>OZ012724.1:26085333-26649910 GCA_963942605.1 Poecilus cupreus | reverse complement strand
AACACCTAGCAGACAACCGCCTTTCAATATTTATATTATTTAAGATATTTTCAAATTTTAAATCGTCGAATTGTGTAACAAATTCATCATGTCTCATTAACCTACAAACTCTACCTTGTGAACTAATGAATTTTTTATGCCCTTTGCCCCATTGCTAATAATGAATTATAGGATTTTTTCATTAGCAGCTTTGAACGCTTGAAGAAATATTTCACCAACAATTCAGGAACATTTTCTCACCCAAATATCCTGCTCATTCTCCTGCTGGTCTCGGTCGGTAATCGCCGGTAGCTAAGTTACCGACCGCTAAATTTACTGGCTCGTTTCGTGTAATTTATACTGGTTTCCCACCAGTGTTGATCTTCGGACTTTTAACAATTTATTGGAGGTGTTACTCAGCTTGACGTAGAGAAGTTATCTTGATGGTTCGTCATTGGTTTAGATTTGGAGGAAATTGTTTGCTATTGGCTGACAAAGCGGGGTACACTCACTAGAAAATCATTCATGTTCTATATTTTTATTGTTGTTTTACTAATATATATTTTTTATTTCAGGTACGAATGGTGATCATGTCCCGTCGAATATTGAAAGAATTAAGTAAGTTATTTTTAATACTATTATAATTTATATTAAATTATATATTTTGTACCAAACAAAGAAGCTATTTACAATATATTATTTATTCATACGAGTATTAGACCAATTTATTTTAAATAACATTTCAGTATTATAACTTCAGGGAAGTACTCAGGTGCAAATACCCACAAATATTGCACATTACCATCCGTCAAATCGTGACCTCATAGCTCAAACGGATTAGTGCATATGCTATTTTAATAGAGTAGTAAAATGTGATCTGCAATTGCAGATATTGTTTTGAGCGCACGGAAATAAAATTATTATCTGGAGAACTAAAATAAATATGTGTCGATCTCATTACTGGTCATGGGTTCAAATCCAAACTAAGTAGTTAGTCCGCTTCCCAACTGCGAATAAAAAAAAATTGGTGTGGGCACCACACTATTTTCTTATACAAATAAAACCAATAGAACACGTATGACTTGTTCCTTGCATTAGACATTATTTTGACAATTATTTGATATATAGATGTTAAACCTGTTTCATTTTTTGTTCACATTGTAACTATGAATTTATTTTAAAATTGATATGAATTAATATCTAGTCTTCAAAACTTTCTAACTGATAATAAAAATATTGCTGTTATAATATTTCAAACGACATATATTTTTGACACTTCGCAATTATTTGACACGTTTGACTAAAGCTCTAGAAGAATGTAGGTATTCTCGTCCGCCATTTTGGGTCCAGATGTCATAAATAAAACAAGTTATTGGAATCCAGTTACTTAAAAAAACATTTTATATTTGTATCTGTCAAATTTGGAAAACATATTTATTGAAATTCTGTAAAAATCCTACTACACAAATCATACGGTAATATATTATTATAAAGTATTCTGTACACTTACCTGTTAGATATAAAATATAATAATTGAAGGAATGATATATCACAATTATTAATCAATTTCAACTTGAAATTTGACAGAAAAGAATTAAAGTAACTGGATTCCAATACTGTGTTTTATTTATGACACTTGGACCCAAAATGGCGGATGAGAATACTCATATATTCTAGTGCCTTAGTTTGACACATAGAGGTTACAATGTTTTAGTTTTTGTTCCCATTGTAACTAAGATTATTGAAATATATTATTAAATATATAATTTAGTTTTTCTCAAATTAGAAGCATGTACAGGAAAAGTGCAAAAACATTTTATGTTCAAATGAAATTTTTTTTCATAGCTGATTCTATTATTGAAAAAAATTAAATTTATTGTTGTGTGTATCCAGTAAACTTCCTCTTTCCGTTTATAAATTTCATTCAAAATCAATTCAGCTCTTCATATTTTCATAAAACTTATAAATTCCAAGTTTCGTTTAAATATTCATGAGATATTGCGCACACGGACATCCATCCATCCATCCTCACAGACATCATAGAGAAATTGGTCTTAACGAATCCAGTGGTCGTCAAAATACGTATTTCCCTAAAAATCACGTCAGCGATTTTTTTCGTGATTCCTTGTATAAGAAAGTAAAAAAGTATATGTCTTTGAGTATGTGTAATTTTATAAAATCACAACCCCAAAAAATATTAGGGATGGTTAATTAATAAAGTACACCCCTGACTAAATTAACTATGCGTTATAACTCTACCAATTTTTTGTTCGACAAATCAATGGGAATATGAGCAAACAAAAAAATATTTAAGTACTGGATTCTCCTAAAAATTTTGTTTAGTACATTTGACAATACAATGAATAAACTATACTGGGTTTTTGTCATTTGTTTATTTGTAAAAATAACAATTATTTTGTGTAAAATTCCTTTGGACCCACCCTTAAACATATCTGCAAAATCCTGCTTATTTCAAATAGTAAATAAACATTTTACAAGAACTGCAACAGTTTCAATATTTACAATTGACAACCAGAAATCCAGTGAGGTCCTAGAAGAAATATACGGTTTGAGCAACCACCCTAAAAGGGTTTTTAACTTTGATAAGTTTAAAACCATATTTTTCGATGCACACAATAAACATTGCATTGTTGTAGCCGATAATTTAAGGGAGCTACTGAAAAAGAGACAAATTTTTGAACGATTATCTTTATGGAACTCAAGAGCAAAATATATATTTTATGTACTCGAAAACAACGAGATTTTTTTAGAAAAATTTATAGATGTTTTATGGTTCCACTATATAATCAACTCAATCATAGTATTTTCATCTAATAACTCTTTGAAAATTTATACATATTTCCCGTATGAAACTTGCGGAGAAAATGTAACACCACATCTTCTTGACTTTTGTAAAAACGGAACATTTCAAAACAACACAAATTTATTTCCTCAAAAGGTTCCTGACGACTTAAAAGGATGTCCTGTTAAGATTCATTCAATAATTTGGAAGCCTAATGTGTTGCCTCCAGATGATGGCATCATCAAAGATTACACTCCTCTTAAAATTACCCAAGGAGTAGATGTTAAATTAATGATGGCCCTAGCAAAAGTTTCAAACTTTTCTGCACAGTTCTACTCGTCGACAACACCTCATGATTTTGGGATAGTTAAGCCAGATGGAACTGCAACAGGAGGAATGAAAGTTATCAGGGATAGGGTACAGGATATTGCTATAGGGTCCTATGGGGGTATGCTAGAACGAAGAATGTATTGTGATTATTCTACGGGATATTATATTGAAACTGTAACTTGGTGCGTACCTACTGCTCAAGAAATGTCTCGCGGGAAGAATTTATTTAACACTTTTAATATTTTAGCTTGGGTAGGTATGCTTGTAACCTACCTATTGGTAGCTATTATAATTTGGGGAACCTCTATTACTACCCCTGTAGATTCATCAACTTATAGATCAATACAAAATAGTTTCTTATATATTTTTTCTATATATCTCGGATGGGGCGTACAGTTTTTACCAAACAAACTATCTCCAAGAATAACTTTCTTCTTTTGGCTAATCTTTGGCCTCCACTTCGTAGCCTTATACCAGGCTAAGTTAATCAGCGTTCTACTAAAACCAGCATACGAAAAACAAATCTCAACAGTAGAAGAATTAATAGCAAGTGGAATACAAACTAAAATATTATTATCCCATCGCAGGCTTTTCTCTAACCGTGCAGATACGAGATTTTCCCGGAAACCAGAAGATTTTCCAATTTGCCATGAAACAAATGCTTGCTTACAACAAATTGCTACCAAAAAAAATATGGCGTTTTTAACTCTTCAATCAAATGCTGAATATGAATCGCTGAAATTCAGCCGGGATTCTTCTGGAAGGTCAAAAATATATTTTGTCCCGTATTTTGGGTCAGGAGCAGAATGGCTCATGACCAAAGGGTTTCCGCTTCGGGATAAAATAAATAGCAACATATATTGGCTGCATAATTCAGGACTTATAGATAAATGGACTAAAGATATTTTAACAAAAGGATTATTAGAAAATCGGAATAATCTTGAAAGTGCTGAAGAAACGAAACATACTTTGACTAGGGCGCATTTACAGGGAGCATTTATGATATTAGCTTTTGGAGAGTGTGTTGCGCTGGTCATTTTCATCATAGAAAAGGTCTACTATCACTGTAATAATAAATAATGAAATGTGTAAATACATTTATATTGTTGAAAACCAGAAATTATATCTCATATTGTTTCGATGCTTATTTCTAAAAATAATTTAACTAAAATATTACTGTGTATCAAGAAATGTATGAGAAATACAAGGGTTTAATTAGATTTCAATTGTCTTTGTTCCTTCAAAAGTTATTGGCTGTCCAATTTGGTTGTTCTGCTAATTCGCCCTTTAAGTTTGTCCTTTCATATAATTGTTAATCCTATATTATTGTACACCATAATATCAATTGAAGTCGAAATAAAAATATGTAGTTATGTTTTAACTACCTTTTCTAGTTGTTTAATTATAGCTTTTTAAACAAATTTCGTATTTATTTTCTAATTTCTCTCAAAATTAGGACTTTTTTGTATCATTCAAATATTGGTTTCCATAATTATTATACATCAAAAAATTTAAATAGTTTATTGTAGAAGAAGAATTTTTACATTTTTTAAAACTAATATTTATAATTTTGCTTTACCTGGAACAGAAAGATAGAAATGTTTATTGGTTCTTAAAATCATCAGTGCCATGAAATAACAAAACAAATACACCAATTGAAAGTTATTGGTTTTATCTGTCATCTACTATTATCAGTGTTTGATTTGAAGTGTCTTGATTAAAAATCTGTTGTGGGCAGCACAATACCTCCCGCCATAGATTTCTTATCGAATGATGCAGGAACACGGACCACCACTATCAAGAAACGCTCATCCCTTCAAAAAAATTTCACTTAAAACACATATCAAAAATAGATATTTTTCAAGGATTGTTTTATTATTTCAAAAACCACAAGTTAATAAATTTAAACAAAAATGTCAAAATATAATTTTCTTTAACGTGTTGTAATTCGTAAATGGAGACAGTAAGATAAAAATGTTTCAAACAATAATTGTAGATAATAAATAGTATTTGAAATATTATTCTAACAACAAAAATTGTTGTTTAATCATAATTTACTGAGATATTTTTAAATAACTTGATAGGGCTTCAAGTAAACTACCACTTCCGGTTATTGGATTATCACCAAAGACTAATCAGCTCTTCCAAAAAAGATACAATTGATATATACAAAATATCAACATTTTCAGTTTAGTAGTTTTTGAGAAACCGTAACTCCAGAGATCCACACAGACTGACAAATAGACTATTAAAATTATATTTTAGGGACCCTAAAACGTGCTCATCCACTGAAAACTCACTACCGAATTTTAGCATGATTCCTATACCTCCCTTATAGCATATGGTTGAAGGTAAAAGTATTACTGTATGAAATATATACGAGCCCAAATTCATTAAAACAAGAAAACGAAAATAAATATTTAATCGTCTAACTAATAAACAAGTCAAACTGTATAATAAATAAATAAACAAATATCCGCCCTGTTTCATATTGGGGATAAAAATCAGTGTTGCCAATAACTGCGACAAAATAACCAGATCAAAATAGTGCTTGATACAAATGAATTAAATAAAATAAACTCTCATTTATTTTGTTATATCTAGTGAGTCCTTCGATTAACACACTATATTTTAAATTCTTGAAGGAATAATTTTTTATTTTACAAATTGAAATGTTGAACCATTCCTTATTATCAAATACATATTGATTCCCAGAAATTATTGGTACCATTCCATCTGCGAATTCCTTCTTCATCTAACATTCCCTATGGCCGGCAGACCCCTCTGGCGGACACCAGCGACCGCAGCGCCCCGACGCACATAAACACCGACGCTCCTCGGCGGCGGTGCGACGTCGTCGCCATGACAACGGCGCCGTGAGACACAAGTTTTAAGCATGGTGGCTGCGTCGCGGCGCTCGCTGCCTCGTGTATTATGCACGGTGGTTTTTTATTTATGCGCCAACGGGGTCGTGATACACTCTTTTCTTTTTAAAAAGCCAATTTTCTACCGCTGAAAAGATAAGTTTCAGGATTTGAAAGAGGGAGCCACGGGGAAAATTGCCTTGGGAATACAGTGCAGTGGGATGCAGAAATGTTCAGTAACTTTTTATTTAAATAAAAGTAATAATAGAGTGTAGGTTTAGTTGCAAAATAAATATCCCTGTATCTCCTCCTACGCTAATACAAATAGGGTGTTGTTATTTGACAGTAGGTTCAAAAATATGTATATAGAAATATGTATATAGAAGTAATCTAAATAGAGGGCTCTAATAGATATTTATGGCACAAGAGTTAAAATTAACATTTTATGAGTAAGTGGGGCAGTTTGTAAATCGAGGTGAAGCCGAATGAAACAACCCCTTGAACGAAATAAATTTGTTTTAGCACGTATATCATACAATTTTTATCTAGGATCTTCCTAGTGTATTAGTAAATACTAAAAAAAAAATGTAGAATGATATTTTGGCATGTAGGGTAATATTTGTAGATTTATTGATACAAATCATTAGCAACATGTTAAAAGAAACAAAAAAATCACTTATAACACGTTGCTATGTTACTTATAACACTAGTGTCTGAAAGTGACATTTTTAACTTGCTAAGCAATAGTTAAAAGGTCCACTTTTAACAACGGTCGTACTTAAAATATTTTTCGATTGGCACCTCCACCAAAATTTCAGTTCGTTCCACAGAATTTATCATCGTGGCTGCTCTGCAACTGCATATCTCTGTAATCTAGTAGTAGCAACAAATTTTAGTAATATTTTAAATATTTTTATGGAGTTCGGCTCGGAAATTGCAGATCCTTGATGGTAATAACAAAATATTTTCAATTGGATTCTGCACTAAAATTTCATTTCGTTCAACAGAGTTTACCTGATTGGTTGCTCTGAAAATGCAGATCCTTGTAGTAGAGTAGTAGTAACATGGTTCAGTGATATTATAAATATTTAAACGAAGCTTCGCGGCTCGGAAATTGCAGATCATTTTCGGTAGTAATAGAAACTTGTTCAATGGGCACTTCCACCAAAATTTCAATTCTTTCGTCAGAATTTATCATCGTGGCTGCTCTGCAACTGCAGATCCCTGTAGTCTAGTAGTAGCAACATACTTCAGTAATATTATAAATATTTTAACGAAGCTTCGCGGCTCGTAAATTGCAGATCATTTTCGGTAGTAACATAATTTTTTCAATTTGCACCTTCACCAAAATTTCAATTCGTTCAACGAAATTTTCCTCCATGGTTGCTCTGCAACTGCAGTTCCTTGTAGTCTAGTAGTAGTAACATGTTTAAGTAATATTATAAATATTTTAACGAAACTTTACGGCTCGGAAATTGCAGATCTTTATCGTTATTAATACTAATAAAACTTAATAACTTTTAAACATGTTTTTCCTATATTTTTATTGCAGATCTTTGCAGCAGAATGGTGCAAAGAAAGATTGACAATATTGTATTTTTTATTTTATTTGGTAGTGGCAGATCTGAAATTGCAGATTATGGTCGCTAAACACTATGATGTACAAATGATTATAGCATAGTTGAACATAATAGATGTGTACAGAAAAATAATCCAAAAGTATTTTATAATTTTTATTGATTTCATAAACTGTTCATAATTTTATTGGAGATACCAGCTCTACAATTGCAGATTTCAGTGTATGAGTAATAGTACCATGGTACTGTATCTGTTACAAATATTTTAGTAGCTCTAAAATTGCGGATTATTGGATAATTGTACAAGCAAAAATGTATAAAATGTGCAATGATATAATTCATATTTGAAAGCATAAATCAATTATTAATGTTGCATGCGTGGCCCGCATACATTATGCAAACTAGCAAATGTATGTTCATGTTATGTTAAGGATGCATTAAATATTCTAGGTTAATTTCTATGTTACGTCAAAGGGGAAAATGCAAATTCATAGCACGTATATATCATACCTTTACTTATTGAATTATTGTAGCTTTTTGGGATTCACTAATGAACTAGACCCAAAGACACTCAATGTGATCAAATTAATTGTCATAAAAAAGATCAAATTTGAAATATCTAAAAACCAATAGAGTCTTTCACCATTTTTTTTATTTATTTTATGAAACTTTATCTAAATTGAAGACTATGTACACTTTTAAAAAGTCTTAATTGTTATTCATTAAGCAACAATGATTTTTTTTAAATGTTGTGACGTCATAGTAGAGGTGTTGCTGGATCTAAAACAGTAGAGATTGTAAATAATTGTAGTCATATATTTTTTTACTTATTTTATTATTATTATTACAATAAAATAGAACATTCATGTAACAAAAACTATTTAAATCTCTACTGTTTTAGATCCAGCAACACCTCTACAATGACGTCACAACATTTTAAAAAAAATCATTGTGGTTTAATGAATTACAATTAAGACTTTTTAAAAGTGTAGATAGTCTTCAATATAGATAAAGTTTCATAAAATAAAATAAATAAAAAAATGGTGAAAGATCCCATTGTAACATCCAAACTGCATCGGTGCCAACGATGGCACAGAAGTTACCCGCATTGATAGGTCAGCGTGGCAAGGAATACTCTCCTTGTCTCTATGCAGCCCTCTCTGTCGCTCTCGATCGATATGTCGCACGTTAGAGAGAGACAGCAGGAGAGGAGAGAGCCAAGCGTACACATGCGTCCCGCGGGATCACAGCTTATTTCCAATTTCGGGGGCTGGGATCAAATTCTGATAGAATCGGGAATTTTTAGAATTTTGAAATGTGGGATATGCCGCAAGAATTTTTATTTAGATTGTATTGTTGCCGGGTTCGACCCTCGCTCAATGCAGGAGCAAGTAGACTTTGTTGGCTACTCCATCAATATTCATTTTTATTCTATTTGTAAATATATTCGAATATATAGGTATAAGTAGATTTTGTTGGAGTAAAAGTATTGCCAACAATTTTTCTGTTTATTAAAATTCCTAGAATCGCACGAAGAAGAATTCAAAGAAATATAATCATCGTAGTGTTTCTCAGAATACACACCTAGCTTAAAGAAAACGCACACCGTCACAAATCAATCGATATGATATATAAGCTTAGGTATTTCTGTACCTAGCTATACCGTGTGTCTCACGTAAATGTTAGCATAGGCAGTTAACATGTAAAATCAGTTTTTTGTAAATAAAAAATGTCCGGCAAAAAATTATGCATCCAAATTTTATATCACAATACTGCCAATATCCCTACATCTTATTTAATACAGATTAATTTATTTTGATACCGTAATTTAATGAAATTAATAATAATAATTCCTAATTTTCCGCCTACTCTTTTTGTTGCTACTATCGTGCTTGCCATTTGTTTTAAATATTTTAATCTGTCACTGTCATCAAGAATACATTAAATGTCGAGAACCGTGTAAATATTATTAGAATGTATTATGGGGGCGCAGTGGAAGACAAATATCTGAATACTTCACAGAAATGAACGCTGAATGGTTTCCATCGTCAGAAATTGACAGTGTCAGATTAAAATATTTAAAACAAATTGATAGGGCTCAGTAAATATGCAACTGCAGATCTCTATAGCAGAGTATGGTTTCGTTACATTTAAACTTATTTTGCTGGAGGTTACAGCTCTGCAGTTGCGGATCTCTGCAGTTAACGAATGGTTAGGGTAATTTTGCACCTTAATATTTTATAGATTTTTACTTATGTAACTTAAAAAAATCTGGTGTGTACACCACACTACTTTCTTATACAAATAAAACAAACTGAACACGTATGATTTGTTCCTTGCGTATGACTTAATTTTGACAATTACTTGATATGTAGCCATGTTTAATTTTTTGTTCTCATTGTAACTATGAATTTATTTTAAAATAGAAATTAATTAATATCTAGTCTTCAAAACTTTCAAACTAATAATACAAATATTACTTTATAATATTTCACACGACACATATTTTTGACACTTCACAATTATTTGACACGTTTGACACATGGATATTAAAAATGTTTTAGTTTTTGTTCCCATTGTAACTAAGATTATTGAAATATATTCTTAAATATATAATTTAGTTTTTCTCAAAATTAGAAGTATGGACAAGAAAACTGCAAATAACATTTTATGTTTTAAATATATTTTCTAACGTCTTTTATATTTTAAATAAATGGAATTTATTGTTTTGTGTGTCCAGTAAACTTCCTCTTCCGGTTTTTCAATTTCATTCAAAATCAACTCAGCTCTTCAATTTTTCATGAAACTTATAAATTCCAAGTTTCGTTTACATATCTTGTCTCGTCCATGAGATATTGCGCACACGGACATCCATCCATCCATCCATCCTCACACACAGACATCATTGAGAAATTGGTCTTAACGGATTCAGTGGACGTCAAAATATCCGCAAAAATTTCATCAATGATTTTTTCGTGATTCCAATACTTCCTTATACTTTGTATAAGAAAGTAAAACAGTTAAATTAAGAACAGGCCGATGAAGCAACCTGCTGACTAGCAGCTCTGCAACTGCATATCTCTACCTCTACATTCCGGGATAGTACAAGTACTACAACTTAAGATATTCGTAGCGTATTATTCCCTAAAATAATTTTGATCAAAGAAAACGCGCTATAACTGAAAATAATTTCATTGACATTCAGTTACGTCTCCACGAAATACACCAATCCACCCTAAAAAATTAGAGGAACGTGCAGGACACCCCAATTTCAAAACAACCCTTATCATTCACCCAAGTCACCCCAGCAATTTTGTTTAATGAAAGCCTCTTTTGAACAATGCAAAACGAATGTAAAATTATTCCTCCTGACTCTCTTTGCAGGAACGTTATTTACTGCGGTCGACCAATATGAGTTATCCCATTCTACTGGTTAGTATTCAACACACAGCCACCTCGATCTGTCACGAGGGAATTCTTCTTCTTTCAAAAGAATATTTGACCCTTAAATGTTTTTGAGAAATTTATTACAATACAATAATTTAACATGATGTTAGCAGGCTGGCAAGGTGCATGTTTTAATTTGGGCTTCTTTCTCTCCGGGTTGACATTTTCCACTGACACAGTGCCGCCATCTTGTTACTTTTCCTACTCCACATGACACTGAACATGGGGTCCATGCACTCCAACAGTCCCATACTAAATCCTCTTCATCGCTCGTTGAATTTTCGATACTTCTGTCACCTCTTTCATTTATGACATTTTCCTCATTCTTTATCTCTTCTACGTCTTGTATGTCATTCAAATTTGACAGAGATTGGTCCAAAGATCCATCCGATATTTTATCTGCATTTTCTGAAGATATGAAGAGTAAAATAATGTAGATTTTTAAAAGTTGACACATGACAATTGTTTGACAAATGTTTTTACATAGCTCCCTTAGGTATTTTTTTTTTTGAATAAATAAATATATCATCACGCCTTTAACCCATTAGGGGCGTGGCACTCTGCTTGCGCAGGTCTCTGTAAGTGATATATTTTTACGTATCAAGTGCGGTTACCAGCCGTCAAATCATAGCCACCCATTCAACTACTGACCGCGGACAGTGTTGCTTAACTTACGATATCAGTCAACCGGCTTCATTGATATATGCCATGGCCATTGCCTTTTTAACTAAATTAATTTGTTGTTCATTTGTTACAGGTGCCTCCTAATATTTTTTCAATGGACCAGCCCAGGCGGGAACTGAACATGGAGCCTCAAGGTAAACACTGATATATTATATATTTTTATTTTTTAATCCTGAAATTTAATCGTTCACAAAATATTTATTTTTATAAATATCTCAACTAAATTCAAGACATTTATTGAGAAAAGTACAGGGAATACACTGGCTCAATCAGATTTTCATTATCTTTATTATTACAAAAGTTATAGCATGTCAAACAAAACGCAATTTCTGTTTTTCTGAAAATTCATCTTTAATGTTTATCTCTCAATAAAATTATTAATTTGTACAAATCTTTTACGAAACTTCCCACAATTATTAATTAAACCTTGCTGAACCCAAATATCTGCTCAAATTTTATCTAGCCCGTCTACTTGTTGAGATATGAGCAATAAAATATTTTTCAGCAATAATTTTCTGATTTCCTTGAAAATAAAATAAACAACAAACGTTCAAATCGCGCTGAAAACAAATTTTTCATAAGTTTCAGGACGATAATAAAAGGATAGAATAAAAAAATTTAAAATCTGAGACATGAATTTTTTTGTGAAATTTCAATTTCAAAATTCCCTTGAGTATTTTCATGTTTCAGGAGATTTTCAGACTTTTTGGCATAACTTTTGAACCTTTTCAACAATCATTTTGAAATTTTTCATACTTATACAGTTTTTTCCGCTGAATCCATTAAAGTGGTCGCCATTTTTGTATCTTTGCCCTGTTTTAAGTTACGAGATATAATATGTAGGTTTTTGCCTTATTTTCAAAACTCAATATCTCAAAAAATATCGGAGATATGAAACTGCGCTCTAAAATTTTCTTAATTATATCTTTAGTAGATTATATGAGCAGATTTTTGGAAATTTCGATCAAAACAAATTTTTCATTTTTTAAGTACAGTTTCATATTTTAAACCAACATATTTCAAATAAATCTACGTTATGAAACAAAACAAAATATACAACTGTCTTAAGGACAAATGTCAAGGGAATTCAAAACTTTCCACGGAATTTCAATATCTCTACTAGTTTATAAGTTATGACCATGTATTTGTCACATTTTTCAATGCAATTCTACAATTCACAAAATAAATAAATTATCCATGTGGATGGATAAATAAATAATATATTTTATAAATACTTTTGAATAAACTATATTTCCGTTGTAAATAATATATACACTATCGAGCACGCCTGCCATCTGGTGTGGAGTCGCTCAACTAAAACAAGTCCTATGTATCCTGCAGAATCAATACAATTTTCCTGTTGGTTTGCGTCCGGAAAACTCCGGAGCCTCCGGAAGCTTGCTTGGCGCTCCGGTAGATGGCGATGTCTAAACGATTTGAAAGACAAAAATCTTTTGTTTGTAATATTAACACAGGCGACTCCACCAAAAAAAGTTTTTTTAAATTAAAATCGAGGTTAATTAAAATATTTTCTGCACATAATAATTATTAAATTAACTTTATAAGAGATCTGTATTAAGTATAGTACAACATTAATTTTAAATTCGTCAATTTACAATCAAGAAAATCTTAAAATATGTTGAAGTTTCTTCATCATTAACATATTTCGCGCGAACTTACGCGACATGCGCCCAGCGAACGTCCTCTTACCGGAGTCCGGAGGACTCCGGACCACTCCGGGCCGCGTGTATGTCTACTGTTAGTGCTTTACGCGGCACAGACAACAACAGATCGTAGTAGACGTCATTCATCCCGTACATAGCTGTCTTATATTCTTTGTGACAGTGCTAAAAAGTCGTGTGGTTTATTGGTGTGTTTTAAGCACAATTAGGGGTATTGATTCTAGGAGAGGGGGTAATAATAGTGAAGCTGGTGATATACGTAGAAGATTATGTGGAAATAATGAATTTGTAAGTAAGATTTTAAAGTAATCAATCATATATTTGACGTGTAACAAGACTTTTTAATAAATTTTATCAATGTTGCTTCAGCATATTTTATGCTGTCAAATGTTTTTGAATGATTTTATCGAAAATTGATTCAAGTAAAACTTTTAGAAAATTAAATTTTTTACAAGTTTTATTTGAAGTATTTTTCTCTAAAACAGTTCAGGTCCTTATAAAACATTCATGCATAGGTAAATGCAATAAAAAAGTATAAACTGCAGACAAAAATAAAAGACTAATTTTACCTCCCTAATTAAATGGATGGCACTCCAATGTGCCGAGCTAACAGTTTGAAACAAAAGATAAAACACCCTTAGCCACCTATTACACACGTAAAGCCACTGTTACACAGTCGAGATACAGACACTGCAATCGTCCTCTGTTTCTGCTTCGAGTTTTCTATTGGATTTCCCTGGCTGCCGACTGTCAAGATACTAAAGTCACATGACACGAACTTCCGGGATGGTGTTCAACTGTTTTTCGCAAGATATATTGATAGTAACACACAACCATAAATAACAACTCGAAAACATGTTTTTGCTTTTGCTAGAATTCTTGTTAATAAATTTATATTTTCCCAAACCCATTTTCTGATCATATCACTCTACTCAAAGCAGATCTCACTACCAGCCGTCGAATAACAGCCCCCAAAAATAGTAGTAGTGTATCTAAAATAATTTGCTAAAAAGAAAATTATTTGAGCCGCGAAATAAAAGAAATAAGTTTCTTTCTTCGTCCTGAAATCAATCCGCCGACAAGTATTATGATCCTCCCAGGACATTTCTCCGTCCTGCAGCGTTCAATTGTCATGGCCCGGAGTCTCCGGAGCCGTTGGGTTCCGGGTCAAGAGCAGGAACCGGAAACGAGCGAGGCGATTATTTCTTTTCTCACTTAACGCTCTGGAGGAGAGTGCGGGTTATTTCTGTGACGTCCGAACGGTTTACCGGATGATTCCGGGTCGGTTCCGGTTAGTTTGGGGTTGTTCCGGGCTTCCGGTGTCGTTATATCGTCATGTGGAAGACGTACCAAAGATTAGGCAATTCTATTATTGTCATGGGAATATAAAAATTATATTCCAATACTTAGATTCATACTTACGTTGGATCTGCAATTGCAGATCATTTTGGTTCACTTAAACGGTGGCAAGTATATTAAACAGTGCAACAGGCAGTAGAATTTAAATATAACGTATGATATTTATTTTTTCTACGACCACTGAGAAATTTGCTCATATATGTTTGTTGTTGCTAGGGATATGAGGTACATTGCAAGCATCGAGCGAAATGAATTTGTTTTATATTTCAATACAGATCAGTTCATTTCAGTACAGGTGCCATTGCTAGGATACTTATTTAGAATTGTCAAATATTAGAATGGTGAAAGCGGGGACAAATTTATTATTAAAATTAAATTAATTTTGAAATAATATCGTGGTCGTAGAAAAAGTACAGTGTACAACTCGCATGGAATGTCCATTTCATACTCGTATGATTTCATACTCGCAGGAAATGAGTACCATTCCATGCTCGTTGTACAATATACTATATATTGCCATATCTTTTTACCTATTCACTTTACAGCACAACACAAAAGTTTTCAAAATTTTCAAATACATGCAATAAGGTCCATACTAAATATTAGTATATCACAAATATAAATAAAATAAAATAAATAAATATATCATCACGCCTTTTACCCATTACGGGTGTGGCACACTGCTTACGCAGATCTCGGTAAGTGATATATTTTATCGTATGAAGTGCGGTTACCAGCCGTCAAATCATAGCCCCCAAGAATGTTAGTGGAAGGGGAACCACAAGGGTAAATTTAAATTTGTAATAAATATATATTGGAAAAATTGTAACACAAACAAAAACAGAAAATATTTGACATTTCATATAACATATTTAGCTTTATTTATTATAGTGTTCTATTATATTCTATAGAGTTGCATAGAAGATTATAATAATATATTATCGAACTTGTGAGTTCATTTCTTTCTGTTATCAATAAATAAATATAAAACTGTTTTATTAAATGACAAATATTTTTCAATTTGTTAGTGTTTAATTGCCGTGTTATTCTTCTAATAAATATTTATTTTTCTGATACTAAACTATACGATATCACAAGTTAATCAAAATACTAGCTAAAGTTAAACTGTACAGACTCTTATTATCAAACTTGAATTACAAACCTAAAATAATAAACAAATTATTCTATAATACTATTGGTGAATTTATTTATTATTTATTTTTGATAATAATTTATCGGATTTAATGCAGATCACATACAGAACATGTCGAAGAACATATAAAAAATTATAAACAAATTTGACATTTGACAGTACTTTTGTTATCACAGCCAACCCCGTCGCAACAGCTAGCTGACGTTTTACAAATACATAATGCTATTTATTTATGTTTTTAATAAATAATTCAATGATTTCGGAAAAAGTATAATGTATACCTCGGCACTAAAGTATTTTTTATTACTCACATGCTTTAAAAATAATTGTACTTTAGTGTTTTGATATACAAACAACTATTTAATTTCATTGATATATCATGAATTACTAATATTTTGGGAACCATATTTCAATTCTACACCTCTGTATATTCGTGTTCATTTTGGTGCGAAATTTGACGGCCAGTAACCACACTTCATGTGTAAAAATGTACATGAAAATTTGCCTAGTATATACAACCAAAATATTAGTACAAAAATCTTCTCAATTTTTAAAGAATCACAAAGAACAACATCAGAAATTCCGAATTAAAATTTATCTTTGAGTTACTTAGCAAAATTAAACATTAAAAGGTTTACATTACATTAAATTCCAGAGAAACAAAATCAGAGACAATGCAAATTACAAACAACAATGAGCTGTCATCCGTTTTAAATATAATTAAATGTTAGCCATCATGAAACCCTGACGAAAAGAACGGAGCTTTGAAACAACTCGAAACAGCAATTATTTGAAAAACAAGAGCTTTGCAAACAGATGTAAACTTTGCAGTAATTGCAAACGGCTTGAATTTCGCGAGCGGGTTTTTGCGGTCACCGCCATCTACATCGAAAATAATGGCGGAGAATTTTAATAATTTATAAACACTAGTTTCAATTTATTCGTAAACATTATTGTGTTTCCAACATTTTGTGATACCAACTGCATCGTTTATTTACAAAGTATTGTATAATAATTTATACAAATATTTTTTGTTATGATTCTATACATGTTTCATAAAAACTACCATCATATATTTAGGGGTTGTTATGTGATAGCACAGAATGAATAAAATATATCAAACAGGGCTATTCTATTGACAGTTAAAAAAGTAAATAACGATAATTTATATTTATTTATCCAACACCTCTCAATAAATGTTCTATTACTATAGCGATTTTAAACAAGGAAAGTAACAGATTACCCACTAGTGGGTATAATTTTGAGAAAAGTCACTAGTGACTAATTTTTTATTTATAACAATAATAATGACATACAACACCTTGGTAACTACTTCGAATGATATTTTAATTTAAAAATTTTAAAGCATATGTCACTGTCAAATAATATTTCTTTAATAAATTTTGCATTTATTAAGAGGTGTTGTATAAAACGTTATATTTCACACGTGGGCAAAGTAAGGAATTACTCACGAGAGAAATTTTAGCACACGAAGCCGAAGGCTTGTAAATAAATAACTATTATTTTATTTCATTTCAAACTTTTTACGAAGAGGCTGGACCTAAATCTACAACCGCAGATCTTAATAGCTAAGCTC
Source organism: Poecilus cupreus (assembly GCA_963942605.1). Classification (NCBI taxonomy): domain Eukaryota; kingdom Metazoa; phylum Arthropoda; class Insecta; order Coleoptera; family Carabidae; genus Poecilus; species Poecilus cupreus. The sequence continues at coordinate 26,632,435 of OZ012724.1, read as the reverse complement.
CTCTACCATTTTCCCCACTGCACATATATGTAAAAATAAATATGTTATGGGCACCATAATACCTCCCGTCATAAATTTCTTATCAAACAATGCAGGAAAAAATTATTTTTTAAGAAGAGCTGATTAGTTTTAGTGATAATCCAATAACCGGAAGTGGTAGTTTACTTGAAGCTCTATCAAGTTATTTTAAAATATCTTAGTAAATTCTGGTTTAATGAAAATTTTGTTATTAGAATATTGCTTGAAATATTATTATCTACAATTATTATTTGAAACATTTTCCTCTTACGGTCTCCATTTACGAATTACAACACGTTAAATAAAATTATATGACATTTTCGTGTTTTTTGAAAAAACAAAATAACGCTTGAAAATGTCTATTTTTGATATGTATCATAAGTGAAAACTAAATTTTTTGAAGGGATGAACGTTTCTTGTTAGTGGTGGTTTATGTTCCTGAATTATTTTATAAGAAATATTGTGTCCACAACAGATTTTTTATTTTTATACTTTTGTAGAAAGTGGCCGTAAATTGTATAATCACCATAACTTCTAAACTAACAAAGATATTTAAAATTTAAAGACATGAATAAATTAAGCATATGTTGATTGATATGTTTGTGTAATTTCATGAACAATCAAATTGGACAGAATTTATATTTAAATTTGATTGTCCATGTATTTTTCTTCCATTCCCAAGGAAAATTAATTACCCGTCTCTCCCTATTCCATTCAACCCTTTGCAATTAATGCCATGTACGCGTGTGTTGTTTCATCCCCTAACATAACAATGGTGCGTTTTTTTGGCCTTTGTAGCGTGAACTGAGTACGAGTAGATATCTAGTGATCTGGTCGTGAGGTCTTAGAGGTACTTATCGTACCTTGATTTTACGCTCAACGGCGCGTTACGCAAATGTACTGTTAACTAGATACTGAAGTTAGCTACACGACATGGAACTTGGAGCTTGGAGAGAATTACAGCACTTCTGAATTTTGGTAGAAGAGGTTTCTTAGTTTTACCTCCCGCCAAATCCTGTAAGGGAGGTATAGGAATTATGCTAAAAATTCTTTGGTGAGTTTTCAGTGGATGAGCACGTTTTAGGGTCCCTAGAATACGATTTTAATAGTTTCGCGATGATATCTGTGTGTGTGTCTGTCTGTCTGTCAGTCTGACGGTCTAAGTGGATTTCTGACATTGAAACATTTGAAACATTGTTCTCATAACAAAAATTTACTCAGATATTTCAAAATAACTTGATAGGGCTTCAAGTAAACTACAACTTCCGGTTATTGGATTATCACAAAACTAATCAGCTTTTCCAAAGGGGGTACAATTGATATATACAAAATAACAAAATTTTCAGTTTAGTAGTTTTTGAGAAATTGTAACACAGACTGACAGACAAACAGACACACAGACATCATCGCGAAACTATTAAAATAATATTCTAGCGACCCTAAAACGTGCTCATCCACTCAATACTCACTACCGAATTTTTATCATGATTCCTGTACCTTCCTTACACGATGTGGCGGGAGGTAAAAACATACTTGAAACCAACTTTCTGCTAAGCGATTTAAATGAAATTTCTGCACTTTTACATTACAGAGTGCTGAATTGAATGGTGAAAATTTGAGATACGTATCTCATTTGGTTTTTGAGATATCTGCCCTGGAAGTTATAGTAATACAACAAAAAATTGGAACAATAAATATTGCTGAAAATTTACTAATAGGTTAAATGAAATGTGGGCTTTTTTTTAAAATTGTTTACCTTTTTAATATCTCGTTTAATTTTATAGTTACGGTCCTGGAAATTCATCAAGAAAACTCTGTCAATTTGTATCTCAAACTACTAATTAAATATATTAATTAAACATTGATTACTCTCTGCCTACACCTGTAATATAGTTAAGTTAAATATCTAAGATTTTCTTATAAAGTTTATAAATTAAATTGATACATCTTTGAAGTATCTTCAAAGGAAACTTCTGTTTTTAAATATTAATTTTGCATCAACTATAATCTACTGAGTTTATTTCCCTTACTATATTATATATTCTCTGTGTTTCTGCACAGGAGAAATGAACGATATTTCATTATAATTTCTGCGCAAAATATTAATTAATTAATTATAAGCTCGCATAAAGGGTAGCAACAATGCAAAAGTTAAACATACCTGCTGGATTAATAGAGTATGTTAGATACACATAATATAAAATTAAACGTGTTATAATTTCAAATTGTATTGTATAACAGTTTGTTGTTTAGGAGAATTTTGATTTATTTATTACAGTACACTGGACTCTGAAACAATTGAAGTTAACAAATAGCTAAAGATATTATTTATTGGTGTCTGAATAACAAATGAAATCGTCGAAACAAAATATCAACCCTAAGTGCAACAATATAACTATAATAATATATTGTACAACGAGCATGGAATGGTACTCATTTCCTACGAGTATGAAAGTTTGTAAATCATACGAGTATGAAATGGACATTTCTTGCGAGTTGTACACTATACTTTTTCTACGACCACAATATTATTTCCTAATCAATTTAATTTTAATAATAAATTTGCCTCGCTTCCACCATACCAATATTTGACAATTCCAAATAAGTATCCTAGCAATGGCATCTGTACTTAAATGGAATGACCTGTATTGAAATACTCACAAAACAAATTCATTTCGCACGATGCTTGCAATGTACCTCATAACCCTAGCAACTACAAACATACAATAAGCAGATTTCTAAGTGGTCGTAGAAAATAGTATATTGTACAACGAGCATGGAATGGTACTCATTTCCTACGAGTATGAAAGTTTGTAAATCAGACGAGTATGAAATGGACATTCCATGCAAGTTGTACACTATACTTTTTCTACGACCACGATATTATTTCCTAATTCATTTAATTTTAATAATAAATTTGTCCCGCTTTCACCATTTCTATATTTGACAATTCTAAATAAATATCCTAGCAATGGCACCTGTACTTAAATGAGCTGACCAGTATTGATATACTCACAAAACAAATTCATTTCGCACGAAGCTTGCAATGTACCTCATTTCCCTAGCAACAACAAATATACAATGAGCAGATTTCTCAGTGGTCGTAGAAAAATACTATTTCAAAATTAGTCCACTTTATTTTAAATGTAGCTGCAATTCAGGTACATACGTTTAGTAAAAAAATATATTTTCTCCAAATTGTAATCCCAAAATGCATTTAAGGGCTGTAGGGATAAAATATTCCCTTATTAATTCACACGTCTTAATCTCAATGGCTGTAATTTGTAGGAATTTTAATGCTTTTCTGCAGGCGGCCATGGACACAGAGGGCGGCTGGGGATTTAATTAAATGTGACTTTAGATAATTTAGTTCCCGTTAGCGACGCTAGAGCTCAGTGGCGCTGCGAATGACAAATGAAATATGCGGGGCATTAATGGCTGACGCGGCCGACAATATGAAAAAATTGGAGGCAGCGCTGAAAATGTTAGCGTGGGATTACACAGCTAATATGTTTCGTCAGCCTGAATTTGATTTTTTCAGGGATAAAGATGCTGTTTTGTTTCGTTATTATGCTTTGTTTTGGATCATCAGTGCTTTGTTTAATCGGGGCAACAATAACATTTGCGCTTATTTACAAATTTTTGTTTGCTAATGAAATATTGGTCAAGAAAAAATTATTTTATTTGCTTATTTATTTTATTGGTAATAATTGTAGAGATTTCAATAAGCAATGTATCTTAAATTAAGTATGGTCTTGGATCATCTACTGGGATCTGCAAGTACAGAGCATAATATCTGATAGAAATAGGATAAACAAACACTAAAATATTTTTTCTTGCTATATTATTGAACCATAAAAGTGTACGATTAAAAATAAATAGATATGCAACTGCAGAGCACATTTAGTAACCGAAAGAATCAGGAAATAGTATATTGTACAACGAGCATGGAATAGCACTCATTTCCTACGAGTTTGAAAGTTTGTAGCATGAGCCGAAGACGAATGTTGTACAATGTACTTTTTCTACAACCACGATATTTTTTCCTAATTCATTTAATTTTAATAATAAATTTGTCCCGTTTTCACCATTCCAAAATTTGACAATTCTAAATAAGTATCCTAGCAATTGCACATATACTAAAATAAGCTGACCTGTATTGAAATACTCACAAAACAAATTCATTTCGCAAGATGCTTGCTATGTACCTCATATCCCTAGCAACAACAAACATACGAGTACAATGAGCAGATTTCTCAGTGGTCGTAGAAAAAATGTATTTCAATAATTTGTACTATTGAAAGTTATTTAAAAACCTTTTGATAATTTTAGTATACACATAATTTTTGTTAAAATGTACGGTACTGGATCATAACCAAGATCTGCAACTGCAGAGCACAATCATTCCCAGATTTAAATGAGAGAAATTTATTCTGATGTATGTGTTCTGTATCAAATAATTTGATAACGAAAACTTTGTCTCAAGTTATTTGAAAATATTTTGATAATTTTTGCCAATACATAGTATGTCTTAAAAGATCTGCAAGTGCAGGACACTATCTGCCACAGCTAGTAATGTCCGTGTTACAAATTTTCGAATCTAATTTATTTTAATTTGATTAATACATCTAGATGATTACATGTATTTTTTAAATTTTAAATAACTCTTGAATTTATACATTTGCTATAAAATGAACTATAATATATATCGTGTATATGTTGTCTCTTAAAATACTTGAATACACGGCGTTGCACCCCCTACAAAGATCTGTAAATGCAGAGCACAACAAGCCACAGACTTCACACTAATATATTTGTACATCACCATAAAAGAAAATACCTGTGTATATATTATAATAAACCTAAAACTAAAACTTAAACTTGACATTATTCCGCTCCACCCTCGGCATATCAACGAAGCTCTCCCTACGCAAGGAGCAGTTATTAGCGGGCCGTGTTTTTCTCGTAGGCCGCGTTCTCTTCTGTACTCCGCTATTTAACCGGCACCGTTACATTTAAACGATACGACGTGCTATAAAGAGAGACCTGCAGCTCTTTCTGAAGTGTCTGCTTTTGTCGTAAACTTTGTAAAGCTCTGTCACTATTCCTCTACATTCTAACTTTTCCCATTTAGTTGAGTATATTTGCGCGGGACCCACTGTCACATATTATTATTTTTTTTTTGTTAATTAGCTTTAAAAATAGTGGTTTCATGAAGTTGTGTTGTTGCAGCGTATCTGGGGAACTCCAGGGTCATTCTCAACCATTTTGACGCGGCTACTCAGGTTAGTAACATATTTTTAATATATTATATGTAGCAGAAGAAGGGATAAGCAATCATTGGAAAAGTTCATTGCGAGATTCTTACGGAAATATATGTATTGAAGTTTGATTCAGTTTTGAACTTTTTCTGATGATGATGGATGAATAGTAGTATAAATGGATGGATGGATGTACAACTAAGTTAATTTGGTAACAAATGAAGAAGCGAAAGTGGAAGTTTATATATGGGGTAGCATGAACCCAGAAACACAGTCAACCAACAATCAATCTCCTCCAAACATTCCTATCCTGACACACCACTTTCGCCTCGTCCACATTCATAGTGCGATTCATACATGCTCGTTTATTCTTCACACTCGGAATCATTCGTTCACGCAACAAACCATCAATCATTCCCAACCATTTATTCCTCGGACGCTCACGCAATCACTCACCTTCAGTCTCACCCACACCACATTTGCTCAAAATGTCCAAATCACCTAAAATGACTCACTCTCACTTTCTTAACAACATTCTTCTCAATTTCACACTCACCATACACGAATGTTTTCCGGATATGATCACGTCTCGTATACCCACACACTCCTCTAAAATATTTCATTTTTTCAGCAGTTATACGTCGTTTATGCTTCTTTATCCACACCCAACATTCAGAACCATACATCAATGTAGGCACTAACACACCATTATACATATTCAATCGAGCATCTTTAGATACATTCAAGTTTTGAGCAAATGTATCCACAGCACCATTGGGTCTTGCACCCTGCAGACACCCGCCTTTCAATCTTCCGGTCAATACATTATTCACTCAAACATTACAATCAGACATTAAATCATTCTTTTCAAACACTAACACTTTACATTCATCGATGTTCAATAACAGATTTCAACCTTTCCCTACTTCAAATATGCTCACGATCATTCTTCAATCCCTCGAAAACATACTACCCAAATATATAAATTCATTCACTTGTTCCAGTCTCACACCATTCACTGAAACATTGCAATAAATTCTTAAGTTAAATAAGATAGCACACCAAAATTTCACCGTGAAATCTCTCTTTCAGGCGGACATCCAGCACACCGCGCTCAGTTACGACTCCGAGGATGAAACCATGGGCCGTCGTACCCGCCGTTGTCCATCAACCCCTCTATATTCTAAACAAGACATCCGCGAACAGTACTGCATCAGCGAGCGTGGCCTGGGAGCTCTGGAACGTGGTGGAGGCGCCGGGGGGCTCTTCGGATGTTTGGCTGGCGCTGGACAACATGCGAGCTCTCCGTGTGCGGCTGCTGCTAGAGGAAGTCTTCTTACCGTTTGTGTTAGGAGGAGGGTGCCTTCGGATGAGAATATACATGAGTTATGCAGGAGACAGGTTGAAGATTATGCGCCGATGCCCCGATACCCCAGGTAGGATAGATATTTGCAGTATTGTTATTAATATCATTTACCCACTACTGTCAAATAATATACCCATAATTCAATCAGTTATTGACCTTTGTAACTATTGCTAATGAAATAATATTGACAGTTCGATGAATTAATATTATTTTTTCACGACATGGTAGGAAACCGCACCGTTCTTCTTCCGAAATAGTGAGGAAAATGTGTTGTTCCTCTCTAGAGAGGAAAATATAGAAGTGTTACCAAAATGAATGTTATTTATAAAAGAATTATTATAAATAAATTAATAATTTTATTGAAGATACATAATTTAAATTATCTTACAATTACGTCTTATATTTTTCTTTTCTTATTAAATCACAATTTGACAACTTATTAAAGATATTTAAGATTGGTCCATTGGCAACACTGCTACACCGCCTTGTGTCTGATAACCTAACTTTTAACGTGTCAGTCTGTCAGTTGTGTTCTCAAAGTGTATTTTAGGTCCGAGCAAATCATTTTTAGAAACATGTCGTGAAAAAAATGTTGTGTCTATCACGAGAGGAAAGCTCTTCTTCCACTCTCGTTCGAAATGCCTCACTCGCTGCGCTCATGAGGCAAACTTCGAACTCGAGGGGGAAAAAGAAGCGCTTTCCTCTCTAGTTTGACAAATAACTATTAGCCACTATTGTCAAATAATTCAACCGTTGTTTATCAATTAATGACCTTTGTTACTGTTGCTAATGAAATAATATTGACAGTTCGATGAATTAATGTTATTCATTCGTTATGTCAAATTCAAATCTTACCTGTCAAAAGAGTAAAACCAAAATAACTTTTAAGTAATTTTATCCACACTAATTTCCTCAATTTTCATGCTTTTATTTTCTTTTACTCTTAAACAATAGCTGAATAATTGGTTTTTAGATGCTAAATGTCAAATCACTTCAAAATTTTGTTACAACAGTACGTAGCCTAGCAATGGTTGCTATAATTTTTCCATGTTGATAAACAAACAATTTTCTGTATTTGTCAGAGAAAAAATTTTACTTTTATCTTATAATTTCAAAACAAATATTTGACGAAATGTTGTGGATAAACCCAGCAAACAAATTTACGTCGTATATATATCTCAGTAATGTTCACATCACAGATGTCACAAAAAGATCTGAGTCTCTACAATATCCCATAGACATCTATGTGACTGCTAATGTCCGATCTTGGTCGTAACCTCGCAGAGATCCGTGATTTTCAACATCTTATAGATGTTTCGGCGATATAATTGATATGTTTACCGTACCAAAATTAGTTTGTCTATGTTACAAATTATAGACTTTTATTTTAACCTACCTGTAACATTGAATGAATGTTATAGTTACCTTAAATGAACGTTCATATGATGTGACAACTAAGTATTTATCGGGTATACAGTGTTTGAAAAAGTTATACACCCATTTATCTTGTTTATTATTTATCACACATTTTTCGTACAGAACTTCAGTGCAAAACCGGAAATCTTACACATAGATAAATAATAAATTTTGCACTAAACATTTAATGTCATGTACGAAAAATGTGTGATAAATATTAAGCAAGATAAATGCAGATATGTCCACTTTTCAAACACCCTGCATAATTAAAACTCATTCACGCTTAATATAATGAACTGTATTTATAAAAAATTAACAATCATACAGATCATAGTATAAAAGTACAAAATGTAAATGCTACAAATATTCTTTGGCACATTTCCTAAATTCTTTAACTCAGTTGCTTCACTTATTGCTAAAAATGACACATCTATACAAATGTTGAAAAATTATTAAAAATCTCAGAAAATGATTAAATGTTAGCAACTGAGTTACAGAATTGAGTCGAATGTTTACACTGTTAATGGTAGCAATAAAAAAGAACTTAGATCTACCTCTAATCAACAAATAAATAATAAATTAATAAAGAAAATTTTAAGCAAAATTCGTAGTAGTTTCACGTTGCTCTGAAGTAGAAGCGGCGCCCTGGCTTAAATTATCTGGTTTCTCAGACATCATCTGTAATAATATAGATGTATTAAAATGATTAGAAATTACAGATAATATTAATGTCTAAAATACAGGCAGGTCATCATATTTCAGTGTCGATTTATGTGAAAGTGACATAAAATTTATTAAGTTCACATTTTTTTTATAAATATCTATTTTCATAAAAATGAATGTAATTTTTACATACATGTAATATATAAATATTACAATGCAAGATAAAATAGAAGTATTAAAGTTAAAATAGATGTTTGCAAAAAAAATTATAACCTCAATTTTGTCAGTTTGCCGTAAAATACAAAAATACAAGACGTTAAATATGATGACGTCAGGTGACAATATAAATAACGCTTAAAACAAAGGAATATGAACTATCACCACAGTATAAATCTAGGGTGCTTGGTAAAAAGAGTATAAGTCACAAAAAGACATTTTGTTCAATAGCCATTTAAATTTTTTTGCATTGTACAGATGGTTGAATTTGATTGTAGAAACGAACATTATGCATTTAATTTGATTTTTATCTACATGTTTTGACTTGTACTGCTAGTGCCAAAACCACAAGTAGATATTTGTGATTAAGAATGCAACTTAACATCTTATGGCCAAAATTTGAACTTATACTCTTTTTACCAAGCACCCTAGAAATATGAAACAGAAACTCCCCGTTTTCTGACATACCACAACACACTGCAAACGTGGGTGCCGACACCAAGTTTCACTACTGTATTTCTCATTTATACTCTCTATCACTGTCCGTTTATATTACTGTTAATATATTTTAAGAACTACATTCTTACCTTTCGTGATAAAACACAACAATAAGTAATTCTTCTTCGATTTACACTTATGACAAAACATAAATGAAGAACGCAATAACGTAAAATGGCTGAGTTGCTGCAAACCAAACACACGTTTTCATGTTTGTGGTTGATGCAATGAACACGAACACGAACAGGATGTAGTGACTACGCAGATGCGCTGTTTCTGTCGGCGCAGGCGCAGAGTACTTATCTGCGCGAAGAATATTAAATAATACTGTTATTATAATTAAAAAATAAATAAATTCACATGTATTCTTTCAACAATATTTTTAATTAAATAAATAAATGTAATTTAATAAAATACTGTTTGCAAAATCTGCCGTTTCTTATTTGAATAAGCCCGCGAAATCACATACCGTACTAAACGTCTAAAATAAAATCAAAGAAGCCAAATATATGACTCGTCAGTACCTTTCAATAATTTAAACGAAATGTACGTAATGGTACAACTGATTATTTACGGCAAGTATGCCGAATAAATATGAAGTAGTGATTAGAGACTTTCATTAGTTCATTTCAAAGTTCATTATTACATCTCAGTTATATCGGTTTTACGATTTTCTTGTGAATTTCCAAAATTAACCTCTCAACAAAATCACTATTTTGATTTTCATAAGTCTTCCAGAAATTAACCTCTCAGCGATATCACTTCAATAATTTCCTTGAGACTTCCCAAAATTAACATCTCAGAGATATCAGTTTAATGATTTCCTTGAGATTTTTCTAAATTAACCTCTCAACAAAATCACTATTTTGATTTTCATAAGACTTTCACAAATTAACTTCTCAGCGATATCACTTCAATAATTTCCTTGAGACTTCCCAAAATTAACGTCTCAGAGAGATCAGTTTGATGATTTCCTTGAGATTTTTCTAAATTAACTTCTCAACAAAATCACCATTTTGATTTTCATATGATTTCCACAAATTAACCTCTCAGCGATATCAGTTCAATAATTTCCCTGAGACTTCCCAAAATTAACATCTCAAAGAGATCAGTTTGATGATTTCATTGAGATTTTTCTAAATTAACTTTTCTACGACATCACTTTTTTTATATCACTTTTGTAATCATCTTAGTACATTACAGAGATGTCTCAATTACACATCTCCGTTACATTGTTCATTATACGTTTAAGCGATATTGCATTTGTGATATTACTTTTGTGATGTAGCTGAGATGTGAATTGTACATAACAATGCGATATCACAATTGAAACCTTTTTAAGATGAATTGTAACCTCTCATAGAGGTAACATGTTTGCTGGGAAGTATAGTGTTCTACTCGCATGTAATTGCTATTACTCGTTCGAATAATTTATATCAATCGTATACTGTAACTGAAAATTTTTATATTTCGCATATATCAATTTGTTTCCCCTTTGAAAGAGCTGATTAGTTTTTGGTGATAATCCAATAACCAGAAATGATAGTTTACTTGAAGCACTTTTAAGTTATTTTAAAATATCTCAGTAAATTATGGTTAAATGACAATTTTTGTTTTTAAAGTAATATTTCTAATATTATTATCTACAATTATTGTTTGAAACATTTTTCTCTTACGATTGTGTGGGCGTCCGAGGAATAAGTGGTTGGGTATGATTGATGGTTTGTTGCGTGAACGAATGATGTATGAATGTGGACGAGGCGAAAGTGGTGGAATATTTAGAGAAGATTAATTGTTAGTTGAGTGTGTTTCTGGGTTCGTGCTACCCCACTAAGTGAGATATAGCGTCACGTTATGTATATTAAATATAATTTTATACTTTCACCGCACCAATTACCTCCATAGTCCTCAGCGATTCCCTCGGGAACTCTCACAAACAAAAGCTAATCTGCATACCTGTACAGTCGTCCTGCCACGACCAAGGCCGCCTAAGGCATTCGAACTTTTAATTGCAAATATTTTAATAAGTTTATTAAGTTGCGCGTCAAAACGGAAATGAGGATCCGAAGCTGAACTAGCACTTCGTTTCCGGAGCGATGGGATTGGGGAGGGGGCCGGAAGTTGATTACATGCATCATAGGCGGCTGTTTATGGAATTGATTTTGACTTGGAAGATGGCACTTAGCAAATATTTAACATAGAGGTTTACTTGAGATAAAACATACAAAAAGGGTATACATTAATATGATTTTATACTAATAATATTATGAGGAATATAAATTTATAAATGGAATTGTAATATCTGCTTTGTTTTTTCTAATACGGGGAAAATTCGAAGATCAATATAATAATAGGTTTTATTTATGTTGTCCTGCTATAAAACTACAAAAAAGTGTACACATAATAAATGTGGCACCTTGCTTGCGCAGATCACAGCCAAGGGAATTGAACTGAGAGTCGTATGATCCACATCTAATGTGTGCAATTTATTAAATATAATTTAAAGGTGAAATATTCCAATTTCTTTCCACAAATTTTATATTTCAAGTGCAGAAATTTTAGTAGGCGACGAAAACCGGCACAAAAAGATAATTGAATGCAGATTACGTACACTTACATTAACATAAGCGCAGCGGTAATGGAAATCTCCAGCAGGTTATTAGCAGGACCAGCTCGGCAAATTTATATTCTTTATCTCATTAAAAAGAAAAGTAATATTCGCGAATTTACGCGGCGGTTTCTTTGAAGAAATTTTTCGTTTAATTTTAATACAAGAAACTCTTGAAACTTTTATGTAACATTTTTCTAAACAAACGTAGTGCAATAATAGAATATTGAATTTGAAAATTGGAATCAGACATGAAAGAGAGGTAATACATTACATTTACAAATGTAATGAATGATGCAAATGTCATGAATTCAATTAATCAAACTTCCCGTAAGGGCGCTGATAAAATACAAGGACAGAAATGTTAGATTAAATCTCACAAAAAGGTTTCCCAAGATATTTACTCCTAATTACAAAAAGTCATGGTTCATTTATATGCAAATTAATGTTGTTGTATTCATAAAAACTTATGATTTTAAGGTCCTTGGTCTCAAACAATTCATAAACCTAAATAATATCTGCAGGAGTATCACAAAATATGATTTTAAGGTCCTTGGTCTCAAACAATTCATAAACCTAAATAATATCTGCAGGAGTATCACAAAATATTTCTTGTCAAAATTCTGGCTGACGTTAAAAATAGTTCCGTAATACCCGACGTAAAATGTTATCAAATATTTAAGCTAGTTTTTGATTTATTTTTCCAGAAGTTCAAGAAAACTTTAAACACACTTTGAAAATTTTCTGGTTGAAGTTAAAAAGAAATACTGCTATTTTAAAAGTGTCCAACTCAGTAATATCAATGAACTCTTTTAATCTTTTAAGTTCATGCTATCAGAATTCAACAAATTTATTGAGTTCAATAAAATAATAATTCAGAAATACATATAAAATCTTTTGACCCAAAATTACTTTATTACATGTGCCAAATAAATTTATTTACTTAATTTTATGTTACCTTTGACGATATAATATATATTTATACTTTAAAATTTAATGAGAATTTGTATTTCTAATTAATTAAAAAATATTTGTAACAATTTTTTTTTTTATTTAAAGTTATGGTGGCTTTGAAAAGAGCCGATTTTTTTGTAGAATATAGCATGATACAATTCTTTTTCCTAAATATTTTGGGGGCTCTGAAAAGAGCCGGGTTTCTTGGTGACTAGTGACATGTGGTACTTTCCCTATTTGATTCTACTACAAACAACCGATGTTGTTTGTTTTGCAAAACTAATAAAATCGTGGCCATCCCGGACCCGAAGTGTTCCCCTTAAGTCCCGCGAACACAGCCGCAGGGCTGAGTGCCCATCTCGTCACACCGAGGTGCTATGCAACCTACCAGCGACTCGACTGGAGACCTCCCCCCTGTCAAACTGCATATTCCCGACTTTACGCGTGGTTCCGTCTGTGTACCTACGCGTACACATCCAGTTCCAGAATGTAGAAAATGTATGCACCTAACAAGCAACCGATGTCGCATGTATAGCAAAACAAAGATAAAACGGTGGCCATTTCCGCGGGCCCGCTATGTTACGCCTAGTTACGCGAATACAGCCGAAGGACTGAGCGCCTAGCCTGCCGCACCCAGGTACATAAATGCACCTGCCACCGACTGAAGACCTCATCCCCCGGTCGAACTGTATATTCCCGACAGGACGTCCTTATTCGTACTGGTTCCGTCTGTCCCTGTCGTTTAGGGAGGGGGTGCCAGCAGAGGAATAAAACCTGTGTACCGAGATCCATCGCCGGCCCGCGCTGATGCGGACATTTGCAAATGAAGTTACATTAATAGGTGTATACGCGTTCAACAATTATTTAAAAGCCAACACAATGTCGTCTATTACGCCCCAGTTTACCACACATCACTAATCAACAAACTAACACGAGACCCCATCCTAATCCGCTTTATATACCCTTGGCTATCAGTGCCGCGCTCTGATTCGTCGTGCCGTCGCCCCCACCACTTTCCACCTATTCTACATTTTTTTGGTTTTTTTTTTATTAAAATTAATTAACTTTTAAATTAAATAACTCAATAATGAAAAGAGATATCGAAATGCGGTTTTCAACACTGAATTAAGCAGAATTTTCTTTATAACATATTGTAAAATCAAAGTTCTACTGTTTATGATTGAACTAATACTTAAGAAAATGTTTTATCAATCACTTGCCAATAAATCGATTTCTAGTTAAGATATTGAAACGCGCTCTTCACCAATCGATAAAGCGTCTTTTGTTCTATAAGAGTGATTTTTTTTATAATTCTTGGAGCACTATAACTTAATATATTTACACATCAACTGTAATTCCTATTGCTGGGGAATTTTGTACGTCCACTAATTTAGTTTTTGTCCTGTAGTACATTCCCTATTGACTTTATTGAAAAAATTTATGAGCAATCTTATAGAACTTTTACTTCTATACAACTTTTATTTGAAGCATTTTTCTCTTAAGCAACGTAGAAACGCGTGGCAGTCGATAAAAACGATTTTTTACCCGAAATGTCCTAATTTCAAAATTATTTTTTTTAGGATTTATTTGTTCGTTGACTAACCCTGTAGTAGATGTTCTCTAATGGAGAAAAAGATTTTAAACAAATCTTATTGTACTTTTACTTATCTGCAAATTTTGTTTGAAATATTTTTCTCTGGACCAATTTAGAAAAGTTTTTAGGGTACATTTTAGTAGAAAATTCTTCTCATAGAAATTGTAGAGAAGTAAAAGTTCTATAAGGGTTATTTCAAACATTTTTTCTTGAAATAATTAGGAAATAATTATTTAAAATATTTTAAAAATGTCTGCTATCATATGCTGTAAATAAGTAGAAAAAATTGTCGAACATGAAGTAAAAATGATAGTAAAACTCATTCAACACCAACTTTACAATTATTAAAACATGAAAGGCTTCTAACTTAATAAAATTTCCAGCGTTGACAGCGGGACAGAACGGACAAGAATGACAGTAAAGGAACATCACAAAACGGAAACATTGAAATGATATTTTTCCATGAATACAAGTTGATAATGTTTGTGTAACAGAAATGACAAGGCGCTCATCACAACGAGATGAAACGATGAACGCTTGAATCGATTAACTGTCCATGTAGTCTGGCGAACTGTGTCACTAGACCTACGGGTTGGGGGGGTGTTACACCACCATGACGTAATACAACAACTCATGTATTATTTCCAGATACCCTTGGGCAGCTCCTCCAGCGGAACTATACCGCTACGACTCCGATCTCCAGTGTTCCTACTTCCGTCGTCGTCCACGATCCCTCTGCGGAGGTCCGGACCCCAGCAGGTTCACCTGGTTACCAGCCGACGAAGAAGCCGGCCGTCTAGAACGACCTAGACCTGTGAGAGCGGATAGGGAGTTGAGACATAGTACGGAGACTCTTGCGCATTGGGCACCGCAACCTGGAGTATGCCTGGTGCATCCAGTTCCGGTTCCACTTCCGCCGGCTTTGGTGCAGCATGGAGACACCGGAAGCATGCATCGGTGAGTAAATAATTATTTTTAATGATTGATTTCGAGGTTTGAAATGTGCCAGTCTATCACAAAACTGTAATTGGGAATTTTTGTTTTAAGAATTTTAAATGAAACTTTACAGTAAAATTTATACTAAATCATGGTGCCCCACAAGGAATTGAATGTGGAACGGGAATTTTTATTCAGAATTAATATATCTCATCAGGTTTTTGAGTTATGATCTTTTAAAGTTGACACAATATTTCATTTGAAAAATTAGTAATTTATTCTAATACATTTACAAACTAAATAAAATGTAAGCATAATTGATTGAAATTCTTTTTAATTATTAAGTTTGGGCCCTGAAAAGAGCCAATTTTTAATTGTACTAACTAAGAACGACAGAATATTTCATATAGCTATGTTCCATATTGTTAAACATAGGTACAAAAATTCTGAACGTCCAGTATATACGTAACATGGAGTAGCAACAATAGTAGAGCTGTCAGCCAATGGGAGCGCAGGAAACTTCAGCGTAGCATATCCACATCTCACATGCAGGAGTGCTAACACACTACGCCAGGCGGTATATATAGAAAAACACAGTATTTTTTTTATAAACAAATACGAAATTACTGGCGTAAATACTCAATGTTTTTATGGCTTTCAGGTGTAAATAGACTTATTCTAGCATTATCTAACACATGGAACTACTATATATTTATTATTTAGCAACATTTCTATTTATCTAACCCAATTAACTTCTCGTACTTAATGACATGTGCCAAATATAAATTTACTTAATTTTATGTTACATTTTAAATAGCTAGGTGTATATTTGACTCCAGTAGATGCAAAAGTATGTTAATTCAGAGTCAATTACAAAAAACTATTTACGTTTGAACTAACTAAAATTTAATTCAGAATATTTCATTATATGGCACTACTCTTCTTTTAAGACAATAACATTTTAATTTGCAGAATTACTGTAATTAATATACATACTATTGCAACCCAAGTAGTACTTTTGTGATCCTTGTAAAAACAAAATCAAGACACTCAAGTAGTTTAGTTAAATATGTTTTACAAAAGCGTAAATACGAATACAATTCTTTTTTAATGATTAGTTTTGTAGCTCTGAAAAGTGCTAATTAATAATTGAAATTGCTGACAACTGTCAAATATACAATTACGAATTCATAGGCTTGTTCAGCATGCAACATTTTCTTGACTGGTCGGCCGTATATACGTACCCTGGGTAACACCATAATCTATAAGAATCTTTACAGTAAAATTAATATTAAATTATGGTGACCCATAAAGAATGCAATAAGAAGTCCAAATTTTTTATTTAGAATTGAAATAACTCATCAGGTTTTTATGTTAAGTTGACACAATATTTCAATTGAAAACTTAGTAATAAGTAACTAAATAAAAGCATAATTTAGTAAAATTCTTTTTAATTATTCAGATTGGGCCCTGAAAAGAGCCAATTTTAAATCGCCCTAACTTAAAACGACAAAATATTTCACCATCGCTATGTTCCATATTGTTAAACATAGGTATAAAAATTCTGTATGGCCCGTATATACGTAACATGGAGTAGCAACAATAGTAGGGTTGTCAGCCAATGGGGTCGCAGGAAACTTCAGCGTAGCATATCCAGATCTCACATACAAGAGTGCTAACACACTACGCCAGGCGGTATATATATTAAAACACAGTATTTTTTTTATTTTACGCAACATCACCGCTCACTGCAACATCAGCTCTGTTAACGACCTCTCCTCAGACCACATCCCAATAGTCCTTGATATAAATTTCGATTCTCCATCCAACACACCAACCGCATCCCAGAAAATCACAAACTGGGACCAATTTACCGACATACTGCAAAATAATTACGGTCCACTCCCAGTACTGGATTCAATAGAGAAGCTGGAAGCAGCAGTCCAGCAACTGACAACAAAAATCAAAGATACCATGCAAACATGCAGCCGTACGTTACAGCAAAGCAGACCAAGTCCAAAGCTACCGCCTGAAATTCTAGAGCTAATAAACAACAGACAAGCCGCTAAAAGGAGATGGCAGCGTAGCCTGGATCCTACAGATAAAACGGATTACAATCGAAAAACCACAATATTACGGGATGCACTCAAACGGCACAAGAACGAGCGCTGGAAAGCAGTACTGACCGAAGCTGAGGATGAAGATAAGACATTTTGGAGACTGAACAAGGCGCTGCGAACAAGCAGAGCTCCACCAAGAGCTATTCACAGCACGCGAGGCTTGGTCTACACAGCAACGGATAAAGCGAAAGCAATCGCAGAAAGCATAGAGCTGCAATGTTCACCAAATTACCAAAACGCAGACTTGAACTTCATCAGCAGAACAAACAAGGCAGTCAAGAGACAGCTACAGCAGCCAGACAACAGTGCCATCCACTACACGACCCCGAACCAAGTGAAACAGATTCTCAATGAAACCAAATTGCGCAAAGCACCGGGCCCGGACGGAATCCCAGCAGCTGCACTCAAAGCCTTGCCACCAAAAGCCGTTACAGCCTTAACAAATATTATAAATGCCATGCAGAGACTCCACCATTTTCCAGCAGAGTGGAAAAAGGCAGTGGTAATTACCATCCCCAAACCAGGAAAGGACAGCAAATTTCCACAGAACCACCGGCCAATTAGCCTGTTAAATCTCTTGGCAAAAGTTGCTGAGAAAGTAATTCTACAACAAATCCAAACTGTAACAGCAGAGCTCAACATACTCCCGGACGAACAATTCGGGTTCCGCAACAAACACTCGACAGTGCAGCAGCTCATCCGAGTTGTAGATAGTGCAGCTAGAGGGATGAACGTAAAGATGGCCACGGGCGCTGTGTTCCTGGACATCGAGAAGGCGTTTGACAAGGTTTGGCATAAAGGGTTACTATCCAAACTGCTAAACCTAAAATTTCCAACAAACCTTGTCAAACTTCTGGATTCCTACTTGAAAGGAAGAAGTTTCCAAGTAAGACATGAAGGTGCGCTATCAGAAGAGCACACAACAACTGCGGGCCTCGCACAGGGTTCGGTACTTTCACCAATATTATTCAACATATATGTTAGCGACATACCCATGAAAACCCGAGGAGTGCAGGTAGCGCAATTCGCTGATGACACTGCTGTTATGTTCAAATGTCAGCGTCCAGATATTATAACCCGCCGCCTCCAAACAGCACTGGATGACATCGAACAGTGGTGCGCGAAGTGGAGAATATCCGTGAACCCACAGAAGAGCACAGCGGTCCTCTTCACCAGAAGACGCCAACAACCAGCGGGCACCCTCCGTTTATTTGGCCGACCAATCCCATGGCGGGACAAAATCAAATATCTAGGAGGAATCCTTGACCGTCGATTGAACTTCCACTCACATATTAAAGAAGCCATTCAAAAAGGAAAAACAACGTTCCTCAGACTGCTGCCGCTGCTTGGACGACACAGCAGCTTGACGCTGAAAAACAAACTCAGAATATACAAAGTGATTATCCGGCCACAAATGCTCTACGCCTCTCCAGCCTGGGGTAGCGCCTCAAGCAGCCAAACGAAGAAGCTCCAGGTGCTGCAAAACAAGATCCTACGATGCATAACACACGCTCCATGGTATGTGAGTAACAAAAGCATTCACAATGATCTCAAGATTCAAACAGTCAAGGAATTCATGCTAAACCAAGCAACCAAAGTATTCGCAGCCTGCGAACAACATGAAAACAGACTGATAAGAGAAGCTGCCGAAGTGGACGAATGGCTACCAACCAAGTACCGTCACCCCAAACACGCTCTATGCGACAATCTAGAGCAAAGATGAAACCAGCTAGTTGTCCTAGTTAATTGCCCCGGAGGGGCAAAATAAATAAACAAAAAAAAACGAGACTAATCATGAACTGCGGAAAAAGAGAGCCAATGGCTCAGGATCCATAAAAATGAAACATACACGTTTTTTTATAAACGAATACGGAATTACAGGCGTAAATACTCAATGTTTTTATGGCTTTCAGGTGTAAATAGACTTATTCTAGCATTGTCTAACACATGGAACTACTATATATTTATTATTTAGCAACATTTCTATTTATCTAACGCAATTAACTTCTCCTACTTAATGACATGTGTCAAATATATATTTACTTATTTTTATGTTACATTTTAAATAGCTAGGTGTATATTTGACACCAGTAGAAGCAAAAGTATGTTAATTCAGAGTTAATTAGTAAAAACTGTTATCGTTTGAACTAACTAAAGTTTAGTTCCGAATATTTCACTATATGGCACAACTCTTCTTTTAAAACAATCACATTTAAATTTGCAGAAATCCTGTAACTAAAAAATATAATATACATACTATTGCAACCGAAGTAGTACTTTTGTGTTTCTTGTAAAAAATCAAGATACTAAAGTAGTTTAGTAAATAAATATGTATAACAAAAGCATAAATACGAATACAATTCTTTTTACTGATTAGTTTTGTAGCTCTTAAAAGTGCTAATTTTTAATTGCTGACAACTGTCAAATATACAATTACGAATTCATTCATCAGCATGCAACATTTTGTTGACTGGTCGGCCATATATACGTACCCTGGATAACACCATATTCTATAAGAATCTTTACAGTAAAATTAATATTAAATCATGGTGACCCATGCAATCAGAAGCCCAATATTTTATTTAGAATTAAAATATCTCATCAGGTTTTTAAGTTGTAGCCTTTCAAGGTTGACACAATATTTCTATTAAAAAATTAGTAACTAAATATAATAAAAGCATAATTGAGTAAAATTCTTTTTAATTATTCAGTTTGGGCCCTGAAAAGAGCCAATTTTAAATCGCCCTAACTTAAAACGACAGAATATTTCACCATCGCTATGTTTCATATTGTTCAACATAGGTATAAAAATTCTAAACGTCTCGTATATACATTACATGGAGTAGTAACAATATTAAGGCTGACAGCCAATGGGATCGCAGGAAACTTCAGCGTAGCATATCCAAATCTCACATGCAGGAGTGCTAACACACTACGCCAGGCAGTATATATATTTAAAAACACAGTTTTTTTTTTCGAACGAATATGGAATTACTGGCGTAAATAATTGATGTTTTTATGACTTTTAAGTGCAAATAGCATTGTTTACCACATGTAACTACTATCCAATGATTATTTAGCAATATTTCTATTTGTCTAGCACAATTTTCTTTTCGTATTTTACTTTTGTTACATTTAAAATAGTTAGATGAATATTTATTGTATTTTGTATAATTTGAATTGAGTTTGTTTAAATTCACATGGAATATATTTGTAACAAATTCTTTGTTTGATAATATTCTTTATTTATTTTTGAGATTTTACACATCAATTGTAAATTTATATTGCTGTGGAAATTTGTTCCTCCACTAACTTGGTTTTAACTCTCTAATATGCTTTAAACAAATCTTAAAGAACTTTTACTTACCTACAAATTTTGTTTGATTATTTTTCTATAAGCATTCATCGATGAATTGCTTGTAAATGTATTACAAAAGCATAAATACAAATCTTTTTAATGATTAGTTTTGTAGCTCTGAAAAGTGCTAATTATTATTTGAATCCGTTGAAAACTGTCAAATATTCATTTACAAATCTATTCGGTAGTTCAGCGTGACAAGTTTTCTAGACTGGCCGTATTTACGTGCCCTGAGTAACACCATGGATTGATCATCTACTACTTACTACATAAATATTTTGAACGGCTCATATATATGTAACATGGAGTAGCATCAGTAGTAGGGCTGTCAGCCAATGACAGAGCAGGAAACTTCAGCGTAGCATATCCAAATCTCACATACAAGAGTGCTAACACACTACGCCAGGCGGTATATATAGAAAAACACCTGTTTTTTCTCAAACGAATACGGAATTACTGGCGTAAATACTCAATGTTTTAATGACTTCCAGCTACATATACGACTATGTCCTTTATAATTAACACTGTTTCACCCTTAATTTGAATCGTACGGTCGTCTAAAATTGCTAAATAATTCTCTGCACAAATGATGCATTTAGCCAGGAACTGTAGCACGCGGACTCCATTTCCTAGTTTCGCTGCTATTGCATTAGATAAATTTTCCATGAACCGTCTCCATTGCAGTGTTCACAACGTAATAACAAAATTTACCAGCAAGGCAACTGTTACCAACAGCTGTAGCGCACTTGCTCGCTCTGTAAAGAATTGATTTCGTAGAAGAGAGTCGTTTTGTACTTTTATTTAATAATAGATTGCTTTTAAGGTAGTATATTCGTTGCGTATGAAAGGTTAAATTATCTATGAATTGTTTCAATTTAATTTTAGATTAAATACATATTATTTAGGGTTGAGAACCTTCTGTCCGCTGTCTGAAAGCTGTAATAATAATAAACAAATTCTTTATTTAAAGTGAGTGGTAGCCCTGAAAAGGGCCATTTTTCAATTTGTAGATTACAGCAGGATTGATACAATTCCTTTTCCTAAATATTTTGGGGGCTCTGAAAAGAGCCGGGTTTCATGCTGACTAGTGACATGTGATACTTTCCCTATTTGATTCTACTACAAACAACCGATGTTGTTTGTTTTGCAAAGTTAAAAAATCGTGGCCATCCCGGACCCGAAGTGTTCCCCTTAAGTTCCGCGAACACAGCCGCAGGGCTGAGTGCCCATCTCGTCACACCGAGGTGCTATGCTACCTACCAGCGACTCGACTGGACACCTCCCCCCTGTCAAACTGCATATTCCCGACTTTACGCGTGGTTCCGTCTGTGTACCTACGCGTACACATCCAGTTCCAGAATGTAGAAAATGTATGCACCTAACAAGCAACCGATGTCGCATGTATAGCAAAACAAAGATAAAACGGTGGCCATTTCCGCGGGCCCGCTATGTTACGCCTAGTTACGCGAATACAGCCGAAGGACTGAGCGCCTAGCCTGCCGCACCCAGGTACATAAATGCACCTGCCACCGACTGAAGACCTCATCCCCCGGTCGAACTGTATGTTCCCGACAGGACGTCCTTATTCGTACTGGTTCCGTCTGTCCCTGTCGTTTAGGGAGGGGGTGCCAGCAGAGGAATAAAACCTGTGTACCGAGATCCATCGCCGGCCCGCGCTGATGCGGACATTTGCAAATGAAGTTACATTAATAGGTGCACACAAGTACAACAATCATTTAAATGCCAACACAATGTCGTCTATTACGCCCCAGTTTACCACACATCACTAATCAACGAAGAAACTGAACACGAGACCCCATCCTAATCCGCTTTATATACTCTTGGCTGTCAGTGCCGCGCTCTGATTCGCCGAACCGTCGCTCCCACCACTTTTCACCTATTCTGCATGAGCAGTTTTGGTATTTTTTTTTATTAAAATTAATTAATTTTGAAATTCAATAACTCTTAAATGAAAAAAGATATCAAAATTCGGTTTTCACCACTTAATTAAGCAGAATTATTTTTATAACATAGTGAAAATTCTAAATTCTATTATTTATGATTGAACCAATACCAAAGAAAATGTTTTATCAATCACTTGCCAATAAATCGATTTATAGATAAGATATTGAAACGCGGTCTTCACCAATCGATAAAGCGTGTATTTCTCAATAACCGTGATTTTTTTCATAATTTTTGGACCAATGAAACTTGATATATTATCGCATTATTTAGTTGTATTAATTTGACGAACATTTTTAGTGTCATATTCCTGCTAAACATCTTTCTTTTACCCCTAAACTATGTTTCTGTAAAAGATCAAATAGTCCCAGAAAATTTTAGCTGTTTAACCGCTATTTTCAGCAAAAACAAATTAGTTCCATGTCCAACCGCCAGGCAGTTAATAAATACAAACTGGCAGAAGCGAAATGAACTGAATACACAATTCAGAAACATTCTATTTTCCCGCCGCAGTATTCAGTGTCCACCATAACGTATATTTGCATTTATAAAACATTGTCACATGCACGAGCGTCCGGAGTGAACCGGAGCGCACTTGGTGTACACCAGGCTGCCTGGATCGCCCGGAAAGCATATGTGCTTGATTTATGGTTTCCGATGGACTGGCTGATGAAAAATTTCATAAGCGCGCCCGCGCAATGTATTTTTGACAAGATATTTTTATATTTTGCTGTGGATTTGTACACAATAAGATGTGAGGTATATTGGGGATGTATTTTGAAGACTGAAATTGTGTTTAAAAGTTGTTTAAAATAGCTGAGGCTGCAGTCATGGAATTCTTGTGAACTTTGGAATTTACTCTAGGGTTTAAAGGTGAACCGGAACCATGGTGTATTATGTAAAATAGTTCTTGGTGCATTTACTACAAAGGTAGTTTAAAATATTGTCAAACATGTATTTTGTATAGTTTTAAATAGGAACTATTTGGAAGTCACATAACTGAATACAATTCTGTTTTCAAAATAAATTGATGGTCCTGACAAGGGCCGATATTAATTAATAGTTTACTTAAAAACTAAAAAAAACCACTGCATTTAACTTGCCACAAACCTATATTGCATGTTCTTTATACTATAGTATTTAGTACATACTTATCTGACCGATATAGTACGAATATATGTTGTCTTCGATCATTTTAGTTGAAAAATGTCGATATTCAAGCGCCTATATATGGCTGGCAACTGTCAAATATACAATAACAATTTAACCCTCTATTGCATGAATTTTTTTTAATAAGGGCTCAAAAACATTATTTTTTACAAAAGAAATATTAATATATTTAAAATAAGTGTGTTACAAAAATTTTTTTCCAAAAATAAAAAAAAAATTCTATTTTTGTTCACTATTGTGAACATTATGAACAAATTCAACTTACAATAGAACTTTGGTCTATTGGGTTATCTTCGCGTACTCAGTTTCTGTAATTATCCTTTTTCCAGTTTAAATTTTTTTTAAGTTGGTCAAATTGGGAGGAATGACCTAATTGACAATTGACAAAGTGTATATAATGTTCCAAAATGTTACAACATGATTGCCATGAATGTAAACGCATAAGAAAAGAAAAAAATTTTATGTTCTCGTTCGGGAACAGTATGCAATAGAGGGTTAACATTTTTCTGACTGGCCGTATATACACACCTTGGGTAACACCAATTTTTGTCTTATTCTATAAAAATATGTACAGTAAAATTAACATTTTATTATTGTGAACAATAAAGAATTCAATGGAACATACAATTTATTAAACAGAATTAAAATATCTTGTCAGGTTCATGAGTTATGGCCATTTAAAATTGACCCAATATTTCTATTGGAAAACATATAAACGTAATCAAATAAAAGCATAATTGAAATAAATTCTTTTTAATTATTAAGGTTATGGCCCTAAGAAAGGCCTAATTTTACTCGTACTTAAACTTAAAACGACAGAATATTTCACCTTAGCTTTGTTCCATATACTACACACAGGTAAAAAACATCCAAACGTACCATATATACATAACCTAGAATAGCATCAGCAGTAGGGTTGTCAGCCAATGGGAGCGCAGAAAACTTCAGCGTAGCATATCCAAATCTCACATGTACGAGTGCTAATACACTACGCCAGGCGGTATATATATTAAAACAGGGATTTTTTTCTCAAACGAATACGGAATTACTGGAGTAAATACTTGATGCTTTTATGACTTTTAGATGCAAAAACTTCTTCTAGCATTGTCTAATACATGGAACTAACTATCAAATGATTATTTAACAATATTTTAATTTTATGTTACATTTAGAATAGTTAGGTGAATATTTATTGTATTTTGTATAGATTTGAATTGAGTGTGTTTAAATTCACATGGAATATATTTATAACAAATTCTTCGTTTGCTCATATTCATAATTCATAATTGCACATCAATTGTAATTTATATAGCAGTGGAATTTTGTTCCTCTTCTAACTTGAATTTAGCCCTCTAGTACGTTTTAAACAAATCTTAAACAACTTTTATTTTGCAACAGCAGCAGACAAATTGTTGCCGAACTAAGGAATGTTGACTGGAATTGTTGGGTGCTTCGGTTCTGTAGCTTTTTCTCAAAATGCACTATGTTTCTGGTTTGTACAATTTATTTACAACACAAAAGTATATACACAATTTCACATTCTTCACTACAAACAAAGTCACATAATACACTACATAAAACGATCGAACACAAGAATTGATGAACGACTACAAAAGACTACGGACAACTGTGAAATACTTTGAACGTTTATGAACGACCGACAGTGAAAGACTGATTTTACCAAACATAAAATAACTTAAAACTAAACAGGTAACAGCACCCAACATCTGGAAGGGATACAATAGTGTACGCGAGGGTGGGGTCCACGGTGGAGGCTCTAGTTTTCTGAGAATGCATTTTAATGACATGCAGCTGCAGAAGTACCGTTAAGCGGCTTATTTAAATACAAAATTTTCCCAATTGCAGGGCTATAAAGCTAATGGTTTAAGTATATATAAACCTTCGACCACACTACTTAAACTAATGCTATTGTTCAGTTCAGACATTGTCGACTGCATTAGCGCCGAAACATTTTACTTATCTACAAATTTTGTTTGAAGTATTTTTCTGTAAGCATTCATCGGTCATTCAGATTTTAATACTAAATTTTGATAGTACTACTCTACTTGCTTTTGGAAAATACTCTCCAAACTTTATAAATGTTTGTAAATATATTACAAAAGCATAAATACAAATCTTTTTAATGATTGTTTTTGTAGCTCCGAAAAGTGCTAATTGTTATTTGAATCCGCTGAAAACTGTCAAATATATAATTACAAATCCATTCGGTAGTTCAGCATGAAAAATTTTCTAGACTGGCCGTATATACGTGCCCTGCGTAACACCATGGATTGACAATTAACTATGTTCCAAATAACAAACTTAAAAATTTTAAACGGCCTGTATATACGTAACATGGAGTAGCAACAATAGTACGACTGGGAGCGCAGGAAACTTCAGCGTAGCATATCCAAATCTCACATACAGTAATGCTAACATACTACGCCAGGCGGTATATATATTAAAACACAATTTTTTTTCCCAAACTAATATGGAGTTACTGGTGTAAATACTTGATGTTTTATGACTTTTAGGTGAAAATATGAATTATTCTAGCATTGTCTAACACATCTAACTACTCTATACAATGTTTATTTAGTATTATTCATGTTTTTCTAAAGCAATTTATAACGAGACCTTGTGCACATTTCCATATGTTCGGAATTATTGTCTAAAGAATTCTAAACGAATCTATACAGTAAAATAGATATTAAATCAGAGTAACCCATAGAGAATTTGATAAGAAATCCAATTTTTTATTCAGAATTTAAATATCTCATCAGATTATTAAGGTATGACCTTTTAAAGTTGACACAATACTTCATAGGAAAAATTAGTAATTTATTCCAATACATTTACAAACTAAATAAAATGAAAGCACAATTGAATGAAATCCTTTTTAATTATTTAGTTTGGGCCCTGAAAAGAACCAATTTTTAATCGTACTAACTTAAAACGACAGAATATTTCACCACAGCTATGTTCCATACACTAAAGTGTAAAAATTGTAAACGGCCAGTATATACGTAAACTGGAGTAGCATCATCTGCAGGGCTGACAGCCAATGGGAGCGCAGGAAACTTCAGCGTAGCATATCCAAATCTCACTTGCAGGAGTGCTAACACACTACGCCAGGCGGTATATATATATTTAAAAACACAATTTTTTTTTCCTAAACGAAAACGCAATTTCTGGTGTAAATACCTAATGTTTTGATGACTTTCATGTGTTTATAGACTTACTTAGCAATATTTCTATTTGTCTAGCTCCATTTGTTGACGCGAAATAAATAAAAAGTATTCATATTGCCATGTATCTCGACATGCTTTGATCTACAACAAATTGCTGTCTAATTATTTATCACTTAATTCCACCGCGTCAGATCATAAACAACCCCTTGTAGCACCCTCCAAATCTCCCTTAACACCCTTAACCCGACTGACCACGTGCGCGGAGTAAAGTCAGCCCTCACCTTGATTCATATCTCCTAGCTCTGTTGTGTGGGGTTTCGCTGTTGGGGTAGTAATGGTTATATGCGGCAGTACAAGGATTACGATGTGGTTGAGCGTAATTCTGCGGTGGAATTAATCAGAGACCGCGACGGACGTACGTCGGTGATTAACACGGAAGGAGTTAATAGCCTGTGGTGAAGACTTGTTAATGGGGAATGATTGATGCTAGAATATTTCATTTTACTTTCTTAATGTGCTAGAGTGCAGGTTTTTTATTTGAGGCCTTCAAAAGTTTCTGAATTATTTTACAGAATATTCTGCATGAAATAAATGTATTATTCGAACATTTAGTTATTGAATATGTATTTAATTCTACTCATTTAGAAAAAAAATTATCGTTTACTACTTCATTTCTTCATATTTCTTCTAATTAAAAATAATAGAAAATTAAATTCTAAACAATATTTAACATTTCTTTATATTTCTTGTGTAAACATATTCGTAAATAAAGCAATATTTATGAATTCAAATAGAATAGTTTTCTAGCAATAGAAACATTTTTATTAGGAATATATTACATTAACTATGAATGTAGCATTTAGCTTTCTTGTAATTCATAATAACATATAATTGTTGACATTTTAAATCTGTCTCTAACACACGTGCGTCACTTAAACAGAAATTGGTCTGCCGTGTGTTTCCTAATTATTTTACAGAAAAAAGTTTCAATACAAAAATGTAGAACTCAAAATTCCCTACAATTTATGTCAGGAGAATTTATCTCTAAAATGTAACCCTAAAAAAATAAACGCTAAAAACCGGTAAACTAGGGCAACATTGTGGGTAGAAAACCGTACTTTTCTACTGCCACGGGTTTCTTCATAGTTTAAGAGAAAATATTGGTAAATAAAATTGTAGAGACGTAAAAGTTCTATAAGATTTGCTTGTAATATTTTTCTCTAAAATAATTATGGTGCGTACTAGAGGGCGAAAACCAATTGAGCGGACGTACGAAACTTACTAGCAATAGGAACTAAAATTGATGCGTAAATATATTAAGTATCATTGCTCCAAAAATTATGAAAAAAATCAAAATTATAGAAAAAATACACTCTTTAGATTGGTGTGGACCGCGATTCAATATCTTATATAGAAATCGATTTATTGGCAAGTGATTGATAAAACATTTTCTTAGTTATTAGTTCAATCATAAACAGTAGAACTTTAATTTTTTACTATGTTATAAAGAAAATTCTGCTTAATTCAGTGTTGGAAACCGCAATTTGATATCTTTTTTAATAAAAAAAAATACCAAAACTACACATGCAGAATATGTGAAAGTGGTGGGGGCGACGGTTCGGCGAATCAGAGCGCGGAACTGACAGCCAAGAGTATATAAAGCGGATCAGGATGGGGTCTCGTGTTAGTTTGTTGATTAGTGATGTGTGGTAAACTGGGGCGTAATACACGACATTGTTTTGGCTTTTAAATGATTGTTGTGCGCGTATGCACCTATTAATGTAACTTCATTTGCAAATGTCCGCATCAGCGCGGGCCGGCGATGGATCTCGGTACACAGGTTTTATTCCTCTGCTGGCACCCCCTCCCTAAACGACAGGGACAGACGGAACCAGTACGAATAAGGACGTCCTGTCGGGAACATACAGTTCGACCGGGGGATGAGGTCTTCAGTCGGTGGCAGGTGCATTTATGTACCTGGGTGCGGCAGGCTAGGCGCTCAGTCCTTCGGCTGTATTCGCGTAACTAGGCGTAACATAGCGGGCCCGCGGAAATGGCCACCGTGTTATCTTTGTTTTGCTATACATGCGACATCGGTTGCTTGTTAGGTGCATACATTTTCTACATTCTGGAACTGGATGTGTACGCGTAGGTACACAGACGGAACCACGCGTAAAGTCGGGAATATGCAGTTTGACAGGGGGGAGGTGTCCAGTCGAGTCGCTGGTAGGTAGCATAGCACCTCGGTGTGACGAGATGGGCACTCAGCCCTGCGGCTGTGTTCGCGGAACTTAAGGGCAACACTTCAGGTCCGGAATGGCCACGATTTTTGACTTTGCTAAACAAACAACATCGGTTGTTTGTAGTAGAATCAAATAGGGAAAGTACCACATGTCACTAGTCACCATGAAACCTGGCTCTTTTCAGAGCCCCCAAAATATTTAGGAAAAGGAATTTTATCAATATGCTATTATACAAATGAAAAATCGGCGCTTTTCAGTGCCACAATATAGTTTAATTATTTACCAATAATTATAGAATGTCATTTCAATACAAAATATTAAATATACAACTAAATTTATTTATTTAGTATATGTAAATATGCACAAGAAGTTTACGAGTGTAAATTGCGTTAAATAAATATAAATAATACTGTTTGTCATAAATAATCATTGCATAGTAGTTCTGTATGTTAGACAGTACTAGAATAATTAAATTTATACCTAAAAGTAATTTAGTTTTTATTTGGGAAAAAACAGCGTTTTTCTATACATATATACTTTTTGGAGTAGTATGTATTTCTATATACTGTACAGCGAATACTATTATTTTGATAATTAAATGCATTTGATTTTTTATCTTAAAATAAACTACTAATCAATATCGGCTCTTTTCAGTGCCATTCATCGTATTATAAAAATAATTAAATTGTTGTTATCATTGTTAGCTAAATACTAGAAACAGACAGATGACAGAAAGCTTCCAAACTCAAATAATGTTTATTTTATGACAACACAAATGATAATTTGAATTTAAACCACCCTTAACGCCTAAATGTATACCCTGAATTAATTATTCAACTGCAATCAATACCAATAATGAATAATTAACACCAGACAAAATCTGCAAACCCTGTCCAATTTCATAATTATATTCCAGACCCAAACACGTGAGTTTCGCCCGTTCGCACACCCTCACCTCCTTCGACGACGCCGTGGTGTCGATCGGGGGTGGCTGTGGGGGTGGAAGCGGCGGCGGCAGCAGCACGAGGTTGGCGCGGTCCCAGGAACGTCTCTTAGACGGCAGGAAAACCGCCGATCCGCCTCCTATCACAAGGCAGCCGGAACCGAGCGAGCCGCAAAGAGTGCTGGTTATGGGTGAGTTTACCAGGGTGTAGAATGCGAACTAAGGGTGGTAGAGGGATGCGGTTTGGAAATTTGGAATCTGAGGGGTGTTCTTAATAAGCTTGCATATTTTGGTTGTATTTTAATTATGGAAAGATGATTTATTAGGTCGTTATGGAAAGTCTGCAATGTTACAACGAAATTTTATGATCAATTATTATGGTTATGATCGAAGGGCTGTAAAATAAAAACTGGAACTTGTACAGGGTTGAGGTTTGAAAATTTAGAATCTACGAAGATTTTTTTATAATATTGAATATTTTTTTGTTTAATGAATTGTTATTCTTTTTGCAAAACAGTGTAATGCAAAAAATGTTCATTATTTCAAGTGCAAAATTTACTGTAGTTTCACAAACAACGTATCTTCATCCATAAAAAGAACACTCTCTCGTGATTAATTTGACGGAACGAAGAGTCAGAAATAAAAAAAGTAATAGTCATAAAAGAGAATGATAACTATACGCAATAATTTTTTAATTCCTAAATTGTCCTGTCGCTTTTTCTGCTTTTTCAGCGAATATTTGTCTGTTTTCTCATTATGTTTTCATACACCTTTTAGCGTACCTATATTAGTAAAGCGCGTATTGTGTCTCTATATTTTCTTCCACTTATTACATTTTAGAATTTCTCGCTGACATTTAAGTCATTTGCAGGGATGTAATTTAACCTTTTACCTTTAATAAAACACATTATTTTACCCTCATTCTTCCTGCCTCATATAGTCTTGAGCTCTATTACTTCCTTACTTTGTCTTCATTAAGTCTTTAGTTATTACAATATGCTTTAATGACTGTTCTACTAATCACTAAATTTATTACCCTCATTTTTTATCGTTTTATACTTTATTATTACTTGTTGTTCTTATTACTTTATAATACAAATTATAAAAAAAATCGATTGAAACATTTTAATGTTTCAAATAAAAATAATAGAAAATATAATTCTAAACAATATTTATTTGAAGTATTTTTCTCTAAAATAATTAGAAAACGTTCTACAGTTGAAAGTCTAACAAAAAATTTATAACAACAATCTCTTTTCCGTCCGAGCTGCCATACGACTACGTGTGTTACATGGACTTCAAGCGCTGAACGTTTGTGTAGAATCTCTGTACATTTTCATTGAGATGACGATCTGTAATGTCCTGTCGAGATCTGCAATTGCATATGTCACATCTACACATTATCCTAAGCAGAGTGTCACATTGAAACAACCCTTTTTTACCGCGCGAAAATCGCAAATTTTTTATATGTTTTAACACACTCCGCCGAGCGGCTAGTGGCTCTGCTTAGCAATCACAGATCTTAAGCAACACAAAGAAGCACGAACATTTGGATGGGTGACCGCTTCGTTACAGTTTTGGTTTTTTACACTTTAATATTTTTTTAG
Source organism: Poecilus cupreus (assembly GCA_963942605.1). NCBI lineage: Eukaryota > Metazoa > Arthropoda > Insecta > Coleoptera > Carabidae > Poecilus > Poecilus cupreus. The sequence goes on along the minus strand of OZ012724.1, from coordinate 26,600,311 downwards.
ATAAGATAGCGATGTGCGGTTTTCACGGCTGCATTCAGCATTAAATTAGCTATCTTTTAAATTATAATGAAAAATTTTATCGCGAGTATTTAATTAAATATAGCATTTTTTAAAATGATTTTTGTAATGGGTTAATCAGATATTACCCGGATATATTTTTGGTAATTTATACGAACTAATAAATTTACTGTAGTATTAAAAAAAAATAAAAAAATTATAGACAAGTTGGATTCGAACCTTGGTCCAGTAGTACTACATGTATTATATTCAAAGTATTACTGTATAAAATAAATAATAATTTTTCTAAGTACCAGACGTCAAAATAAATTACCCCGACACTTTTTTTATAACTTTTACGAACTAATAAATCCATTTCAATAATAAAAAAAATAAAAAATGTGATCAAGCTGGTTTCGAACCCTAGTCTAGGTTGTCTTATTATAATACTGAATAATAAAAATTAATCCTTTTTTTATATCCCAGACGTCAAATTACATCACCCGAATAATTTTTTGTAATTTATACGAACGAATAAGTTTATTGCAATCATAAAAAAAAAATAAAAAATCTGGACCAAGCTGGATTCGATCCGCGGACCGAAAAACCAACTGTAGTTATGTACAACAATGAATTGAGCAATAATCATTAAATAAATGAATATTCTCGAGACAAAACCTCATGAAGGACCTAATAAAGTTATCATTTATGTATTTAAAGCATTTTTTCTAGGAAATAATTTTGTCTCGCACAATTTCTCTCTGTGTAAACTTGTGCCCCTTCCAGAAAAACTGAAGAGACTGCCCATGAAGACGCAAGCCACACAGACCGAGGTGTGTCTAGGCCGGAAGCCCGTCCCTTCTGCCCAGTTGACTCTTAGCCCTCGGACAATACACCGGGTAAATATATACCTTCAATGGATTATGAAAACACACTAAAAATAGATTCAATTTTCTAATGACTCCATAATCTACAAGGACTGTTCTTTAATGTATTAAAACATACAATATTCCCCATGATAGTCTATACATTTGGCCCTTCGCAAAAATCAATTTTCAACATATTTTTTGCATTTTGCTGGAAGTGCATCATTTAAAATTAACGCAAATTGTTGTATTACACACTATAAAAAATTAGCAAGAAAACTGGATCAATTTATTGAGCAATTAAAGTCGTGTAAAACAGACATAATAATTATAGTTTTACTCTACTTGGAACCGAAAAATGACGAAAATAATTATTAATAATTATAAAACAAATATACCAATTGAAAGTATTATTAAATGTAATCAGTGTTTGATTTCAAATGTCTTGATTATAACTGTATAGTTTGAAAGAAAAATTAGATATAGTGAAATAGTTTTATGGTAAAAATAGTACTCAACAAAAATGAATTAAATACAATAAATTCTTAATTAATATCATATTAATTTTGTTATTGGCACTGACGATTTAAAGAAATTTACCAATAAACATTTCTGACATTTTTTCGGTTCTAGGTAAAGTAAAGTTGTAAATATTAGTGCGAACAAATACATAAATTCTTCCTGTACAATAAACTATTTATATATTTTTCGAAATCGATACTAAAGTACATGATATTTCTACGCGAAGTTAGCCACAATAGTAGCTAAAGTTAAACTTTACAGACTCTTAAGTCAAACTTGAATTACAAACCTAAAATAACAAACAAATTATTCTATAATACTATTGGTAAATTTATTTATTATTTATCTTAGACAATAATTTATCGGATTTAATGCAGATCACGTGCAGAACACGTCTAAGAACATATAAAAAATAATAAAAATTATAATCAAATTTGACAGTTAGACAGTACTTTTGTTATCACAGCCAACCCCGTCACAACAGCTAACTGACGTTTTACAAATACCTAATGCTATGAATTTATGTTTTTAATTAATAATTTAACGATTTCGGTAAAAATATAACGTATACCTCAGTACTAAAATATTTTTTATTACTCACATGGATTATTCGTAATAAAAAAGCTTGATGTACAAATAACTATTATCACTTTTGAATAAGACTTTTTACAAAGATATAATGCTATTTATTTATGTTTTTAATTAATAATTTAACGATTTCGGAAAAAATATAATTTATACCTCGGCACTAAAGTATTTTTTATTACTCACATGGTTTATTCTCCTCGGCTATCGCCTCCATATTCGTAATAAAAATTACACTTTAGTGCCATTATACACAAATAACTATTTTGACATAAAATAATTACGGAAGCCAATAGTTATACATTTCAAAAAAGCATATTTTTGTATGTCAAAAAATCTAAACATTTAAAGAACAACCCTTATATATATATATATATATATATATATATATATATATATATATATATATATATATATATATATATATATTAGTGTCAAACAAATATAAATATACCCTCCCCAGGTCAAAATGGTGTCTCAAGGAGCCCAAACCAACGGCGTCCTCGTAGTCAACGGTCGCAAACTAATGAAATCTTACAGCGAAGCTGGTGGCAAATTCACCACCGAAGAACTCGACCCAACCATCGACCACGAACCCTTACAACGCACCCAATCAGAAGAGCCACCCCGTTCCCCCTTCATAGTCAAAACACCCAGTCCAGAACCAGACACAGAAGAAGAACCCTTACCACCTCCTGTTCAACCAAATATTCCCCCACCTTCTGCAGTAGCTTCTACAGTAACTCCTGCAGCAATTCCTTCGAACGATGAAACGTCTTCAGTTACTAAATCTGACCATGAGTCTGAAGACTCTGAAACCAAATCGCAGAAGGAGATTATAATTGATTTTGAACCTCAAATACCTTCAAGTCCTTTAAAGAAGAAACCCTTACTAAAAACTTCATCTGATGGTGAAATTCTTCTGGATAAAAGAAGAGCTCAGCGCCAAGCAGAAAGCTCCAAATTTCTTCCAGACAAGAATCTAACTTCTGTTAGCCATGATAATATTTGTTTAGAACCAGAACCTCGTAGCTTCATCCCTTACTTTCAAAACTCCCCTATTCGTCATGAAGACATTTTCAAAGATCTCAACAACGGTCACATAATATTTTCATCCGTTGAAACCGACCCAACAAGTTTTCGACCCCAAGACTCTCTAGACGAAGAGTTCCACGAAAATTTAATATACGGAGGGTTGTTCAGGAAACAGTCATCATCAACTAGTGATCCAAACGCTTCAAACAGTCCATCCCCGGAAGAAGACGGCGTAGTACCAACCTTACATCTTCTTCCTGAACAAAAAGTTTCCCCATTTGCCTCCACAGATTCCCTCGCCAACGATCTCAGGTAATGCCAACAACCTGAAGATAAATCTTCAGTGTTAAATCTGGTTTAACTTCAGGGACCACTCAGATGGTATCTGGAATGAGTCCCAAGCAACTGTTCTGCAAGCTGATTCCGGGACGGAAAACGGAACTGGTTTAAGTGCATCCGAGTTAAGTTCTACGTTGTCTACGTTGTCACCAGGTGCCGCGACACTTTTGACACCGTCGTCCAGAAGGAAACATCTGCTTTTGCTGCAACACCAGCAAAGAAGTTCGATGGACACTGACGCCTTGGATGAAGAAAGTCAGGGCGAACAAATGCAGCAGATTTCACCGCAGGTAGGAAATTTATCTTTGAGTGTAATAAATTCAGTTTCGACTATTTTATCAATGACTTCTGTGTGGATGAATGGATGGATCTGTGTTCGTATACGTATATAAATATAATAGAAATAAAATTGAATAGCAAAATTTCTTTACAACTTTCATAAAAATTTAGACAACTGAGTACGTTCAGTTCAGATTTTTGTCCCTAGAAAATTTGTCTGTAAGTTTATCTGTATTGAATTTTTTTTTTTCTAAAGCACAACATATCCCTGAATCAATTTATGGACAGTACACCCCTGTATTTTTGCTAGTTTTTATCCTACAGATCATTTTATAAACGCATTATGTTTATTTTTGTTACCGCTTCAGATTTTTGCCCCTACGAAATTTGTGTGTCAGTTTATCTGAACCAAATATTTTTTTTTTGAAGCCCAATTCTTTATTGAATCCACTTTTGGAAAGTACGGCTCTGTATTATTGCTAGTTTTTATCCTTTAGATTAATTTGTAAATGTATTATGTTCTATTTTGTTGTCGTCTCAGATTTTTGCCCCTACAAAATTTGTCTGTCAGTTTATTTAAACTAAATATTTTTTTTCTAAAGCATAAAGGTTTCCTGAATCCGATTCTGGACAGTACGGCTCTGTATCTTTGCAAGTTTTTATCCTACAAATCAATTTGTAAATGAGTTGTTTCATTTTGCTGTCGATTTAGTTTTTTGGGTCTAGTAAATTTATTTGTCAGTTTATCTATACCAAACATTTTTTTTGAAGCACAAATCTTCCCTAATTCCAATTCTGAACAGTACGGCCCTGTGACTTTGCTAGTTTTTATCCTACAAATCAATTTGTAAATGAGTTGTTTCATTTTGCTGTCGGTTTAGTTTTTTGGGTCTAGTAAATTTATCTGTCAGTATATCTATACCAAACATTTTTTTTCTGAAGCACAAATCTTCCCTGAATCCTATTCTGAACAGTACGGCCCTGTATCGTTGCAAGTTTTTATCCTACAGATCTATTTGTAAATGAGTTGTTTCATTTTGCTATCGATTTAGTTTTTTTTGTCTAGTAAATTTATCTGTCAGTTTATCTATACCAAACATTTTTTTTTAAGTACAAAGCTTCCCTAAATCCTAAATTCTGAATAGTACGACCCTGTTTCTTTGCTAGTTTTTATCCTACAGATCAATTTGTAAATGAGTTGTTTCATTTTGCTGTCGATTTAGTTATTTATGTCTAGTAAATTTATCTGTCAGTTTATCTATATCAAATATTTTTTTTATGAAGCCCGAAGCTTTCCTGAAACCAATGCTGAATAGTACTGCTCTATATCTTTGCTAGATTTTATTCTACAAATCAATTTATAAATAGGTTATATTAATACGAAATCTCCTTCAATATATTTCAGCCTGCACCTCGGTCAACATCCCCTCGCTCCACTCTTCCCACCCCTCATATATCCCTCCTAGCCCCTCCAACATCAACACCCCTCCCACGCCGTCACCCCTCATCCCCTGCTCGCACCCGTCGCACCCCCGAACCAACCCCACCAGTAGAACGTCTCAGCGATTCTGCTCTCGAGTTACGTTCTCTTGGAAACGGAGCAGCAATTGTTCCGGATCTTCTGCTAGCAAGAACAGATTCCGGAAGAACAAACACCGATGTTTCGGAAAGTACGACTACGGATGACTACATGACGGCTAACTCCGGGACGGATAGTTCCAGAAGAAGCGGGGAGTTTAAAGTTAATGAGAGACATCATCACCATCCAGTTACGCAAGTAAGAATTGGTAATTTTTTTCTGTGGGTTTTAAATTAATAATCTTGTATATTCCAACAGGAAGGTAGCTCTTTCGAATCTGCTTCTTCGATGTATTCTATCGCAAGAGGCGACCTCCTCTCCGAAGACATGGTCGTACCATCTTTTTCCCCTCCTCCTATTTTAGAAGAAGCATCGGATGCAGCCGCAACTCCTGTTCCTCCTCCAACAGTTTCCCATTCTCACAGTCATTCCCGGTCCCATTCCAGGTCCAGGTCCCGGTCCCGGTCGGCCAGCAGCAGTTCCTCTGGGAGCTATAGTCTGGATGGGGGATCATGTCCTGATTTAGCCAGAGCGAGACCTGTGCCTTCCAGAAATGTTCCATCGGTTAGTGATGACGAAAGGGAACATTGCAGCAGCAGTGGATATTATGAATCTCCCTTGGAAGATGAGTAAGTAATTTTGACCTACTATATCTTGAAAAATAATTGAGATAGTTGTGTTTTGTTGCCAAAATCGGATTCCTCATAGATTTTTGTATAATATAAACATGTTTGGTTGATAATTTAATAGTGACAATACATCAAATTTATTATAAACATAGTTACAAAAATTTCAGGGCTCAAAATAAATTACATAGACTTTTGGGTTAAGTTCTATATAAATATTTTATTTAAATACAACGTTTCGAATTATCCTACATAATTCTTCATCAGGAAACAATTTCATAACATACAATAAAGACAGTAACAGCTTATGACTTATAAAATAGAAGAAACCATGTCGTGTTCAACTCGTACCTTTCATTCTGATTCGCTGATAGATTTCTGTAGCTTCTCTTATGACTTATGATTTTTCCATTGGCACATTTCGATACATCCATACATAACGTTGCATTATATCCCACTCAGTGGGGTAGTACGAACCCAGAAACACAGTCATCCAACAATCAATCTCTTCCAAATATTCCTCTCTTGACAAACCATTTTCAATATCAATCAATCAATATCAATTGAATGAAAAAACGATTATATTATATTTATGGTTATTCTCAACCCCCCCCCCCCCCCCTGTTTTCTGTTAAAGGTTTTATATCGTTTTTGAACGTATTAGCTAGCACAGTGCAATCTTACATATTTTGCACTGATCGGCATTTTTAAATTACTTTCATTTACCACGAAAGACAAATTAGATAATTGTAACAATCATCTACTATTTATTTTGTAAATCTGGCTTTAAAATAGCGCTTCTACATAAAGCATTTTACCCCAAAACAATTGAGAAACGTTTTATACATGTTACACAATCAATTTCTTCCATTCTTTCATCCATATCCGCACATGCTCGTCTATTCTTCACACTCGGAATCATTCGTTCACGCATCCATCAATCATACCCAACCACTTATTCCTCAGACGCCCACGCAATCGTTCACCTTCAATCTCACCCACATATATTAGTTTCACCACCCTTTCATTCGACATACGCTCACTCCCTCTTTCTTAACAACATTCTTCTCAATCTCACACTCACCATACACCAATGTATTCCATACACAATCACTCTCCTCTCAAATACCTAATTTCCACAGCAGTTATGCGTCGTTCATGCTTCTTCATCCACACCCAACATTCAGAACCATACATCAATGTAGACACTAACACACCATTATAAACACTCAATCGAGCATCTCTAGATACATTCACTTTTCGAGCAAATGTACAATCTCTCAGTCAAACATACAAATTCATTCACATTTCGCTCTTGCCATAATTTTTTACGAATAGTCCATTTGTATTCTATAACTCTTGTTCTGTTAGTCTGTTCAATGTATTCTTCCCCCAAAAAATACTAAGATGTTATTTCCAGCAGGGAAACAAATACCCCTTTGTTTTATTCATGCAATCTCCTTAAAGCAGCCCCATTTATCTCATTCTTAACCGCTACAAATTGCGGTTACAGTTCAACGTCAAAGACCAGAGCAAATGCAGATCAACGTGCTTGGACCGACGAAGAAAAACGACGAAAAAAACGCGCCTTTACCTTAGAAATCAACAAACACCAATCAACCGAGGACCAAACACAAAAACCTGGCGACAAACTTAAGTCTCCGCATTCACACAAACCTGAAAAAGACATGGAAGTGCCTCTACAGGTGAGAAAATCCTTCTGAAAGACAATCAAAATACTTTACAATTCAACATCATCTCCACAGAGTTCCCCACGTAACCTATCAACTGACAAGCAGCTAAAACGAACTCGCGTTCGAAATCGAAGCCCGATGCAAGGTCGCAGACCTACCGCCAATAAACGGTCGCCTCCTGGGGCATCTGCTCCGGAAGTTGCTGAAGATTCACATGCTGTAGTTGCTGGAACATCCGATGAAAGCAGCAGTGGAGTTTGCGGCGATGTTCAGGTATGTTTAGCACTTTAATTTTGTTTTATGAAACTGAGGGGTAACTGGATATATGTTATAATAAATTTTGTTGTTGGTTGAGATTTTATACTATAAAAAAATAATTCGCGAATGGAAATCTATAAAAATAATCTAGTCAGTAATCAATTTGTAATTGCTTTGTTTCATTTGCTGTCGATTTAGTTTTTTGTGTCTAGTAAATTTGTTTGTCAGTTCATCTCAACCAAATATTTTTTTCTGAAGCACAAGGCTTTCTCAAATCCAATTCTGGGTAGTACGGCCCTGTATTTTTGCTAAATTTTGTCATACAGATCAATTTGTAATTGTTATATTTCATTTTGTTTTCGCTTTAGATTTTTATCCCTAGAAAATTTGTCTGTCAGTTTATCTGAACCAAATATTTTTTTTCTGAAACACAAAACTTTCCTAAATCTAATTCTGGACAGTACGCCCCTGTATCTTTGCTAGATTTTATCTTACAGATCAATTAGTAAATGTGTTGTTTCATTTTTTTTTGTCGCTTCGTATTTAGACCCCTAGAAAATTTGTCTGTCAGTTTATCTGAACCAAATATATTTTTTATGAATCCCAAAGCTTTCTTGAATCTAATTCTGGATAGTACGACCCTGTATCTGTGCTAGATTTTATCCTACAGATCAATTTGTAAATGCGTTGATCATTTTGCTGTCGGCAAGCAGAAAAATATAATACTTTAACAACGACAGAATTGCTATCTTTAAAACTCAAATATCTTAATAATAATAATACTTTTAAAACTTCTTTTATATCTAGTACGATATTTTTGGGTCCAATTATAATATAAATGACTTATTTTCTAATTAATAACTATAGTAAAAGCTTCCATTATATGAGAAATAACTGAAAATATACGGTGTATAGGTACAAGCTACAAATCAAAGTTCCCCAAGAAAAGTCCGGAAAATCCGGGAAACAAACCGCCGAAAATCCACTCCTAGATCCCCAACATCTTCACGAGCAAAGCGACGAAACGGTAGCGGAGACGACAAACCAGCTAGTCTACCTGGAAGTCTTCCTCGAAGACGAACAAAACACGAAGTTGAAGACAATCTTCCTGCAACGAAATCCAGTCGGCTAAGCCCGTACAAGTAAGTGTACAGTTCCCAACACTTAGTAGAAGCTACTAACACTTAATAGAAGTCCTAGTGGGTCCCCTAGCAAACGCCGAAGCTCCAAAACATCTCCAGAAGTCCGCCTAAAAGCTCTATCCGCCGAATCTCTTCGGTCGGTATCTCCAGGTAGTGATAGCGTATTCTACAGCGATCCAAGCTCCCACGCGGCGGCTCCTGCAGGTGAGCACCAGGTGCATTGTCTGCACTGTGGAAAGGAGGTGGACATCGTCACCACAGATGATCCGGATAAGAGTAATGCGAGTAGTAATGGCGTACAACCGGATATTGTACAGCCTCCTGCAGGTTTTGCTGATAGTCCACGGTTGAAGCAAGGGAGGTTGTACAAGAAGCTGGAGAAGCGGTTTCGAAGTGAGGATCGGACTCATGCTGAGAGGAGGCATCATAAGTATAGAGGCGACGTCAGGGCTAAGGTAGGAAAATGATTTACTATTTCATTTTTGAAGACATCTAAGATGAATTGTTTTAAATTTAGATTTTTGATGTTTATGTTTTTACGAGCTGATTAGATTTTTGAGGGAAATTTGTCAACCGGAAGTGGTGGTTTATTTGAAGATTCATCAAATTTTTAGATAAATTTTAGAAAATAATTATGTAAAAATATATTTGTACCGGTTAGAAATTAAAGTTTTCCTGAAGTTATGTAAGTGGCAACATAATAAGATCTTTTTCAAAATTCATATTTAAAACTGGATTGATTAGTTTTTGGGCGCAATCCTACATCAACCGGAAGTTGTAGTTTACTTGAAAATTATAATAATTCAGTCCCAAAAAGAAAATAATTTTTTTAACCTCTATCCCAAAGTAATAACTATTCGTGGAACATCGAGTAATTTTTTCCTGTTGATGGAATGTTTTCTTAGTGTTAGGAGTTGATTTTGGGGATTTTTTTGACCTCGGATTCGAGTTCAGCATCGAAAATTATATAGGAATATAATAAATTGTTTTTTGTGTCGCTGTATAATATACACAAAACATATTTCTAAAAAATATTATAAAAACGAACAAGGATAATAATACATTTCTTATAAATATTATTCACTGAAAACAGGTGTAAAATTAATAAATGTTTCATCACCAAACATAATTAATTAGTTGCTAATTAAATTAAACAGACATTGTTCCCTATATTACATAAGGTAATCTAAAAAATTATATTTAAATCTATACGTATTAAACTAATTTGTTTATGATTTTTTTAAAGTGCAATAAAATAAAATCGCACCTCTAGGGTTTTAGTTTTTTGCACTGAATTATTTTTTGGAACCAGATAGCATACTGGATTTATTACATAGGGATATACGAGCCCAAAATTATATTATTTGGCCCAGTTAAGACTTTTTAAATAGCTTTAAAAAAAAGTTCTGATCGAACAAAGGAATATTTATTGCACTAAATTTATTTATATAATAAATTCTGTTATTTTAAAGAATATTTTAAGCAATAATAACAACTGAAATTATATCAAATTTACAATTTGTCCCAAAGGTATTGACTGATACCACAAACACTGTTTATAAATCTGATGACAACAAAATTGTTTCTAATAAAAATTGTAACATCTTTTTGATTCCAATGAAATTTTCTCTATCTCATTTATTTATTAAGATTACCCCAAAAACCCTGATAGGCCTTGAAATAATCTACCACTTACTGTTGATGAATTGTTCCCAAAATATAATTAATTCGAAGCATAACCAATAACTCTATAAAATAAAAATTATAGAATTTATGATATAAATAAGGCGAATTAAACAAATTTCCTTTTTATGACTTTAACTGGGCCAAATAATATGATTCTGGGCTCGTAATTGTTTCGATAGAGGTTCCAATTTTTTAATATTTTTTGGGACTGTGTAATTTCGTTATAATAAAAAAATCGTCGTGAAAGAGTCCAGTTGTTGACACCCTCTCTCTCTGGCCAGTCAGAAGAGCGGTGCGGGCGTTCGGACTCGACCCCCGTGGGGCCCACCCGGCCGCGGAGCGCGAGCGGCGGCACAACGCAGCTGCGCAGCTCGGGCTCCAGCCCCAGCGTGCTGGCGGTTGGTAGCCCTGGAGTCGCTCGACCTGGCGAGCAGCTCCACAGCGACGACGCGGGGCTCTACTCCGAGCCCTACCGCGCCGCCTCCTGGGTCTACCTCGGCGAGGACGACGAGGCCCACGCCTGGAACAAGTCCGACCCCAACCTACACCAAGGTGCGAAACACACTATCATTACATTTAGCCAACGATTTCTCGCGAAATCTGTCCGATGAATGAAAAGTGTTGTGATCTATTTCTATCTTCTGGTCAAGGTCTTGGCTCAATCATGATATTCTCGTCGGAAAATGCATCATTCGTCTACGAGTCAATATTTTCTGTTTGGTTAATTTTGGCTGCGAGCATTTCAATTGAATTTATTGCCTCGATATTTCTTTTAATACAAGTTACAAAACAGAAACGCTAGTCATAATTCCAGGCCTTGATGTTTAGAGTATTTTTAAATGAATAAAAATAAATATGCATTCTTTTCTCATTTCATAACCACTGAAATAATACTGGAACGCGCACTACCTCTATGAAAAAAGCGAGCCGAGAGAGATAGTTTGCAACGGGTATCTCTATCATTATCTACTTGAGTAATATTACGTACAGACTGATACAAAAGTTAATCGTTTATGTTTCAAGAAACTGTAATATTGACAGTTCTTGTAAATGGTATAATAAAAATAATATTGCAACAGTTTAAGTTTAAGATTAAAACATAAAAATTATTATCTCTGATTAATTTTTTACCTCACGCTTACCTCAGAGTAAGGGAGGTATTGTTTTTGGTCAAAAAATTGGGTAGTGAGTTTTCTACGAATAAACACGTTTTAGAGTTCCTACAATACGTTTTTACTATTTTTGTCATGATATCTGTATGTGTGTGTGTATATATGTATGTATGTATGTACGTGTGTGTGTGTGTGTGTGTGTGTGTGTGTGTGTGTGTGTGTGTGTGTGTGTGTGTGTGTATGTGTGTGTGTGTGTGTGTGTGTGTGTGTGTGTGTGTGTGTGTGTGTGTGTGTGTGTCTGATTTGTGCTAATTTTTTCGTCTCGCATAATTCAAATACTATAATATCAAATAATACAATTTTGTGTATTTTTGCTTCTTATATTTATATGAAGAGCTGATTAGATTTTGAATAAAATTGGTCAATCGGAAGTAGCAGTTCACTAGAAACCCTTAACAATTTTTCGTGAAAAACAAGGTTAAATTAATTTTTCAACAATTTATGTTATTTTAAAAATTGTAGAATAATTAATTTTACATTTGTTTTGATTACACTAATTTTATTAAATTTCATTACTTTGATAGATAATAACATATAAAGAAATTAAATTTAATAAATCTTGCATTCCTAGTACACCATGGAAACATTGAAATAATTTAAATTTTTTACGAAATGTGACACATGTCATTGTAATTCTAAAGCTGCTATCTTTTAAATTAAATAAATATACGAAACAAATATAAAATTTCTTAAATATATAAGTAAAAAATAAACAAATAAGAAAGTATTTATCTATATCATCAAATATTATTTTGTACCGTTTAAGAGTTATATTGGGCGGGAGGTTATATGCTGGCCACATCTGATTATTTATAAACAAAATCATTACGATACAAATTAATAAACGTACTATACAAGTCTCTCAATTGCACCGCTACCGCGCGTTCCAGTACTATTACATTTCAATGGTCACATCACGTTCATTTAAACAATTTACAATTACAAAATTATAATCTTATGACGTCAGACTCTAATGAAGGCTAAAGTAATTATATCGCCAAACAATTCACAATTTTGGCTGGGTTTCCTGGCGCTCTACATTCTACGCATTTCCTCTGAACCCAGGGTCAACAGGAGGCGCGGGTACAGCCCCAGAGGAACCGGAAGTGAGTAGGAAGGACTCGCTGGTGTCCACAGCGAGTACTGACTCGGAACACGAGTTCAAGAAGAGATACCAGGCCATCACACATCGGATGGTGCACCGGAAGTCCTGTCTTGAGATGTATAAGAGACAGGCCTCTAAGTCTTTCGGTGAGTAGATTATTTTCATTATTTTTTTAGCTGTTTAAAAATTATTGAGGGTCAGTTTATGAAGCTTGCAGATCTTGGTAGACGGCTAGTTTAATTGTACCAGCTGTCGAAATGTATCGACTAATATTTTGCAATAAATATAAATTTAAAAAATTATTTCAGAACTTATAGATAATAAATAATAGTTATTTATTTTACAACTGGATAAAGTAAGGAATTGCCCACGAGAGAAATTTTAGCACACGAAGCCGAACAAGTACTATTATTAATAATATATGTTGTATACAAATATTAATTAACATGTGTTTGAAAAATGGTCAAACGATTTTACTCGAAAAATTAAAGTTCAAGTTCTATCGACTGTAATTCAAAAATTATTTGACATATTTCAACAAATCAAAGAGATATGAACTCGTTATTGTCTTGCAAATCGATTCATGTATAAATTTTGTATATTCGATAAAGCAGATATATTTTAAATATGTTAGATTAAAAAATGGATGCATTTTTTGACCCAAAAAAATTTTTTTCTGATAATCTGTATATATCATCTACGTTTCATGTAATCTCCAAAATTTAAAACCACACTTCTGTATCTATAATAGAACTCGAGATACACGCATTTGAACATTGGTCAAAAATCGACCTATTTTGTCCCATAACTCAAAAACGGGTCAAGATACAAAACTGGCGACCATTCCAATCGATTCCTCGGAAAAAGTTACATAAGTATACAAAATTTCAGAGTAGTTGATTTAAGGGTTGAAGAGTTAAAGCAAAAAAACTGAAAATTGCCGAAAATCGCCAAAAAGTTAAGGGGTTAGTATTGATTTTTTCCAAAAATTTAGATTTCTGATTTCTGATCCCACTATTTTTGACCTGAAACTTACGAAAAACTTGGTTTTAGCGACATATGAGCTTTAGTTTTTGAAATTTTAATGATTTTGTATATCTGGAGTTCAAAGCAAAATGTGCGGTAATACGTATTTTTCAACATAACTCAAAATAGGGCGAAGATAATTTAAATTTGATTAAATGAGCGTATTTAGCATACTCTAATTAACCAATCTGAGAATATTTGTTTTGATTGCTTGAGAAATACAAATTTTATGAACAGTCAAAGTTGGAAGAAGAATTGTGGAGAAATTTCGAAAAATGCTCAAGTTTGGAAAGCTGTAACTTTTAAAAAAATGAAGATAATTAAACGCGAATTTCATTATTGGAATCCCCGTACTTTACTTAATTAAAGTGTATATTTTTGTATAATTAGTTGAAGAAATGAATATTTTACAACAATAAATACACAACTCTTTTTTTTATGTTATAGAAATATATATTTACAATAGTTATTTACTTTACAAGTGGGCAAAGTAAGGAATTACCCACGAGAGAAATTTTATCGAGTGGGTAATTCCAGTTTGCCTACGTGTGAAGTATAACGTTTTATCCAACATCTCTTATTAAATGCAAAATTTATTAAAGAAATATTATTAAATATAAGATATACTGTAGTGTATTTATTTATTTCAAAATCGTGGAATGTTAATTTCTTATTTTTATTTCTGAGCAATAATTTTTTTGTGGACTCATATTTTCAGTGTCAGTTCGCGTTCCAGTATTATTATATTTCAGTGTTTTAATTAGACACAATTAATTATGTAACTTAATATAAATTAATGTTTATATTATGCTAGATACAAGGTGAAATATTCGTGTCTACTTTTAACAAATCTTTCATTTAAACTGTAAAAAAAATAAATGCGTGATCTCTTCGGGGCTAGGTTCAAACCAGGGTAACAAACTAGTTAAATAGCACAATTACAAGAATTAGAACAATGCATTTAACACCCGGCGTCAGGTGTTCGACCTGATCCCGTCTTCGCTGACGCAACCAATCTAAAAATACTTCCTCCTCATCTCAAAAATACTTTTCGGCGTGCTGTTCCAATATCGTGTCTTCCCTCAGCGCGTAAACACCAAATATTTATATGTAGTGTCAGTGCTGCGCCATGGTTCTTCTAGGTAATGTTCTTCAACCCCTCTTCTTCGTTCTGTTGAATTTAACATTCTTTCAGCGGCGGATTTGAACATAGATGAAGATGATTCCCTGCGGAGGAGTCTTCAGGAGTTGTTGAAACTTATGTTGATGGTTTGGTGTCAGGAAAATGAAGCGTGTAAATTAGTTTCTGGAAAGAAAAATGGTAAATTGTGAATTGGATTGTGTGGTAGTTGGGGTTGAGATAAAATCTAACTGAACACGTGGCATTTCTAATAGTTTTCATTGCTTAAGATGCTTACAATACTAACTGTTAATATTCTTCATTGATGCTTCGTTTTTCTTGACATATTTAACATCTATAATATATTTTAATCTTGGTGCTACAGTTACCACTGAAATATATTAATAGTGGAACGCGCACTTGTAGACTTAAAACGAGGCTGAGACAGATAGATGTCATGTCCTTGTTTCTAGAGCAGTTGTTATGCGTTTATTGAATGGTTGCTATGTAAAAACATGTTACATATGTTACCCAAAAGTGGTAATAGTTATTTGTATATCAAGGCACTAAAGTATATTTTTTTATTACGAATGAACCACAAATATTTTTGTGCCGAGATATACAATATATTTTTTCTGAAATCGTTAAAATATTAATTAAAAAAATAAATAAATAGCATTATGTATTTATTAAACGTCAGCTAGCTGTTGCGACGGGGTTGGCTGTGATAACAAAAGTACTGTCAAACTGTCAAATTTGGTTATAATTTTTATTATTTTTCATATATTCTTAGATGTGTTCTGTATGTGATCTGCATTAAATCCGATAAATTATTATCAAAGGCAAATAATAAATAAATTCACCAATAGCATTATAAAATAATTTGTTTGTTATTTTAGGTTTGTGATTCAAGTTTGACATAAGAGTCTGTAAAGTTTAACTTCAGCTACTATTTTGGCTAACTTCGCGTAGTAATATCGTGTACTTTAGTATCGATTAAATAATACATTTGGTCATTTCTATTAATTAATTATTTAATTTCTGTAAAACATTTTATTTCAAAATTATTGAATGTTAATTTCTTATCAACTTGCTAAGCAAACTATACGACAAAGAAAGATTGCCCACGTGTTGCCTGTCTCTCTCGGCTCTCATTTTCAACATTAGTGATTGTTCCATTATTACTATATTTCAATGAATGGCACGAAATTTTGTATTTCAAAATGGAATATAATAACTTAATTTATTCTTGAAGTTTATTAGATACTCTCTGATATGTTTTAATAATATAAACTTTTGGTTTCCTATAAACTGAATAAATAAGTGTTTTATTATCTTGTTTTTCCAAAAGTATTATTTTCTTGTACTTCATTGGTAAAGATACTGTTTTTGTATTGCATATTTAGATGATTTAAATAATTATTTAACTCGTCTTTTCCGAGAAGACAAATAGCAAAAACTTTTCGACATAATCAAACCAAACTGTAGGCTTCTGACTTGCTGTACTAACAGACTTTTCTTCATATAAATGTTAACAATTGAAGAAGATTTGTTTTTAATAATTACTATTGAAGAGTGTTTATTAATAAATTCAGCAAAATTGTTTTAAGCAAACGAAATAATTTCGCTCTTCCAGAAAGCGACAAAACGATTGTGGTTCGACGGGAGTCCGGTGAGTTCGGCTTCCGGATCCATGGCTCTAAACCCGTGGTTGTTTCCGCCATCGAGCCAGACACCCCTGCAGAGAGTTCCGGTCTGGAGGTTGGCGACATTGTCTTGGCTGTCAACGGAGTATCAGTCCTTGATAAAAGCCACTCAGAGGTTGTGAAAATTGCTCATGCTGGCAGCGACACATTAACTCTTGAGGTAAGAAATGATGTTTGTCTGCAGTTGCAGATCTTAGCTTCTCCTTGTCCCTTGATAAACAATTTTTAAACAGTACAAAAAATGGAAAAATTGTTGGTAATCTTTTTTATTACCCAAGAAAAATACGACTTCCGGTTCATGGCCAGTCTCTAAAATTTAATTAGTTTGTGATTTGAACATGGTATTGTTGTTAAAATCTGATGTGGCCACCACATAACTTCCCTAAAATGTTATTCCTAATCTGAACAAAATATTGAAGGTTCTCAAGTTATACATGACCACGCATAACTTTTTACAGAGTAATCCGATTTTGATGTTTCTCTTTTTATTGGATAGGGTATACTTCCAAGTTGGTACCAATTAAATTTGAGAAAAATATTCTACGCTTAAGGGTAGAAAAATAGGGAATAATTGATTGTTAACTCACTGAATTTTTACATTTTAACCGATTTTACTAGGATTAACTTTGTACTGGGTTATATGATTTCAATGATTCTTTTTTTTAATAAATAGGGTATACCTCCCAGTTGGACCCATTTAAATTTGAGAAAAAAAAATATTATAACCCTAAGAGTAGCAAAAAGAGGGAATAATTTATTGTTCACTCATTGAACTTTTACCTGTCAACCAATTCTACCATGCATAACTTTGTACTGGGTTATCCGATTTCGATGATTCTACTTTTATTGGATAGAGTATATTTCTAAGTTGGTCCCATTTAAATTTAAGAGAAATATTACACCCCTAAGAGTAGGAAAATAGAGGATAATTGATTGTTTAATCATTGAATTTTTAACAATTAATCGATTCTACCACGCATAACTTTGTACTGGGTTATCCGATTTCGATTATTCTATTTTTATTGAATAGGGTATACTTCGAAGTTATTTCTATTGGAATTTGAAAGAAAATTTCACACTTATCAATAGAAAAATAGCGAGGTACAAAAAATTAGTAATTCAAAACTTTTTACGAGCAACAAAAAACCGACGAAAAAGAAACTGAAAATCAAAAAATTCAATAACTAAATATCTAAGAAACAATCGACGAACGCCGACCCAAATTATCTACATTAATTTAGAAGTTAAGTTATTTTATTTTTCGGTTTTTAATTTGGTAAAATTTTTTGTTAAGAAGTATTTCTGGTAATGTGTAGGTGGCCAGAACTTGCGGAGTGTTGAGTCCTCCAGCATCTGCAACCCAAGAAAGCACATCTTTATATTCTGGCTACTTATGGAAACAAGGCGGCCATGTCAGTGGAAACCCAACAAACAAATGGATACGAAGATGGTTTAGCTTAAAAAAAGACAACTGCTTATATTCTTACAAAACAGACTTAGTAAGTTGAATAATTCAACACTTTGCGCAGTCTCTAAACTATTCTTTTCAGGACCAACAACCCGTAGGAGCAATGATGCTAACCCACTACACAATAACCCTCCTCCCAGACTCCCCTCCTCTTCCAGGAGGGCCCTCATTACCCCACCGTCTATCCCTACAACGTACCCCACACTCAACTTCACAAACACCGCCTTTACACTTAGCAGCGGATACGGAAGCGGCTGCACAGCGGTGGGCTACTGTGCTTACCACAGCAGCGGAACGGTCTCGAGCTGCTGATGAGTGGCTGGAGACGGCTAGGAGGAACTTGGGGCTGCCCCCCAGTCAACTAGCCAAGCCTGATTGTTTTGGGTATCTGAATAAATTGGGGAGCAAGTGGAAGACGTGGACGAGGAGGTACTGTGTCCTGAAGGATGCTTGTGTTTATTTCTACCAGGATGCCAACTCCAAGTGCTCGTATGGTAAGTACATTAAATGTTTGATAACTTCTTAACGGTACAAAATTTTTAATAAAGTTTCAAACAAACATTTAAGCTAAAATTATTTTACAGCTTCTCAAAATTTAATCAACACATGAATTTTTTGAAACAATATATCATTATTATAATAAATGAAACATATAATGTTTGATACCTACATTTGTAGATAAAAGTCCAAAGTTTTGTAATACATTTTAAAAAGCTAATTTTGTTTACAAATTATATATGAACATAATTTTCAAAGTAGTAAAATATATGTCACACATTCCCATGAACGACTACAGTAATGCAAATAATGTGTATATTTATAAATATGATCGTCTATAACATACTAAAATTATTTTTCATTTGAATTTATAGTTTTTGAGAAACAAATAAAAAAAAATCTGATGTGGCCAGCACATAACCTCCCGCCCAATACTACTGTTAAACGATACAAAATAATACTTGATGATACAGAAACATACCTTCTTATTTGTTTATTTTCTATTTATATTTGAGAAATTTAATTTTCTGTCGTATATTTATTTAATTTTTTGACATATATTTCACTAAGAAAACAGCTTCACAATCACAATGACATGTGTCACATTTCGTAAAAAATTTAAATTTTTTAAATGTTTCCATGGTGTACAAGGAATGCAAGATTTATGAAACCTAATTTCTTTATATTTTATTATCTCTAAATCTAATGAAAATTAATAAAATTAGTGTAATCAAAACACATGTGAAATTAAATATTCTTCAACTTTTATAATAACATAAATTGTTGAAAAAGGAGTTTTAACCGTGTTTTTCACGAAAAACTGTTAAGGGCTTCAAGTAAACTGCTACTTCCGGTTGACCAATTTTATCCAAAATCTAATCAGCTCTGCATTTAAATATAAGAAGCAATAATACACAAAATTGTATTGTATTTTTGGTATTATAGTATTTGAGTTATGCGAGACGAAAAAATTGCCACAGACTACACACACACACATACACACATACATACATACATACATACAGACATCATGGCGAAAATAGTAAAATCGTACTGTAGGGACCCTAAAACGTGCTTATTCATTGAAAACTCACTACACAATTTTTTGACCAAAAACAATACCTCGCTTACCTAGAGGTAGGCGGGAGGTAATATACCAAAAAGTGTGTATTTTGGTATATGTTTATTTATTTCTCAAAAACTGTAAGTTCAATTTGAAAATAAACTTAGTATGTTATAGATGATCATATTTACAAATATAGGAATTATTTTCATTACTGTAGTCGTTCATGGGAATGAGAGACACAGTATCAAAGTTCTGAATTTTTGACCAACTAGACTTCAACGAATATTTTTTTATAGTTTAATGTTATCCTTTTCATCCACATATATAAATACTACAATGCCCAAAGACCTTACTGTAATAATTGTTTTGCTTTTCGATAAGAATAACTGTAAGAAATAATTTATTTAAATTAGAATTTGCAAAACAAAATTCATGGGATTGAACGAACCCAACGAAAATATGTCCTTCATCTGACACTGCAATGTACAAGTCACTGTAAAAAATCCATGAAATTTTGACGGATGGAGGTTGTTGGACCATAAAGAACATAAAAATAATTGATGAATACAGAATTTGCTGTTTTTTAAAAACTTGAAGGATTTGTTCTTTCGACGTGTATGTTTGACCTTAATGGTAAAAATTTCATTCCAAATAAATGTGTTGTCCATCTTCTTGCAGGGATGGCGTGTCTCCACGGATACCGAGTTCAACAATCCGCCACCGGCGGCAAAAAACACGCGTTTGAAATTCTACCATCCGATACAACACAAAAACATTTTTACTTTCACACAGAATCCGAAATGGACCGGAAACGGTAAGACAGTATTGGGTCTCTGGGAGACTTCCTCTTAGTGTTGGGTGGTTGCAGGTGGTTGGCAGCCCTGGAGTACTCGATAGACCGGTGGCTGAAGGTCGGCTGATAGCGAGCAACGTCGCCGAACTTCTTGACGTTATGATACTATATCAAATATGCGCACATTCTCATGAATATATTAGATAGTATGGCTTACTATTGTCAGTTAGTCTCACAGCATTGCCCATGATGTTCCCTGGTGTCCCTAGCTGAGGTGACTTGATAGTTTTTTTTCATTTTATTGTCTTTGTACTGCGAAATATTCCTCAGGAAAACTTTATGTTTTAATACGTGTGCTACATTTTTAAATTGGAGTTGTATATTTTTCCTCAGGGAGGAGGAGGGTGACACTTTGTTTAGAGCAGATATTAGGTGACCAGCTGTCAAATCATGCCCCCATAAAACTACTTTAAACGCTACAAAATATAGAAAAATGTTTCATATCAAATAAAAATTATTGCTCGCATTATTTTGCAACAAAATGTATTGTAGCTCGTTTATTTATTAAGATACGCCCAAAAAGTTAACTACCACTTCCGGTTATTAGTAGATTACTACCAAAATCTAATTAGCTTGTAACAAGAACATGTGTAATCTAAATTTAAAATTTGACTGTAATGAGGTCTTTCACCATTTTTTAAAATTTTTTTATGAAACTTTATTTAAATTGAAGACTGTCTACACTTTTAAAATGTCTTAATTGTTATTCATTAAGCCTCAATGATTTTTTTTAAATGTTGTGACGTCATAGTAGAGTTATTGCTGGATCTAAAACAGTACAGATTGTAAATAATTGTAGTCATATATTTTTTACTTATTGTATTATTATTATTACAATAAAATAGAACATTTATGCGACAAAAATTATTTAAATCTCTACTGTTTGAAATCCACCAACACCTCTACTATGACGTCACAACATTTTAAAAAAATCATTGTGGCTTAATGAATAACAATTAAGACTTTTTAAAAGTGTAGATACTCTTCAATTTAGATAAAGTTTCATTAAAAGAAAAAATAAAAAAATGGTGAAAGACCCCATTGCTTTATTAATTTGTTAGTTATCGTCATCGTAAAAACAGTAATATTGTATTTTAGGGACTCCAAAACGTGCTCATCTATTGAAAACTCACTATCGATGTTCGAGGGGTAACAAATAATTAATTTTTTTTCGACCTCAAGCGAAAGTAGTTTTCTATGATAACAAAATCATGACAGAAACAAACAATTTCATATGTACAGGAAATTTGTGTACTTTATCTCCCGTCAACTCAAATGTAACTATCATCAATTATATTACGATTCCAATAATTTTGAAAAACATCATAAATATTGGGGTCGTGAAAAAATAGTTTATTTTAAACAAGGAAAGTAACAAATTACCCACTAGTGGGTGTAATTTTGAGAAAAGTCACTAGTGAGTAATTTTCTATTTATAACAACACCTTGATACCTACTTCGATTGACATTTTAATTTAGAAAATTTATAGCATATGTCACTGTCAAATATTATTTCTATAATAAATTTTGCATTTATTAAGAGATGTTGGATAAAACGTTATACTTCACACGTGGGCAAAATGGAATTACCCACTCGATAAAATTATCCCACTCAGCCTTCGGCTTCGTGTGCTAAAATTTCTTTCGTGAGTAATTCCTTACTTTGCCCACTTGCAAAGTAAATAACTATTATACACCTTTGTTGTATTGTAGCCCTCGCCTACGGCTCGGGCTCGGGCTTCAATTTACTCCCCGGGAAAAAATCCTACATTCTCTCCCTTAAAATGAGTACAAGTGTACTACATCAAGTTTGAGAAGGAATATTCCGCAGTGCAGTGACAATTTGAAAACGTTGCAATGTCATCTCGGCGTAAGAAAGTCCTCCCTGCGAATCCTGTCCCTCGTAATCATCGTCCTTAACGGCGTATCGTAAACTCGACGTACCATAAACGATATGATAAAATTTGTATTTTAAAATGTTGATATAACACGAATTAATAGATTAATGGTATATTTGTTAAACGTTTGTTACAGAAAATAGAAGTTATTTTTAAAGAACTTTATGTAACGAATTTTAGATAAATGTAAATTCTATTTGTTATTATTTATTGTTCATAGAATTATATACCGTATATTTATAGTAGATATATTTAAAAAAGGCTCAACTAAATAAAACAAGACTAAAAAATAGCGGGTTTAATACTATATAAGTTAAAAACGTACTGATAAATTGATACACTAAATAACAATAACTATAGATATGAATGTATCAATGTTCAATATACTAGATGCATGCGGACGTCTGAATGTAAGCTAATCGCTGTGCACTGCCATGGAAACGAGACATATATTAAACTACAACTGATTTGCATCTCTCACTGTTGTTTTTCACCTTTGACCCCCTCAGAGACGCCACGGAAAACTGCAACCCTCACAGTAAACTTTACACCGCCATACCACCTACCCTAATTGTTTCACAGAAAAATTCTTCAAATAAAACTTGTACTCCAACTAATCCTCTACAAGTTTCATTTGAACAGTTTTCCTCTAAAATAATTAGGGCACCCCCTACAGATTAATTAATAATTTTGGAGCAGTTCTCCGAGCCTCTATGTCAGGCAGTGTACTTTGTGAATCTACTCAATGATATGTCCCATTCTCATAGAAATAAATATGTGGATACAGTGCCTACGTACACTCGCTTCTTTTTATCCTCGTGGCAATGTTCGCTTCACTCATTTCATATTTCAGATTCAAGAAAGTCTACATTGCTGTTTTAGCTTCATCATAAAACTGTAAATACTCAAGAAATAATTTTGAAACTTATTTGGAAAGATTGCTAATTTTATTTTGAATCCAGTTTACAAATAATTCAGTGCAAAAAACTACAGCCCTAGAGACGCGATTTTAATTTATTGCACTTTAAAAAAATCATAAACAAATTTATTTAAAACGTGTAGCTTTTAATAATATATTTTTTTTAGAATACCGTATGTTAGTCGTTAATTTAATTAACAACTAATTAATTATGTTTGGTGATGATACATTTATTAATTTTACACCTGTTTCCAGTGAATAATATTTATAAGAAGTGTATTATTATACTTGTTCTTTTTTTATAATATTTTTTTTAGAAAAAAAGAAATGGTATTCTTGAAGAACATTATCACAGTGTCAACGTCTTCATTTGATCCTTCCACCAACAGAACTGTAAGTTAAATCAATCATACAATCATTTAAAAATATTTATTCATCGTTTAAAACTTGTAAGTCATCAAAAGAATTATCTTTCTTAAAAAGAAAAATAACAATTTGAAGTTATTTCCGATTTTAACATCCCCTAAACACAACTTATAAATTAGTTTACTTTCTACTTCACACATGTAATTATACATTGTTTAATTTATTTTACAGTTTCTTATTTGTTTGTTTATGTCAGTCAAGAGTCCATGGCTGTGAGATGCAGTTGAAGAGTCTTCAAGAGAGCTCCTCTTCTTGTAATCAAGAGCTTGCGACCAGGAGATGAAGATGCAGAACCTTCAAGGGAGTCTTCAACATAGTTCGCTGTTCCCAACACAAATGTAAGTTCATTTAATTAATTTATTAATTCATTTTATGATTTACTAATGTATTTTTGTTTGTTTTTTCTCTGTTTCAAGCTATTGGAAGTTTCCCTGGGACGTCGGGTGAATGCCAGAAGAGTTCCAGTCCAAAGTCAATCCAGGAGATCTGAAGATTCACAACAATGCACTGCTGTGTTTTAAATATTCATTGTTAGGAAATAATATATTTTTAAGTTACTTTGTATTTATTTATTGTTTTTTGCAACTAGTGCAATTTTGTTGTATTAATATATTCCATTCTGTTTAGATTTATTTAATATTATCTTGTAAATTATAATGATATATAAATAATAAATTGTATTATATCTTGTATTCTGTTTAAAAATATTAATAAATGCCTTTAATAGTTATTTACTTTACAAGTGGGCAAAGTAAGGAATTACCCACGAGAGAAATTTTAGCTCACGAAGCCGAAGGCTGAGTGAGATAATTTTATCGAGTGGGTAATTTCACTTTGCCCACGTGTGAAGTATAACGTTTTATCCAACACCTCTTAATCATTGAAAAATTTATTAAAGAAATATTATTTGACAGTGACATATTTTAAATTTTAGAATTGAAATGTCAATCGAATAGTTACCAAGGTGTTGTGTGTTATTATTATTGTTATAAATAAAAAAATACTCACTAGTGGCTTTCCTCAAAATTATACCCACTAGTGGATAATCTGTTACTTTGCTTGTTTAAAATCGCCATAGTTTTAGAGCATTTATTGGGAGGTGTTGGATAAAATATTTATTTTGTTTTATTTATACCAATATTACAGGGTAAAACTAATAATTATTATTAATTTATATTGGATTTTTTCAATTTTAATACAAGTGCTGCCATCTCTTATTATATTAAAAAAATATAGGTTCCCAAACATCAATAAAATGAGGCATTTTAAAATTATTGTCCCTTCACTTCAGAATAGTTCACAAATTTGTCAATAGATGGCGGAAGCGTCGGGTGTGAATGCTGACAAATTGTCGATTTGAAACCAAAATCACATCAGTTCACTAATTGATAAGGGTATGCCCTACGCCCTTGCCCTTCTAGTATGTTGTAAAGGGCGGCACTGCAAGCAGGGGTGTACGCCGGCAGGGGGGCCCCCAATTTCATTATTTTTGCGATATCTCTTACCGTTTCCGAGATATGAGGGTTTTAAGATTTTTTTCGCATCCCCTAAGATATCTCCCTTATTTGCAAGTTTAGGGGTGTTTTTTCTCACTGGTTCGAATGTACTCGGCAAAAAAAAAACACAATTTTCTCAGATTTTTGATATCTGTTACCAGTAAAGAGATACAGCCCTTTAAAACCCTCTAAAAGTTAAAGTTTAAGGGCTTGTATCTCTTAACTGGTAATAGATATCGAAAATCCGAGAAAACCTCCCCGAGATATTGCCTAGCACATTCGACTCAGTGAGAAAAAACACCCAAAAACTTTAAAATAAGGGAGATACGTTAGGGGGTGAGTTAACTTTTAGAGGGCTGTATCTCTTAACTGGTAACAGATATCAAAAATCTGAGAAAATTGTGTTTTTTTTTTGTCGAGCACATTAGAATCAGTGAGAAAAAACACCCCTAAACCTTCAAATAAGGGAGATATCTTAGGGGATGCGAAAAAAATCTTAAAACCCTCATATCTCGGAAACGGTAAGAGATATCGCAAAAATAATGAAATTGGGGGCCCCCCTGCCGGCGTACACCCCTGCTTGCAGTGCCGCCCTTTACAACATACTAGAAGGGCAAGGGCGTAGGGCATACCCTTATCAATTAGTGAACTGATGTGATTTTGATTTCAAATCGACAATTTGTCAGCATTCACACCCGACGCTTCCGCCATCTATTGACAAATTTGTGAACTATTCTGAAGTGAAGGGACAAGAATTTTAAAATGCCACATTTTATTGATGTTTAGGAACCTACATATTTTGAATATAATAAGAGATGGCAGCACTTGTATTAAAATTTAAAAAATTATTACTATTATGACCAACTAAACAATTTGATATAAATAAATATATTTAAATTACTTTACTGCATTTTTAAAGGAGTTTGGTTAATAAAACATATATTATTTTCTAATAATTTATTGTTTCTTTATTTAAATACATGTAATAATATTTTATTTATTGTTACAATACATTAATTTGTTAATACAGAAATATATTTATGTATAAATAACCTTCTGATTCTTCGACGTTGACCTCCTCACCGATGGCTGGCGAACACCTGGTGCAGGGAAGTACCTTTTGGACATCTCAGCAACTATAACTGTACAAACAAAACAAATAAATTAACAATATATACAATTAATTCAATATTTGCTATTAAAATACTATAATATATCCTATTTTATTATAAAATTAAAATAAAAAATAAATAGATTTTATGACAGAATTATTATACTAACCCCGGTTTCGAAGTGTCGACTTCACCGAAGATGCTGTAAGCGCGTCAGGAGATGATGTCATCTTCAACGTCATGGAAGATGGTATCATCTCGAAGATGACGTCCATGCATTTCCTAGCTGTAACCTAAAACCCAAAAAACTAAATATTTAAAAACAATTTCATCACAATATGTTTCCTGATAAATTATTTATTAACAGGGTGTAATAAATAATGTATATTATATATAATAAGATAGGTAAACTCTTGCTGAATTTAACAGTGAAAACCGCTTTTCGATAGCTTTTCCCAAGTAATAATTGAGTGTAAAAAACTAAAGCTGTACCCATCTTAAGAATTTGCATAAATACTGCAAGACAAACAGAGGAAATTACAATATATTAACAATGACATACAGTCTATATAAATAAAAGAATAATATAAATATTTGACAATTTATTATGTACAAATTGTACTACGTATATACACAAAATTAAATAACAAAGATTGGTGAAATACTGAATAACTTTACAATATCCTAAAGAAACTACAATGAGTATGTACAATGATATTAACAAAATGACATTTCCAAAAACCTGTGGACTTTTCAGAAAACCATTCTAACAAATTATTACCAACTAAAACAAAAGAAAACTGTAATATTGTCATTGGCAGATTCAGCAATTCCAATATTATAGTTTAACGCTACATGCAACCAACAAACTAGAATTAAAACTCGATGATTCGCATGGACGGCTCTTCAACGAAATCTTGCCGTAGGGAGGAATGATACTCTAAGCTTATTCTAAAAGGACCTTTGTTTAACAGCCTTTGCAAGTCTTAAAATATTTGATTTTCGATTATCGAAGATTCCGATGATTGAAATTTCCTAGATTTTTTTCTGTGTTGCCGCAGAAAACTACAACAAAATAAATTAAAATAAATATTCGGAATATTCGATATGGAACACTATTGTTAGCTACGGATGATTCTATTACAAATATTTTACAAGGAGCCTTGTTTCAAGTACGACTAGATATATACAATAGTGTATTATTTCAAATCGCGATTATATTCGATTACGACTTTATCGGCTTTAGTTTCACTTAAAATTAAAATGTATGCTTCAGCTCTACACTACATATTATTCGATGCCCGCAAATTTAGTTTCGAGAAAAATAATTTTCAATTATATACAAATATTGGTCTTTCAATAATATTTAAAAATATGTTTTGACCATATTGTTGTTTAACGTGTTATAAAATTTTATTTTATTTTCAATTTAGTAACAATAAAGGCCTTACTGATATTCGTAGCTAAAATTTGCTACCCCATATATATCGTTTTACCCAAAAAATACTAATTTAGTTTTTATATTTTTCGCTGCAAATTATTCAACAGAAAAACGATATACATGAGGAAAAATCTATAAAATTTGAACGAATCTGCAACTAACATATAATATTGATTGTTAATAAAATAATATGTATCTCACTATTCACACGTCTATCACAGATAATATTCAAAACCAGTTCGAATATTAGCTATAGTTCCATAAATTTTCCATGAATTCAACAGAAGAGTATTAACAGATCGCCTCAGAAATAAATAACGTCTTTGATGAATTTGTTAATTTGTTATCAAGGCTGTGGACTGCCTGCGCCGCCATTTTGTAGTAAGATGGTTGGTGATACACTAGAGCGATGGAGAGCGGAGATTCTGGACTTCTGTTGTGTTCACCGGAGTATTGAAGAGATAAGACTGACTGCCGCGAAGAAGAAAATGAAGAAGGAGGATATTGAAGATTGGTTTGCGCTGCTGGATAACGGACATTTTGCGGCGCCGTGCATGTATTCTTGGCAGTGCAACTGGAAAGAGAAGAACAGGTTAATTTTATTCGTAATACAATTAATCATCATATAATTTTAGAGTGCCTCTACCATACAGAACAATGTTTTAATATGTGATAGCTTTTAAATCTTCTTTTATGAAGCTATGTAAAAGAGTACAAAGTTGTGTAAATTCAAAACAGTGTAACTTGAAAACTCGTCGAGATAGAAACCTCTAGTGTCCACCATTATGTTCACCGTACTTTGTTTTATATGTACAGAAAGTTTCATAAATATTCTACGACTAGTACAATTTTAACTTATGGATATAGGAATCAGTGTAAAAACAACGTGGAAATTTTCAAAGATAACTTTGAGTATCTATAACTTAGAAACAAAAAGAGATACATATCTCTGGTGTCCATCATTATATGCACTGTACTTGGTTTTATAGGTACACAAAGTTTTATATATATTCCAACGTTGGCAAAATTTTGATTTATGGATATACGAAGCAAAATAACTTATAAATTTAGAGTATAATTAGATTACTGTAACTTTAAAACAGGAAGAGATACAAATATCAAGTGTCCACCATTATGTGCACCGTACTTTGTTCTATAAATACAAAAAGTTTCATAAATATTCTACGGCTAGTACAAGTTAAATTTATGGATATAGGAATCAGTGTATAAACAGCGTGAAAATTTTAGGATGTAATTTTGACTAGCTGTAACTTACAAACAAAAAGAGATACAAATATCAGGTGTACACCATTATATGCACCGTACTTTGTTTTACAAGTACATGCAGTTTTATTAATATTCTACGGCTGGTCAAGTTTCGACTTACGGATATACGAAGCAAAATAACTTGTAAATTTTAGGATATTCATTTGGATTGCTGTAACTTTAAAACAGAAAGAGATACAAATGTCAGGTGTTCACCGTTATGTGCACCGTACTTTGTTTTATAACTACAAAAAGTTTCATAAATGTTCTACGGTTGGTACAATATTAACTTATGGATATAGGAATCAGTGTAAAAACAACGTGGAAATTTTAAGATGTAACTTTGAATAGCTGTAACTTTGAAACAAAAAGAGCTACAAATCTCAGATATACACCATTATATGCACCGTATTTTGTTTTATAAGTACAGAAAGTTTTATAAATATTCTACGGCTGGTAAAATTTCGACTTACGGATATACCAAGCAAAATAACTTGTAAATTATAAGATGTACGTTTGGATTGCTGTAACTTTAAAACAAAAAGAGATACAAATGTGAGGTGTCCACCATTATGTGCACCATACTTTGTTCTATAAGTACAGAAAGTTCCATAAATATACTACGGCTAGTACACGTTAAACTTGTGGATATAGGATTCAGTGTAAAAACAATGTGGGAATTTTAAGATGTAACTTTGAGTAGCTGTAACTTACAAACCAAAAGAGATACAAATCTCAGGTGTACACCATTATATGCACCGTATTTTGTTTTATAAGTATACAAAGTTTCATAAATATTCTATGGCTGGTAAAGTTGCGACTTATGGATATACAAAGAAAAATGTGAATTACTGTAACTTTAAAACAGAAAGAGATACAAATATCAGGTGTCCACCGTTATATGTACAGTACTTTAGTTTATGAGTACAGAAAGTTTTAAAAATGTTCTACGACTGGTTTAATTTTGCCTTTCGGATATATGAAACAGTGTGTAAACAAATTAAAAATTTGAAGATTAATTTTGGAAAGCTGTAACTCAGAAACAAAAAGAGATACAAATCTCAACTATGAATTAGTATTACCACTGTACTTTATTTTATAAGTACGTAAAGTTTGATAAATATTCTACGGCTGGTAAAATTTTGGCAAACGGATATACGAAGCTTTGCCATCCACCATTATTTTAATAAATATCTACAATACAAGGTAAGCTTGAAAACCCAGTCCTGCAGTATCGGCAGGGAAATTTCCAAAGCACACAACAGAGGGCAGGAGAGTCTCAGTTGGATATTTTCCTCCGGTGCTGCTCCGGTATTCCGGACTTCCTAGATCCTTGTAATTTACTTTTCTACGAATATAAGTCTCTTGTGTGTTGCTCATTTATTTTTCTCCTGCACATCCTTTTGTTTTCTTTTGTTTATCATGGAATCATGACTTGCTTGATAATACCGGGACTTAAAATAGATGAAGCAATTTTTTATTATACGAAACGCAGTGCTAATTAGAGTAATTTAATTATTACGTTTTGGATTACAAAATTTTCTTATTTCTGCTTTCAAGTCGTCAAAAAGAAAATATAACAACAATAATTCCATTTCAAAGGCTGTATATAACAACAAACAAGCAAAAGTTTTAGAAGTGTGCAAAGCCAAACGGACCATTCATATTTATACTTAATACATCATCATAAAAAACTTTCTGTCCTCAGTCTCTCACCTCTAAACTTTAAAAGTCACAGAATATGAAAACAGTGCTACCAACAATGCCTTCATAAAAGTCCTGAGGGAGCAAACATTTCACGAAAACGATTTTTGACTATTTTTATTTAGTATTTTATACCACATTTGCTGCTCTGTAACTTAAAAATTAAGCAAAATAATAATCAACAGACTTCATTATTGAATTAAGGGTAGTTTTCTATATAAGTATTAATATTTTAATTTAATTACAACATCGATTAACCTGATTAATATTAATAATTAAAAAGCACTGAAAAATACAGCAACCCAAAAATCATAGTACATTTTTAAAAGATTATAATTCAAAAAATATAAAAGATATCAACTCGCCCTAAACGGCATTGAATTCCTCTTTCTTTATTTACCCTATTCCCAAAAAATCTTTGTCGCAGATCTGCAACTGCAACTCCAGCATCCGATAAAGTACCAACCCAAATAAATCCACAATACAAGTCGTCACACCTTCATAGACTATAACTCAAAAACTATTCAAGATATCAAATAGTTCCAAACGGCATTGAATTCCTCTGTCATCATTTACCCTACCCCCTAAAAATCTTTTACATAGATCTGCAACTTGAGCCACAGCACCACATAAACTAACAACCCAAATAAATCCACAACACCAGTCGTGCCACTTTCATCGACTATAACTCAAAAACTATACAAGATATCAAATCGCTCTAAACGGCGTTGTATTCCTCTATCTTCATTTACCCTACCCCCAAAAAATCATTCACGTAAATCTGCAATTGCAGCTCCAGCAACCCAGATAAATCAACAATACAAGTCATGTCATCTTCATCGTTTCCGATTCAGTGTATAGTGTTTCGCCGTTTCAGTTTTCAGTTCACATTCTGAAGCACGCGTGTTCGTTTCAGATCTTGATGAATGCGCCAGTCGTGCTACACGTGTTACACACGTGGAAAGATGGATCGGCGGAAAACACACGCCACTGGATAGATTTTGCAAATAGCGACACAAGAGTGTTCTCTTTTATTTATTGGGAGCTTTAGTATAAAAATAAAGGGACGTATACACTGGGAACAGAGGAATAAAGAATATTTTAAAGGATCCATCATCCTGCTCGCGAATTTTCAGCAGGAATTTATTTTAATTTATATAAAATATAACTATAATTATATAGTTTCATTTTTAAAATTGTAATATATTTGGAAAATATTTCTGATAGTATTTGACGGCTGGTAGAGGCACTATACAATAACGGTAAAGATCTGCAATTGCAGTTCTGGTATAACAAGAGTACAGTAAATAAATGAACACTTACTTTGTACATAGAGTATGACACTTTATCTAAGAACCCTTTACTGAATCTGGCTGCTTCTTCTCCACATGTTCTTCTCATTATGTGAGTGGAACATTGGACGTATTCTTGAAACGAACTGAAAAGAGAAAAATTCATTTAATACATTGATAATTCAAACGATACTGAAGTATTTTAGAGAAAAATTCTTCTAATAAAAATTGTAGAGTATTCAATTCTAAAAAAGTTTTATTTGAAACATTTCTCTCAAAAATAATTAGGAACATTGTACAACGCACAATTAACCAAAAGGATTATTTTGTGAACTTCCTCAAATATAACAATAAATAAAACTTAATTCCATTCTCAAAGAGAGTGGAAGAGAACCCATTGTTAAAAGCATTTATTCTAATCCAATTAAAAATTCTGTTTCAACAGAATCAATATATTAATGATCATTACTAACTTCACTGAAAAGTCAAAAAATTAATCCCTTTTTCAATTATAATTTCAAGATATTTTCGGCTCATTTAACAACGTAATACTTTTATAGAACTCGCTGGCACATTAAAAATGACCCAAGGATAATTTAGCTTTTAGGAACTGTTTACGGAAATAATTTTTTCTACGACCACTTATAAATCTGCTCATTGTACGTTTGTTGTTGTTAGGGTATGGGGTATATTACAAGCATCGTGCGAAATGAATTTGTTTTGTGAGTATTTCAATATATTGGAATTATGAATGCTGGACAAATTTATTATTAAAATATTAATGAATTAGGAAATAATATTGTGGTCGTAGAAAAAGTATAGTGTACAACTCGCATGGAATGTCCATTTCACACTCGTAGTAAATAAGTACCATTCCATGGTTGTTGCACAATATACTATTTCCAAACCCGTCCTGTAAACAAAATAATATTTTCCTTATTCAAAAAACTTCAATAAATCCAAATTCGTAGAGGGCGCTCTTCTAACTACGCTAGCTTTTATATTACAACTGTTTTTCTAAAAACCACACTATTAAATTTAATATTACTTTGCTACCTTTTCGTAATTATGTGTTTTGAGATATTCCCAACAAACTAATATTTTTCTAATTCAAAAAGCTTTAATGTATCTAAATTCGTAGAGGGCGCTATTCTAACTACGCTAGTATTTATGCTACAGCAATTTTTCTAAAAAAAATCCTATTATTTTGCGAATGAGTAAAAGTAACCCATGTTCTGGTTTGGGTTTGGTTTTGACGGCGTAGGTGAGAGGTCGGCAACGCGTATCTGACCCCTGACCGCGTGCAGGCCGGCCCCGACCCTGAGGTCACGCATCAGCCGCTGTGTCGCACCCGCCCAACTAAACGTTACAAATTGGATGCGATGGTAGCACCGCGGTTTTCCGAGCCAATTAGTCGGTTACTGCTATACCGACACGCCTGGACAACGACTCAATAATATTGCAAGAGATACTTTATATTTATATTCATACTTAGTTGAGGTAGGATATCACACAACATGAAAACTTATTCTTCCGGTTTAGCAGTTACAAACAAAATCGTTGATCGTTGATCTGAGCGGACCGTGAGAGTACCGGGCCATGGGCCCTCACCTCTCTTATCGGATGTTATATCCGGACTTTTATGTTTTTATTTGAGTGCACTTTTGTGCCGCCTTCTTGGCGCGGAGTTTATATTTGAGCTAGTACTAGCTTCGGACGTTTGTGGCGGAGTACATCGTTTTTGTTGTACTCCGCAAGCCTTTTGACTCCTCTGTTGGGATGGTCGGGTAGTCCGCCGAAGAACTTTGTAGCTCTTTTCAGAGCGAATTCTTTTATTGTCTCCATTTTTAGATCCGTGTGCAACTGATCGTTGCGCACGAACCATGGAGCGTTTGTTGCCATTCTCATGACTTTGTTCTGCACAACCTGCAGCCTTTTGACGTGAGATTTGGCTGCGTAACCCCATATGGAAATTCCATATGTGATTGCTGGCCGAATGATGGTTGTGTAGATAGTCATTTTGTTTTTTAATGACAAATGGCTTTGTCTGTTGATGAGAGGGTACAGGGAGCCCATCAGAGCGTTTGCATTGTTGCAGTTGCTGCTGATGTGCGGTTCCCACGTTAATCCTTTGTCAAAAAGGAGGCCTAGATATTTGTTTTTCCGGCGCCAAGGGATGTTGTTCCCGAACATCACAACGTCGCCTACAGGGGTTATCTTACGCTTTGTGAAGAGTACTGCGCTACTCTTCTCAGCGTTCACCTTGATTCTCCACTTAGAGAAAAATTCTTCTAATAAATCAACTCAGTGCTGTGTATTCATATTAAAAGTTTAGTTATGTGCTACAGAAAGCGGAAGGAGGGCAAAAAATTTTGTATTACTGCCCTCTTCTGGGACACAAGATTTTATATAACTGCCCCTTTTTGGGACAGAAGATTTTATATATCTGCCCTTTTTTGGGACACGTGGTTTTATATAACTGCCCTTTTTTTGGGACATAAGGTTTTATATAACTGCCCTTTTTTGGGACACATGATTTTATATAACTGCCCCTTTCTGGGACAGAAGATTTTATATAACTGCCCTTTTTTGGGACACATGATTTTATATGACTGCCCTTTTCTGGGACACATGATTTTATATAACTGCTCTTTTTTGGGACACATGATTTTATATAACTGCCCTTTTTTGGGACACATGATTTTATATAACTGCCCTTTTTTGGATTTTAGAAGTATTTAATAATTATTTATTACATCTAGCGTAGATGCGAATTGGATGCAGATACAAGATAAAGTGCTCATCCTTTTAACGTCGCTTGTGCTTTGAAAGCACCTATACACTATACCCTATTTTTATTATACCTGCATCAAACCCTGAAAAAAAAAATGGAAAGCAACATTTTGATATTGATTCATTTCATAATATTTCACGTGTGATGTTTGACGTATATCGTTTACATGGAGATTGGTTAGCATTTATTGTTTACGTTTACAGTTTGACATATATTAACAATAATTATTTGTGTTGTTGCTTAGCAACGTTTAAAACACGGCGTGTTTTAATCTTGCGTTTCTAAACGGTGTAGCGTGTTTTAAACACCAATTATGATGCAGGTATAATAAAAAATAATTATTTTACAAATAGTAGTAAATTTATACGTAAAATGAAACAATATATATAAGAAGAATTAACTAATTATTCCGATGAAGAAATTGAGGACAAAACACGTAATTTTGAGTGTTATTTACGATAACTTCAATGTTCGAGGTTGGCAGATGTATAAACTTAACCTATATAATATTTTTTTATAGTTTTCTCTAATTTTATATTTCAAATAAAATTGAATATGTACCGCGGAACTGAGGTTCCTTTTTATCACTCACATTTTCCTCGGCAAATAAATTCCATATTCGCGATAAAAAGTTAAACTTTAGTGCCTTGATAAATAAATAACTATTATTGAACAGCATATTAGTAGACCTGTGCGATATGAAAAGTAATTGGCACCTCCACCAAAAGTCGCTGTAGCAATTTTTCGCTTTCTATGTTCAAGCTATTATATTTCAACAAATTAGCATACTTCCCCCCGAGACACGTCACACGTCACGTCACTTGTCCCGTCACAAGCCACGCCAGTCCAACACGCGGCTTATAAACGCTTCGCTAAAGAGTTAGCGGCCAGTTATCGGCTATCGGATAATCACGATCAAAATAACTAAAAACCCATTTCCAAACCGTAATCAGGATCACGTGTGCCATGATGGCATAGTGGAGGGGGTGTAGGGGAGCGAGGGGTAGATGACAGCAGCGACGCGGTGTCACCGTGGCAGTTACACGCACTACTAACGCTGGCTAATAAAAAATAATTGTGTCTTTTTGCGAATTACGAAAGCGGGGCCTGGAAAACGAGAAAGAGGGCGCTGTTATATTTATTCTAGCATTTCCCGAGGAGCTCTGCACTTGCAGATATTACATTATAGTAAAATTAAAAATCTGCTGTGGGCAGCACAATACCTCCCGCCTTAGATTTATTATCGAACAATGCAGAAACATGGACTACCACTATCAAGAAATACTTATCCCTTAAAAATATTATTTTTTCAATTATCACATTTTGTCCATGCAAATTTAAACGAAATTGTCAAAATATATATTTTTTAAAGAGTTGTAATTCGTAAATGGTTACAGTAAGATAAATATGTTTCAAACAATAATTGTAGATAATAATATTTAAAACATTTGTCATTAAATCATAAAAAACTTAGATATTTTAAAATAACTTGATAGGGCTTCAAGTAAACTACCACTTCCGGTTATTGGATTATCACCAAAAACTAATCAGCTCTTCAAAAGGACATACAATTGATATATACAAAATATCAATATTTTCAGTAATAATATAGCAAGAGAGTGAGAATAAATTGAAAATAATTTGACACATCTTTCGAAAACTTGTTGCCAGGCAAGAAGTTTGAGAAAGATACTGGAGAATTATTTTCTAATGTATCGAACTCTTGAGTTATATTTAATTAGATTATTTTTTTATTTCATCATCAGGCACGTCACTAAATCTATCTTTTTTGCTCATTTTTACTTGTGTTAATGCTGTTTATTTGACATCTGACATCTGTCAACAAAAACAAAAAAGCTACAGAGATTATTCCCGGGAATAATCACAAGAGCATTATTCTCAGTATAATAATGACATGATTGCATAAACACAGACACATGACATAAAATGAAGCATTTCATTGGTTTAAATAAACGTCAAAAAATAATCAGTTTAATAGTTTTTGAGAAACCGTAACTCCAGAGATCCACACAGACTAACAGACACACACAGACATCATTGCGAAACTATTAAAATCGTATTAAAACGTGCTCATCCACTGAAAACTCACTACCGAATTTTTAGCATGACTCTTATACCTCCCTTACAGGTTATGGCGGGAGGTAGGCTTTTTGACTTATTTCTGTAAATATTTTATTTGAAAAAGATAACAGAAATGACATTTAGAGTCTTAAGATTTTTTATGTAAAAGAGCCGCATTATTATTAAATAAACAACCCAAAATAGGATAAAAGAAGTGTGTAATGTAGCACACGTGTCGGCGATGCGTCAATCAATCAATCATGAAAAAAGCGGCATCGAAACGGCGGGAGTTAATTTCGTCACTTATTCACAATCGCAAAACATTTTAGCAAACAAATTTAACACGAAACATTCAGCTGTCAGTCGTCCTCGTTCGCACTTGACAAATGATCGGCGACGTGACAAGGAATAAAATTCGTACCTTGTCATATATAGCACGCTCGTGCGAATATTAATTCCGCGTTTTGTTCGCACGCCGTCGTCTGGTCTCTTCATTGTTCGCTCTGTTTGTTGTGTGTTCCATGAGACTTATAAACGCGTTATTTGATTTATTGTTGGTCTTTGTGCCATGGTGCGTATTTGCCAAATTACGTTTAATTGATTTCAATAACCAATGACAGATAGAACGCTAATTATGAGTTATTGGCGAATTTAACACGGATTCAACGCAGACGATTGTTTCGCGAAATTTTGTTCGTGATTGTTGTAACAAAAAAATGTCTGACTTTGTTGTTTCATTTTGTTTTGTAATTCATTCGACAACTACATAATAAAGTAATTCATGATGTTACTCACCAACACACGCTACGAACTCCACGGTCTTGGGCTTCAGCTTCTAACACGGAGTTGTTTAAGGGTTTGACTGTAGTCTGGGGTAGCTCCAAGGACTGCATGGTCTCCTGATATTGCTTGAAACACAGTTCGTTTTCGTGGACGACCTCACGCATGCACGGGGCGTACTTTAGATACTCTGCAAAAAAATAAACAACATGAACACATATAAAATAAACATTATTTCTCGTACAATAATTTAAAGATTATTAAAACCCAGACTGTTGTATATACATACATAACATCACACCATATCCCACACAGTGGGGTAGCACAAAACCTCACACACAATTATTCGTTCACAAAACAAACCATCAATCACACCTAACCACTTATTCCTCAGACGCCCACACAATCGTTCACCTTTAATCTCACCCGCATATATTAGTTTCACCAATCTTTCGAGATGACCACACCATTTCAACTAATTCACTCCCAGTTTCTTAACAACATTCTTCTCAATCTTACACTCACCATACACCAATGTATTCCGAACACGATCACTCTTCTCTCAAATACCTCATTTCCACAGCAACGTCGTTCATGCTTCTTCATCCACACCCAACATTCAGAACCATACATCCATGCAGGCACTAACACGCCATTATAAACACTCAATCATTATTGAAAAATACCCACACTCTCCTCTCAAATATCTCATTTTTACAGCAGTTAAACGTCTCATCCTCACCTAACATTCAGAACCATCTATAGGCAATAACACACCATTATACATACTCAATCGAGCATCTCTAGATACATTAACGTTTCGAGCAAATGTACCCAGAGCACCTTGCAGACACCCGCCTTTCAATGTCCCGGTCAATACGTCCATCACTCGAAAACATACTACCCAAATATACAAATTTATTTATCTGTTCCACATAAAATACCACCCTCAAAATTTAACCCCCTGACTTGACAAACATTTTATTTATAGTTGTTCTAGCAATACCAAAACTTAAACTAATGTTTATGTCATTTTACAAATACCTAACTCATTAATGAATCAGAACAATACAACTTCATATAACCATATATTAGTTTCACTAACCTTTCATTCAACATCTGCTCCCAACCTGATACTCACCATACACCAACGTATTCTAGACATAATCATTCTTCTCTCAAATACCTCATTTCCACAGCAGTTATAGGTCGTTCATGCTTCTTCATCCACAAACAACATTTAGGCACCAACATACCATTATACACACTCAATCAAGCATCTTTAGATATATTTACAGAATTAGTCGTGTGTCTTTACTAAGAGCAGTACAAATTTTTACTTTAAAATTACCGGCTTATTTTTATTAATCAAATAATTGATCTGTCTGAATTTTATCACGATTTTTCTGAACAAACTCCATAGATAAAGTAAAAATTTGTTTTGGGTGTAGTTATTTGACGGCACGAAAGGGTAAAAATAGTGCCACCCGCAAAACGAATAAATGGTTTGTTGATACATTTATTTATTTATTTTTCCCCATGTCTAGTAGGGTTGAATTTTCACCAAATTCATTTAAACTTTGCTATCTACTTCGATGGCTCGTCAAAAATGTGAGCGCATGTCAAAGTTCATCAATGTTGCCAACTCCATTATAGAATAAGTTAGTAGATCCTGTGCATCGCGTAAAGTGCACCGTATAGAAAAAAAAAAGTCTATGTTGGCATCAACCCACATCGGTAGGTAATGAACCATAATATGCTTTCATAGATTAACCCTAACTTTAGAAATATGTATCGAGTGTAATTAAAATACAAAGTTGGAAGTTTCTACTTGAAACTTGATAGCTAGCGATAACTTAAAAGAATTAAAAGTTTCTCACACTCTAAAAGAAATATAACTTGATGTATAAACCCGAGTTATTTTAACTTTACTAAAAGTAAAATGTACAAAACAAATCTGGGAACGAAAAGAAATGCAATTATTTTTAGAGTATGTTTCTTACGATGGATAAAATAATGAAACTCGACGCTTAAAGTCTCTAATCCTAACTGATCTACCTTAAGATTAAACGGCTACACTTTTAATGATTTAATTACACCCCATACCTTTCAAGAAACCACCCCGAAAAATTATACAGCTCCCATATTTTACA
Organism: Poecilus cupreus; assembly: GCA_963942605.1. NCBI lineage: Eukaryota > Metazoa > Arthropoda > Insecta > Coleoptera > Carabidae > Poecilus > Poecilus cupreus. The sequence continues at coordinate 26,560,326 of OZ012724.1, read as the reverse complement.
TAATATTCAAGCGTAATTATTTCGCAACACAGACAATATCCAAAAAAATGTTTCAAATAAAACTGTTTCAATATTTTATTCTCTACAATTTTTATTTGAAACATTTTTCTACAAAACCCCTAACTTCAAAGATATAAACAGAAATCTATCAAGACAACTTAGTGTGTCTTACCTTCTTGGTAGGTTCCATTGGTACACAGTTCTTTAACCATACTGTTGGTTCCATGAAACAATTTATTGAAATGTGATCTTTGGGGTTGACTCATACATCTACGTGTGTAGCTGTGTACGCACTTGAGGCCGGCATGCAGATCTCTGTAAAAAATAAACAATAATTTATTTAAGTTGAAAAACTTTTAGAACTCGTAATAATAGTTATTTACTTTACAAGTGGGCAAAGTAAGACATTACCCACGAGAGAAATTGTAGATAATTTTATCGAGTCTGTAATTGCACTTTGCCCATGTGTGAAGTATAACGTTGTATCCAACTCCTCTTAATAAATAAAAAAATTGATTAAAGAAATATTATTTGACAGTGACGTATGCTTTAAATTTTTTTAATTAAAATGTCAATCGAAATAATTACCAAGGTGTTGTGTGTTATTATTATTGTTATAAATAAAAAAATACTCACTAGTGGCTTTTCTCAAAATTATACCCACTAGTGGGTAATCTGTTACTTTCCTTGTTTAAAATCGCCATAGTTATAGACTATAGAGCATTTATTGAGAGGTATTGGATAATAGTTATTTACTTTACAAGTGGGCAAAGTAAGGAATTGCCCACGAGAGAAATGTGATGAGTGTGATAATTTTATTAGTCTAATTATTGATCAGCTTTTATTTGCCTGTATTCAAAAGATCTGCAACTGCAGATATTATTAGAAAAATACTGGCATCATTCTTGCTATCCACCATTCCCTAGCAGCTTATAGTTATCATACTTTAAAAAAACAGTAATTGGAAGATCTGCAACCGCAGAGCGCTCGTTTACCAGAGGGACAAAATAGGTGCAATAGATGTATGACGTGAAAGTACTGTGCCAGGATAGGAATGTTTGTGTTTAGGATTCTTGCTAACCACTGAAATCTAATAACACTGGAACACTAACTGACCTTAAAAATGTAAGACGAGAGAGATAGCTAACTCTTGAGCCATCTGTCTTTGTTTTTTATAAACAAGTGTTACATATATTAGGATCGTTTTTCGTTTTCAAAAATGCCTACAAGTTATCGTTCCTGTATTACTATTTTCAGTGATTCTACCTCACTGTATGGTATGTAATAAATAGTGTATGAAAATATTATATTATAAAGATCTGCAACTGCGGAGTTTGCATTAATAGTAGAGAAACAATGGTAAGAATTGTAAATCTGGATCAACATTTTCCAGGAGCTTATGGGTAGTTTTCTTTGGCGTCTGGTACTTGCGCATCACAAACAATGTATTTCAAAAGTAAATCAAAAGTTGCCTGAAGGAAGTGAGTATAAAATGGGTGATGATATATTTTTATTCAAATTGAAATTGAAAAAATATGAACAAAAATAAAACCATGTAAAGTAATTTAAGGGTGAAACTTTTCGTTGTTCAACTTTTTAGATTATATAACAATGTATGCAAATTCGCAGTGGGCCTTGAAAATTAAATATATTTTTCATTACAAGTTTAAATTATTAATTCGCCGCAAATAACGCGAAATCCAACCGCCGTTACAATTTTTATTCGCTTGAAAATAACTTCCCAAAAGATTAAAAGTTTAGCAGGGAGTTCAGATTCGCCAAGTTGGCCGCTGGCTTTCCTGTTGCGCTAAGTTCACATCCGCCATTTAATTTAATGATGACGAAAGTAAATTTTAATTAAAATGTCGCTAAAACAATTTTAAAAACTTCTGTCACGCGTAAGATTACTCAATTACACGAATTTAAATTTTCTTTGTCGATTACTCAATTATATCTCCGACTATTTAATCCACGAATTTTCGCTGAAATTAATTTTCAGATATTCAGTAAAAACGAGATGGCCGATATTCAAATTTCTTTTAGTGGAAAAACACCGAAAAGTTCGGCATCTGTCACAAGTATGGTTTTTGTTACAGATTTTTATAAATCAATTTCCAATACCCGTCATAAATTTACAAATAATTATTGAAGCTTTTTTGTTAATATTTTTCTATCGTGAATTTAGACTGTCTTATTTTCAAGAAATGCTGTTAATATTTATACAGTGTAGTCAAGATAATGTATTGATTTTTTAAGTATAAAATGGTACCGATTCAATGCAAATCTTAGTTAAATATTAAAGCAACCTTCCCTGTTGACCCAGTCTCGTTGGTAATCAAGAAAGTAAATACAATTTCGAAGTAGAAAACTAATTTTAATATGAAATTCTTTATTCTTTGTTCACTATTATATTTCAATTTACTTTAGTAATAAATATCGACCTAATAGAATCATGTAATACTTATAGTTCATTCGTTCACCGGTTATAGTTTGTGATCTGCAAATACAGCTTCATTTCAACGATTTATAATTAATTTCTCTCCGAAAAATAGCTTTCAGTTTTGTTAGAATCTAATTTATAACAACTGCCATGTCTGCTTCTTGCTCGGGGTGGTTTGGGGCCCACCAACGGGTAGATAACACGCGTTCCACCCCTCAAAGGGGGCGCAGCACCTCATGATGTGTGAACTGCACATGTGTATGTTATACGTAGAACGTAAACGAGAATGACAGGTGTAAAAGCGTAGCGTTAGCATCGGACAGATTAACATCACCCATTGCGTGTTGTGGGGCATAGGCGTACGTGAGGGGCACTTTTAGTCAGTCGAAACATTTTATTATTGAAAAACAAATTTAATAATTAAATTCTGTAATAGTATATTATTCAATGAGCATGTAATGTTTAATTTTACTCATGAGAATGATGCAAATCAGTCGAATGAGTAATAGCCATTACATGCGAGTAGAATAGTATACTTTAACCACAACATTTCGTGAAATATTTATTTTGAAATTATAAGATAAGTAGAATTTTTGCTCTGACAAATACAAAAAATTGTTTGTTTATCAACATAGACAAAATGTAGCAACCATCGCTATGCAATGTACTGTTATAACAAAATTTTGACAATTTGACATTTAGCAGAAAATTTTAAAACTAATTATACAGTTGCAGTTCAAGTTTAAAAAAAAATTAATACTATGAAAAATGAAATATTTTGGCTATTTTGTGCAAAAAAATTAATTAAAAGTCATTTTGATTTTACTCTTTTGACAGGTAAGATTTGAATTTGACATAACAAATGAATAATATTAATTCATCGACCTGTCAATATTATTTCATTAGCAACAATAACAAAGGTCATTAATTGATAAACAACGGTTGAATTATAAGATAGAATGTGATGATTAATAATTGTAACAATTCTTTGATTAGATACTCAAATGGCTGTCAAGCGTTCCATGATGATATATTTATTTTATGTACTTGTTACATAAATATCTATTTTCGGACACCGGTAAGTTTATAGCAAAAAAAGCTACCGAAAACATTTTTATTTCTCCCCAACAAACTTTATTACACCTCTTGAAATATTGATCGAGCTTTCAATTAGATAAAATTCAATAAAAATAAACAAATAAAATTTTTATTCGAGTTCTCAAATACTATTAATAATATTGATTAAAAAATAAAACAACGGTTTCAATAACACTGAAAATATACTCGCAGTAGGTGCTACAATGAGATTTTATTAAATTAATTACAGCGAAAAAAAAACTTAATTAAAACCGCGCGCATAGGTGGCAACAACAAAGTCACGAACGAATTCGATAATAACGCTTGGTGGAATCAGAAGGCTGTGGAACACGCAGAAAATGGTGATATGTAAATACACATAATAAAATTTTTGTGTCGTCCGCATAACATAGCCTCATTAAGGGTGCAAGTCAGCAGGTCGCAGGTCGCAAACGCACCGTGTGTGACCGCGCGATAAGACAGCGAGAATTTTATTTTTTGGTGATTATTGCATAGCCTCATAATTATTTATTTAATAATATATCACGTAGACTACGAATTTGCGCCTTAAAACATGCTAGAGATTTTTTGGTGGAGGCGCCAAGCTAATTACTGTTAAAGACTTTGGAATTCTGTAATAGATATTTTCTACCGTAGCAACTTGCTATTTAAAAAAAAATATTAAAGAATATGTTTCATAATTGTCATTTTATTTTGTGGGAAGGATATTTGGATCACTATTTTTTATATATTGCGCCTTTAACGCTCTTTTTATTCAGTGTTCAGGGAGTTTAGTGTTAGTTGGTAACACTTATGTGACGTTTGAAAATTCAACACCTAACCTCACCTTTTCTATATCTCCTTCTTTTTACAATTCTTAACTTCTGCTTTTAAATTCAAAATTATAGGAAAGTAACATTCTGACAATTTGTATTTATTTATTTAGTGAAGTGTAACATTTGATATTTTTTAATATTATGTCATTTTAGCAGAGTTACCAACCTTGAAAATATAAATTGTAATACTCTATTATAACACTCGAATGAGCTGGTACGAAACTCATTTGGGTGTTGTAAAAGCTCCAAATATTCCTATCCTGACACACCACTTTAGCCTCGTACACATTCATAATATAATACATGCTCGTCTATTCCTCATCATTCGTTCACGAAAAAAACCATTTATTCCTCGGAAATTGACAGATTACCCACTATTGGGTATAATTTTGAGAAAAGCCACTAGTGAGTATTTTTTTATTTATAACAGTAATAATAACACACAACATTTTGGTAACTACTTCGATTGACATTTTAATTTAAAAATTTAAAGCATATGTCACTGTCAAATAATATTTCTTTAATAAATATTTTGTTATTTAGAGATGTTGGATAAAACGTTATACTTCACACGTGGGCAAAGTGGAATTACTCACTCGATAAAATAATCACACTCAGCCTTCGGCTTCGTGAGCTAAGATTTCTCTCGTGAGTAATTCTTAATTTGCTCACTTGTAAAGTAAATAACTATTAGCAATAGCAGTCGATTTATAATATAAATATTAATATGATTGCGCCTCCACCAATGTTTTTACATTTGTTTACTACTTCTGGACTGTTCTGCAAGTGCAGATCTTAAGGCATGTACGTATAAAATATTATGAAGCTACGATACAAGTAGGAGAAAGGTTTTGACAGCTGGTAACTGCATTTAGTGAGAAAAATGCTACAGTTCTTTCACCAAAATAGTATTTTCTGAAATAAAATTTCCACTTCTGTTTACTACTTCTGGAATGTTCTGCAATCACAGATCTTAAACCATGTATATGTTGAAGCTACAGCACTAGTAGGAGAAAGGTTTTGACAGCTGGTAACTGAATTTAATGAGATACACTGGCGCGTAGAAATATTTTGTCTAGTATAAGACAAAAAAAAATTCAATATTTTTGGAGGTAGCAGCAAAGTTGTGCTGTATAAAAAGTTATTGTTTCAATGTACGGAGTTAAAGTTAAGCTTCCGACAATATTGGAATTCTGAACATAGTTGTAGGTTCTTGCGAAATACCTACGGCAGGGCTTTCTGCCACATTTATATATAATTGAGAAATATGCCAAGGGAAACCCGAACCAGCGACACGACCAGAACATTGCGTCCGAGATTATATTACGCACATGTCATATTTTACCGGAGCTACGTACCAACAAACAGGATTTATTTGAGTAAAATTTAAATAATTGCAGTTAGCAAAATAAACAAGAAGATAACAGTAGATTGGAATTTAATTCTTAAACGTTTTCATTTGATCGAGCTAGAGTAAAAATACCAATCGTGCAAAAAGTTATTTACTATATTTACAGCAAGTATAATTTTTGTCACTTACGGGCAAATGATGTCCAGGTCCTTCTTGGAAGCCACGAAGGAGAGTCCCGTGTCCGTCAGCACCTGCAGGGGTTGAGCACAACGTACCAGTTCTTCTTGGCCGCACGTTTGGTGCGCGCGGGCCACCGAACTTATTAACACTGCAAGAAAAAGAAAAACTAACATTAACAACATATTTTTTGTCATAATATAGCAAGAAAGTCAAAATTAATTGAAAATAATTCACAGAAAATTTTCCTCAAAATGTTTGAGAGCTCATATCTTTAAACTAAGCAGAGATAATAAAAATCTGAAACTTTCATTTAATTCTGTATATTTCAATTAACAAATATGTAAATTTTGATTGCAGTATCGCTAGGAATTAAATTTTTATTAGCAGTCCTTCGAATAAATAAACTATTAAAAATATGTTGTGGACACCACAATACATCCCGCAATAGATTTCATATCAAACAAACGAAGAACACGGACCACCATTATCAAGAAACGCTATCCCTTCAAGAAAAATACTCTTCAATTATGACATATATCAAAAAAAGATATTTCAACCGTTGTTTTGTTTTTTACAAAAAGCACAGATTAGTAGATTTAAACGAAAATATAATTTTTCTTTAACGTGTTGTAATTCGTAAATGATGACAGTAAGAGGAAAATGTTTCAAACAATAATTGTAGATAATAATATTTGAAACATTACTAACAAAATTTTTATTAAACCACAATTTACTGAGATATTTCAAAACTTCAAGGGAATACAGTTGATATACAAAATATCAAAATTTTCAGTTTAATAGTTTTTGGGAAACCGTAACTCCAGAGATCCACACAGACTGACAGGCAGACAGACATTATTGCAAAACTATTAAAATCGTATTCTAGGGACCCTAAAACATGCTCATTCACTAAAAACTCTACCGTATTTTTAGCATGATTCCGGCAGGAGGAAAAATAGATTTAATAATTGGATTTCTCATTCTATTAGTCGAACGAATAACCTTAATAAACATCACATGTAAAGATCTGCAACTGCAGAGCACCGCAGTATTTGCTACAATAACCTGATGGCATTTATATTATATTTGTTAAAAATACAGTTCTCTGAATAGAAAGAGAATTTGAATGAATCCAAAAATAATATTTGTGTAGTTACACGATCTATAAGCCACTTGACATATTTGGGTGCTACATAAATATTTCCACGACTTGGAATCACGTCGGGGCAATCCATCTTACTACACAGAAAAAAAATACTTCGACGTCAGAGTCCTCAGTTTCGGCGTGTCCTACCGCATGTTGACATTTTATAAATCTCTGTCAAAGGTGGAAACTCACCCAACATCAATTTAAATCGTATACGGGAGAATGTACCGCGCAAATATCTCCGAACCCCCGGAGACACTGAAACTTTAACAATTTTAGAGACGATAAGAAGTTTTAAAACTTCGATAAATTAAACGCGTTTCTTTTTTTCGAAGAGTTCGACTTATCGAAATATTAGGAGATAAAAATGATTGTAAGTTGTAACAACTGGATGGTAGAGAGTTACGCGAAGTTTAGTCGCGTGCCGCATACTAATTTTCAAGCGAAAAGCGAAGAAAATCCAGAACACACCCTACATGGAACTCTAATAGTTGTATGAAGTATTTTTAACTCACATACATGGCGCCTCCACAAAAAAATCCATTCTTTAAAACCAATGCAATTATTACAAGCATTTTTATACATATGTATACACTAACACAGAAAAGAATGAGAAATCGAAATTCTGAAACCCTTTTAAAGTATCTTCCGTTCTTCTCCCGAAATAGTGAGGAAAATGTGTTGTTCCTCTCTAGTGAGGAAAATGTGTTGTTCCTCTCTAGAGAGGAAAATATAGAAGTGTTACCAATATGAATGTTGTTTACAAAAAATATATTACAAAAATTATAAATAAATTCTTAATTTTATTAAAAATTCTTATTTTAGTGATATACATACTTTAAATTATCTTACAATTATGTCTCATATTTTCTTTTTCTTATTAAATTTGAGAATTTATTAAAGATATTTAAGATTGGTTCGTTGGCAACACTGCTACACCGCCTTGTGTCTGATAACCTAACTTTTAACGTGTCAGTCTGTCAGTTATGTTCTCAAAGTGTATTTTAGGTCCGAGCAAATCGTTATTAGAAACATGTCGTGAAAAAATGTGGTGTCTAACACGAGAGGAAAGCTCTTCTTCCACTCTCGTTCGAAATGCCTCACTCGCTGTGCTCATGAGGCAAACTTCGAACTCGAGGGGGAAAAAGAAGTGCTTTCCTCTCTAGTTTGACAAATAATTATTATTCGTTTGTAAGTTACAGGCTGTCAAAGGACGTTTTCAATTTTCTACAAAATTTTTGACTGTTATTCTTAGCGAAACTATTATCAAAATGTACATATTTGTTAAATGAAGTATGCTGAATACAATATTTTTTTCAGATTTTAGTTATCTTTTATCAATTTGTAGATATGGGCCGCCAAACATTTTTTAGATTTTTTTTCTAATATTTGACCGTTCATAACAATTCTACCACGCCCAATACTAATATAAAAATTAATATATTTAGCAATTGAAGTATGCTAAATTCAAATATTTCAAGATATTTCAAATATCTCTATTAACTTTTAGTTACGGCAGTTTTACATTAATGGTGGAGGCGCCACAACATGGAAACTATTTATATATTATTGTACTCTAAGTTTAAACTTTAACATGTTACTAAAACAATACCCAACTATGATATACAAATACTTAAGATCCCAGTGTAATTTCAGTAATGGTTCAACTACACCTGAAGTAAACCATATATAAATAAAACAGATGTACGTTTTCAGACCTTGTTTCAGTTTCCGGAATAACAGGCAATATTATCACCGGAAGTGAAATGAAAACAAATGAAACTAGGCACTGGAACTCGTCAGAGTACACAGCCAGTTTTGAAAAACTAAATTATAATATATGTTTTGCTGTATGCCGAGCATTATGTTGAACATTATTTACAATGTTGTAAATATAATGCAGTATATTGTTTATGGGGTAGTTTATAATATTTTGGCTTCAAAATACATTATTTGCCAATTACAATAACTCAGTATCCAAAAGAGGTATTTCATTGCTTTGTTGTATAAAATAAATAGAAACTATTCTTAATAAATATTAAAGTGAATATACAAACAGTCTATACAAACATAACTGTGTATACCTCGCGAAATTATCCGAGCAATTTGTCAACCAAGTATAGTGCTTTAAATAAAGCGAAATTTTTTCCTGCTCTTATTTCCATTTTCCACGTATCGCCATATATCAAACAGGATTAAATATTCCGGCTTGTTACGTGAAAATAACTAAAAAAGAACTTTGCACATATATTTACTTGAAAATTAATTTTGGTGGAGTCATAACGTCAAAAACTTGTCCAATATCAACGAAAACAACGACGTTCAGACAAAATGAAATATGCGAGAGTAATGGAGATATTGTTGGTTCTTTTACAGAGGTTATTCTAAATATTTTTGTTGAATTTGAATAATTGTAGCGTATATTTGGATTTACTAAAGTTTATTTGATATATTTGATGTATTTGAGTCTGATTTTACAGAAAACTTTTTACTTATTGATTTATATTTGAAAAGTAGACAAAGAAATGTTTATAAAAAATATTCTTCAATTTTAAACCGCCGTAACTCGTGAAATAAACGAGATAAATTAATTCTGTTTGAAAAATTGGATTCCTCAAACTCTTCTTAGTATAAATCCATATACAATACATAATTTTAATAAACAATAATTATTTAAATGAAGCTTGTCCAAAAATTGGTCGGGCAATCTGGGCCAAAAAAATTTTTCCTCATAAATTTATGAAAATATGGATTTAGAATCTACTTCTCATGAGGCCTCCAAAATTTCAAACCGCATCTTCGTATATCTTTTAGATCTCGAGATTCAGCTCTTTAAAAATAGGTCAAAAACTGACCTAATTTGTCCCATAACTCAAAAATGGCCAAAGATACAAAACTGCGCACAACTCCATTCGATTCCTCGTAAAAAGTTACGTAAGTATGTAAAATTTCATTGATATTGATTTATAGAACAAAGTTTTAGAGCAAAAAAACTTAAAATAGCCGAAAACGTGAAAAAACTCAAGGGGTTAGTATTGAATTTTCATGAAAAATTTTCATCTCTCAGAATTTTGATTTATATACCCTACCCCTCTATTTTCGAGCTGAAACCTACGAAAAATTGGTTTTTACCGATATTTGAGACTTGGTTTTCGAGATTTAGGCGATTTTACATGACTGGAATTCAGAGAAAAAAATACCAAAATTTTTTTGAGGGCCTATATCTTTAAAATGAGCAAAGATAATTAAAATCTAATCTACTTATTGAACTCAGCGTACCTTAATTAACAAATATGCACATTTTTATTGTAATGCCGCTAAGAATAATTTTTTTATGAAGAGTCAAAAATCAGCGAAAAATTTGGAGGAAAAATTTTAAAATGTCCAACTTTGACGCTCCATATCTTTTGAAATATTAAAGATATTTTAACGCGGATGCAAAATTTGGATTTCTCGTTCTTTTCTGAATTAAAACGTATATTTTATGTATAAATGAAGGTAGAAATTATTATTTTATGAGCATTCACAACAAACCATATTTTCAAGGATAAAATCTCACAAAAAAATGTCAATTGATTATCTTGTCGCACTCTTCGAACACTTCCATTCGCGACATTCAAAATCCAACTATAATAAGAGCTCCATCCACCAATTACCCATTACAGTACTACCACCATAACAGCGTAAGGGGTGTAACATCCGGAAGTTGCGCCTGCGCATTGCACTTACACGAAACTGCAGTTGCAAAGTTTTAATATAGTTTAGAAAGCATTGCGTGCCTCGCATTTATGTAATGCATGTGTGCAATTGGTTCTCATGTCTTGAATAACTCGACACTAGAGGAAATTTTCGGCTTTTGAGATTATTTTTTGGATAAATTATTTAATTTTATTGGAAGTTTATTTCTGGAAATTAATTCAAGTAATATTTACGATTCAAACAGTCGGTGTTTCAGAAAAAAATGTTGGTTCTTTAAAGTGTATTTGGAAATAAATTTTTATTTAATATGTCCCTACAGAACAATTCAGATTTCATGTTATCATGAATTATTAACTCTAAGGTCACAAATCACTGAAATATAGTAATACTGGAACGCGCACTGGTAGGCTTTTATGAAAGCGAAAAATGAGCCTGAAACAGGTAGATGTTGTAAGGCCACCCTACTTTGTCTAACACTTGTTTCTCGAGAGGTTGCTATGTAAAAACATTGTACAACAAAGACAGATAACCCAATAACTAGCTGTTTCTCTCGGCATGCATTTTCAACATCAGTTAGTGTTCCAGTATTAATATATTTCAATGGCACAACGACTACAGGACAAAAAACATAAGGAAAGCGAATGATGGACCAGTGCATCAGCAGAGATCTGCAATTGCAGAGCATGTCACTTTATTATAGTTATTTACTTTACAAGTGGGCAAAGTAAGGAATTACTCACGAGAGAAATTTTAGCACACGAAGCCGAAGGCTGAGTGTGATAATTTTATCGAGTGGTTAATTCCACTTTGCCCACGTGTGAAGTATAACGTTTTATCCAACACTTCTTAATAAATCCAAATTTATTAAAAAAAAAAATTATTTGACAGTGACATTGGCTTTAAATTTTTAAATTAAAATGTCAATCGAAGTAGTTACCAAGGTGTTGTGTGCTATTATTATTGTTATAAGTAAAAAATACTCACTAGTGATTTTTCTCAAAATTATACCCACTTGTGGGTAATCTGTTACTTTCCTTGTTTAAAATCGATATAGTTATAGAGCATTTATTGAGAGGTGTTCTGTCGTTTTTCTGTATTGTCTACATCAAAAATTTTACCTCTCGCACTTACTATGTAAGGGAGGTATTGTGGCAGGTCAAAAATTTCGGTATTGAGTTTTCCACGTATAAGCACACAGTAGATAACAGATAGAATCATTGGTACATTTGATTTGTTATTTCATGGCACTGATGATTTAAAGAAAATTATCAATAAACATTTTCGTAATTAAAAAATAGCAATGAAAACGCTATGGTGTGTCCTTCGATTCACCACCCTGTATATGCTAAGGGTTCACTTAAAGGGTGAATAATGAACCCACACATATTCTGAAGCCTATTACCGAATTGTTTACCAATTAAAGTAATTGTAGGCATAGAAGCTGTCACGTACGTACATCTCAATCAAGTAGTCTGTGAGCTAGCTTCAGAGCTTTCAAGCTAGCGGTGGCAAAGCGAGGAACTAAGAGGTACTTTTCACTCTTCAATTGTCATCTCGTAGAGCTCACAGCACACTATGATCCACAGAAAGCGACGAGAGACAGATAATACGTAGATGGATTGTTAATTAACTGAATTTCTCAACACGTATCACTAGACATAATTACCACTACAACTAACGGAAACGGAAAACTTCATTTTTAATTGGACGCTGTATTTAAATTAAAAACCAAGTTTGCCAGTCAGTAGGCCGTGCAAATTTTCCAGGCCGCTTCGCTTCTATTAAAAATGAAAACAAAATCCTGCGTCAAAAGGCAAAAATTCAAATGTTCTCTGAGTCTGTGGAAACAAAATGAATTATTCATAGACGAACGTATGATTAATTAACAAAATTAACGCCGGTGTATTTACTGTGTCGCGTGCGCGCTGGCAGAGCCATCAAGCGGGCAAAAACGGACCCACACAACACAAAAGAGCATCGGAGATAGATAGACCACCCGAAATCCTGATATCTCCAGGCTGGACAATGTATGGAACATGTACCTGATATGTGAAACAATGGAGCGAATGGATAGTTTGTAGAAATTTCTTCTTGTTGCTGGTTGGTTCAAATTGAACTTCAGACCCAAGAAGCTACTTGAAATTTATAATTATTAATATTTTTAATAATTTGATTAGTTACAAAAACACTTTAAATAATTACTGTACTCATTTTTACCTCTTGTCAAAATTCAAGGAAAGCGGGAATGTGAAAAAATTCAATGTCTAGATTTTAGTAGCACGTTTCAGTACTCTTAACTTTTGTATTATTTCCACGAGGATATCTGTGTGTGTCTGTGTGTGTGCTTAAGTGTAGATGGATTGATATGTGTACACAGTTTCGTTCAGACACATTTTCTCAAGTACTACTGAACAAAATACTATACAATGCTGTATTTTACTTTGGTACACTCTAAGGAAAAATCTAGTTGATTATGGTGAAAATTTGCCAACCGAAAGTTGTAGTATACTTGAAGAATTTTTCCGAATACGGTACCATTTAAAAACTATAGTATAATTTATAATTTAGGGGAATTTTGCAATCCATGATCGTTTGACCATCGTGTCTACATAAAATTTAAATTATGGCAGTGACAATATGTTGAAACCATTCATTGCTTTCATCTTATTTTAATGGTGGTTTGCATAAAATTATTACCTAAATTTATTAGTTAGCATTAGCATGGTATTAGTAAAATGCTTTGAACAGGAGGTCCTGTGCTGCCCACACCAACACTGTATTGGTCAGCTTGTAGCACCTTACATCCCTTTTTAAATCTTCCGGTCAATGCGTCCATCCCTCGACTACATACCCAAATATACTCTTGCAAATTCATTAGCTTGTTCAACATGAAATTTCACCCCTGAAATTTTACCCCTTGGCTTGACAAATATTAAATTTATAATTTTTCTACCTAAATCACCCCTTCAACTTATGTTCTTGCTATTTTATAAGTTAATAGTTAATTAAAGTTCGTATTCGAATCTAGAAGTTTCTACCCTTAAAATTCAACACCCTGGCTCTAAAATTTTTACTTTTTTAATTTATTTAGTTGAACTAACTAAATAATTAATAATTGTGCTAGTTTTTATCTTTTTTGTCTCACTAGTACAAGTATTATTGCAACAAGTATTTGAGAAAAATATTTTTCTTTTTGTTGTAACTAAAAAACCAAGTAATATATCACAAAACGGACAACAGATTTGAAAATTTCAAACTCCAATTAATCTATTAAAGTATACGCTTACCTAAAATCGTTCCTGTATTGATATGCATTTTATATTTTAGTGTCTAGTACAGCGCCTCCACCAAAACGCATGTTTTGAACATAAATATTCTAAGCGACTAAACTTTTAAACTACGATAAATAATTCTCAATTAAATTATGCGAAATTCACAAACTCAATCATCCAAATTCCTCGTCAGGTCTAATCACATTACAGAGGGATTCTCCTCCGCAACGGAACTAGAACGAACTGAAAACTATTTGCGTCACCTGAGACAAGCGACAATCAAGGGTAACTTCCTGTCGCGTTCAAAGTTCCCGCGCCTATGACGTCACTTGTGCCAAATCACAGGGATCAGCTCAGTGAGGTGGCAGCACCGACAAAGCCACGCCAAGATAATATCGGGTTGTTATACGCTAGTGCCGATGCGTCTTATGATGCGCGCTGATATTATAGAGGCCGATAATAGCACGGCTCAGATATCACACGGGATATCGGACAGTAGATTAGAGTATAATGTAGGCATTGTCAACTATTTGGTTTCCGGTGACCTTCACGTAAAACAATTGACAATCGATTGACTGTCTCTCAAACATCTATACTTTTTTTTTATTGGTTGTACTGTATGTTGTTAAACTGTAATTTCTTACAGATAGACTCCATTTTTATTATTATTCGTAACTTCATTTTCCATTCACAAAACATAATTATTTTAACTAAGGTTGTAATCAAGATTGGTTAGCATAAAATTTGTCACATTTTGATAATATAATTAATTTAAAAACGAAGTTACAGATGATGAAAAAAAATTGAGTTAACGCTAATCCCTTTTATGAATCTGCCTGTTAAAGACTGTATATTACAAAAATCTTAAACAGCCTTAAGGCAATAGTCCACATAATTCTTGAAATCTCCAAAAAATTTCACACTAGTTCATCAAATAACAATAACAAAAAATGTTTACGAATAATGAATGAAAAATAATACGACCAATATTAGAATCAATAAACGAATTGAGAATAAAATGAACTGTGAAATAGAACAAGAGTTGGAAGGAAAAGACATAGTGAAAGAAGAGGATGAAGAAAACGATGCTGTAGAAGATATAAAAGCAGCCGGAATTAAAAACTGTCAAAGCAAAATATTTAAAGATAGGGAAAAAAAATGGAAATTATTCACTCCAACAACAGTATCTAGAGAGCTACATTGTATTATAATTCAAATTATTATTGTTTTTGTCAGGCATTTATTTGAGCATAAACTAAATATTTATATTAATCGTCTAGGTGAGAATAAATAGTTTAATAATTAATGTAAATATTATAAACCACTGGTGTTATGAATTAAAATTTTCATATAATTTATGATGGTTTATGTCACAATTAATTCTTTGTTAAATAAACAAACAATAATATTATTTATAAATAAATAATATTGAAACTACATTAAAGAGTAACGCAAAAGAATATTTGAAATGTAAAATCAATGCAAGCAATATTTATTCAAATCAAACTTAAAACAATTCAAATTTATTCAAAACCAATATTTTATCTTTCATATTCAGCTATTCTCTTCAACTTGGGAAAACATTTAACAAATTTAAAATAGTTTTATATAAATATATCGTTTCGAAAAGCAAACATTGGGATATTCCGATATACTCTGTTTATTTCTTTTCCTTAATATTTTAGTTAGATTCTCCTTTTTTAAACCTATAATTTGATACCAAACTCAATACATTTCCATCTAATTTCAAGAAAAACAATTGACGATCGCCCAAAATTAATATTTAACATTTCAATTAGAATCTCCTTTTCATAACCTTTAATTTGATACCAAACTCAATACATTTCTAACTAATTTTAGGAAAAAACAATTGACGATCGGTCAAAATTATTATTTGACATTTCAGTGAGAATCTCCTTTTCAAAACCTTTAATTTGATACCAAATTCAAAACAATTCCATTAACTTTTAGGAAAAACAATTGACGATCGGCCAAATATAGTTTTTCACATTTTAGTTAGACACTTCTTCACGAGACCTTTAATTTGATACCAAACTCGATGATATTCTAACAACTTTTAGAAAAAAACAATTGACGATCGATCGAAATTATTTTTTTAAATATTTTTGTTGGACCCTCCTCTCCGAGCCCTTTAATTAGATAGCAAACTCGATAGGGTTCGTGCAATATTTATCGATATTTATTTTCCAAAGTTTCCAAAATTTTCAAAATTTTCCTAGGTCTTCCACAACATTTTTCTGTAAATCTGTTTGATTTTCTGAACTCAAATTTGAAAACCGCATCCTTCTATCACAATCCTACATCTGCACTGAAAAAAAATTCAATTTTCTATGACCAGAGGTAAAAATAAAAATTATTAAATAAGTTAAAGTTAACATTTTTACATATTTTTCAAAATAACTCGAAAACCAAAAAAGATATGCAACTGAAATTTTCAAATTTGGATTCTACGGAAAATTTTACATCGGTATGGAAAAAAATTCCAATTTTCTACGACTCGAAATAACAATTTATAGGAAATGAAAATTATGCTACGTAATTAAAAATTAATTAATTCTAAATAACATGTCCAAATCTGTTTGGAACGTGCTATAGCTAGTGGTTTGGCTGGAAGTCGGCTAAAATCAAACAAAAATCTTAAAATATGGAAATCTAACCCCACTTTTAACTTAAAATTGAGTTATTTTTAATTTAAAAACATTTAAAACGGCCCGGAGGGGTATTTTTAAAGTCTTTGTCACCCAAACTTTCGATACCAACCCCATTTTGACCAAAATTTGTCCTAATAATTGAAATATTTGAGGTAGGATTTTCATTATTTTGAAATTATTATTGATTTAGTCATCCAACAGTATGATTTTTGACGTTTATAATTCAAGGGGTTGATATATCACGTTGCAATCATAAGCGAAGATAAAAATGAATTAAATTGCATACAAATGCATTAAAATATGTAAATTAGAAATTAGGGACAAGCTCTAAAAACCGTTTTAGTTGAGGTATCTTAACAATTTTTTTTTTCAAATCGATGTAAAATTTTCCGTAGAATCGATTTTTGAGGTCTGCAGTTGCAGATCTCTTATAGTTTTCAAGATATTGCCGAAAATTGAAGGGGGTAGATAGAAGTACATGGCATATTTAATTAATTATTTATTTTAATTAATACTAGGCGTAGAAACTTGAAATTTTTTTCCATACCTATGTAAAATTGTCCAAGGAATCCATTTTTGTGGTCCGCAATTGCAGATCTCATCTAGTATTTAAGATATTGCAGAAAAATGAAGAAGGGGAGATAGCAATACATGTAGTTCATATGGCGTATTTATTTAATTATTTATTTTAATTAATACTAGCCGTAGAAACTTAAAATTTTTTCCCATTCCTATGTACAATTGTCCGAGGAATCTATTTTTGTGGTCCGCAATTGCAGATCTCATCTAGTATTTAAGATATTTCAGAAAAATGAAGAAAGGGAGATAGCAGTATATGTAGATTATATGGCGTATTTATTTAATTATTTATTTTAATTAATACTAGCCATAGAAACTTGGAATTTTTCTCCATACCTATGTAAAATTGTCCAATTAATCGATTTTTGAGGTCCGCAATGGCAGATCTCTTTTAATTTTTAATTTATTAATTAATAGGTTTGACAATGTCAACCTGTCACTGTCTCACAAAATACCCCATTAAACAAAACATACAATATTTAAGTCAGGTAAATAAAGAAGCCCCAAAATGATTAACAATCTCACGAATTTGTCACAGGTCCTGGGTCCTCGAAACACAAACATTAACAAAGTGAAACACATTAACATAAAAATTAAAATAACAAACGTACATGTGTCACGTTTTTTTCTGACATATCACCATGCATTAGTCTTAAAATATTCCAGTGCTGCGTCTCTTCATTAAGTAACTTTTGATGAATTATCCCTGCGTCACGCTACAAATACCCGCCTCGCGTGAAACCGCGTTCACGCTCGCCGCCGCGATCACGTGATCAGCTAAAAGCGCTCACAAAATCACATACTATTGATAAATTACACGGGAAAGATGTAATTTTTAACTGGCCATTACACAAATTATTATTCTACTTAGCTGTATTACAATTTACGTTTGGGAAGCTATTTATTCTGCTGTCACAACATTATTTTTTAGAGTTAATTGTTTTTGCATCAATGCGATAAAAAATGTCATTTATTATTTGGTTGTTCGGGTCATTATTCACTTTGTAACCTGTAATGAAATAAATGCTTGACTGCTGTGCTGATTAAAGGCCATTAACTATCTTTTGAATAACTTTTTTACGTCTTACAATTGATATTTATTAGGAAATTTGTAACATGGCTCCATGGAAAATTAAACATATTGAAAAATATTTGACATATCTGAATAATAATATTAGAAAGAAATCAACTTGAAATTCGTTTTTATATCATTACAAACTTCTACAAAAATTCTACAGGAAATAATACAACACTGTAATAAATAAATCTAAGTCTGTTTTCTGAAATGTCAAATATTTTTCGTTGAATTTTCCATGACCGCTTCCAATGGGGTCTTTCACCATTTTTTTTTATGAAACTTTATCTATATTGAAGACTATCTACACTTTTAAAAAGTCTTAATTGTTATTCATTAAGCCACAATGATTTTTTAAAAAATGTTGTGACGTCATAGTAGAGGTGTTGCTGAATCTAAAACAGTAGAGATTTAAATAATTTTTGTTACATAAATGTTCTATTTTATTGTAATAATAATAATAAAATAAGTAAAAAAATATAAGAATACAATTATTTACAATCTGTACTGTTTTAGATCCACCAACACCTCTACTATGACGTCACATTTTTTAGAAAATCATTGTGGCTAAATGAATAATAATTAAGACTTTTTGAAAATGTAGATAGTCTTCAATATACATAAAGTTTAATAAAAAAAAATAATTTTTAAATGGTGAAAGACCCCATTTCCTTTATAAATATTAATTTAATTTGATTGATATATCATGAAATACTAATATTTAGGTAACCAAAAGGGCCTTATTGTATGCATTTTTAAATTCTGAACAACTTTTGTATTTACACTTTTGCTTTAAAGTGAATAGCTAAAAATTTCAGCACGTTTTGTACACGATACTTTTCAGAGAACTACAATTAAGTAAAAAGGAAAAACTATAAAATTTACGTAAAAATATTAAAACAGATTTGTTAACATCATTGTTATCAGAATTCACCAAAATTATGTTAAAATATGATATATTAATTAATTCGTGTAAATCCAGCAAATTATTTGCAACTGTCAAACTATTAAATACACATTTTTAGGTTAGTTCGCTCAATTATCGCAGCGTGTGGTAAAATCTTATCGCACAGTTGCGGACGCATCTGATTGGCCAACAAGCTTTAATATCACACAGCATTGCTAGTAAAATGCAATTATCAACTTTCAGTAATAGTTTAGCGTGTGAATTTATGTAATTTTCGTAGTGGTTGCCGGAAAAATAAATTTTTTCTACAATCGTTGCACAATATCGACATTGTTATTCCATTTTTGGTTAGGAAATGTTCAAAATTGTCGCTCTAGGGCGACAAAGTGACATATTGTCGCACTAGTGCGACAAAAACAAAACAAAAATAAATTAGGTAAAAGAAGTAAATAATGCATTGGATTTTTCTGGTAACAACCTTGCTATTGCAAATACAGTTGGCATATACGTACATACACTTCAACTTAATCACCATAAACGTATTCACTCTGTAGACTTTATGTCAAATGTACTCCATATGTCAAATGTACTCCATGTGTCAAATTATGATTTCTTTGAAAATTTTTATTTTGTTCATAAACGTTGTCATGATTACGGTGACATGGGTAACTACAATTTTACTGAAATGTTATAGGCGTGACCAAAGATAATTTTGAAAATTAATTATTTTTTTCTACAGCTTGACATTGGTCAACGATTGTAGAAAAAATATTGTGTGTATCTCGTTGGATAGAGCTTGTTCGGTGCACTTGTCGAGTTGTTGATCTCGGCTTCGCCTCGATCAACAATTTCTCGTCGCGTGCAACAAACAATGCTCTATCCGCACTTGATACACAAATAACTATTATAATTTTTAGCTATTTATATAGTGTCATATAAAAGACATATTGTTTGAGTTTTATAGACTAGACAGTTTCAGTAATAATTACACATCTCTTGCCACCAGACTGTCAGTCGTTAACTTACAAAAGTGTATTATTAAATTTGAGATTCGTTGAATTACCTAATTAGCTTAAAGCAGAACGCAGCAAAAGAAAAACAATTGGAACAACTTTATCCAGGTGCTCCAAACGCTCTCAGATTATTTTTGTAATTATAAAACATTTAACTAGTTAAGTTTTCAAGTTGTGTTCACTCATCCAGAATTATTAAAATTTTAATAAACAGTCTCCAAGCTCATTTAAAAACATTGTAAAAGTATTTTCATTTAGTAAATAATTGTAATGTTTCATTGTATTGACAAATATATTTTCTCGAGGAAATGTCAACAAAATTAAATATTTATAATACCTCAGTTTAATATTCCGACATTCCATAATTTCCCGAAGAAATCCCAACAGCGAGTACTTATTAAAAAGCAGCGAAGCCCCCTTGTGAAAATCGTTGAAATGATATTATTCCAAATTGGCGTTGGGCGTCGGGTCTGTGTGCGTGAATCTGTGAATTATAGTCCGCGATAACCCCATGTGCAAAAGACGCAGCGTTATTTATAGCGAGGTACACATGATTGTAATCGAAAAAGATAAATAAATTACTCGCTTGTGACAGATTTTATATCAAAAACTGATTAAAATATTGGCGCATCGAATGTACGATAAATCCGCTTTATTAGTGTCATTTTGATTGGTGCGTGAACAATCGTTTCAACCCCTCCCACTTACACCCTCTAAGTTGTATACGTTGTTAAAATAAAATGGAAATGTATTTTTTGGTGGAGGCGCAAGTGTGATACTTCAAATAATATCTATACTTTTTGCTTTAATTTATCATAAATACATGAATTTATTATTGCAGGCATTTGACGGCTGGTAACTACACTAATTGTTCAAATAATATATTTTAGGTTAGGATCTGCAATTGCAAACCAGTGGTATCTATAATTTGCTGACTGCATCATTCGCAAAAAAATATTCGGATATTTATTAACTCAACTATAAACGTTTTACAATAGTTATTTGTGTATCAAGTGCGGATAGAGCATTGTTTGTTGCACGCGGCGACAAGTGCACCGAACAAGCTCTATCCGACGAGATACACACAATATTTTTTCTACAATCGTTGACCAATGTCAAGCTGTAGAAAAAAATTTTCAAAATTATCTTTGGTCCCGCCTATAACAATTCAGTAAAATTGTAGCTACCCATGTCACCGTAATCATGACAACGTTTATGAACAAAATAAACATTTTCAAAGAAATCATAATTTGATACATGGAGTACATTTGACATATGGAGTACATTTGACATAAAGTCTACAGAGTGAATACGTTTATGGTGATTAAGTTGAAGTGTATGTACGTATATGCCAACTGTAATTGCAATAGCAAGGTTATTACAAGAAATATCCAATGCATCATTTACTTTTATCTAATTTATTTTTGTTTTATTTTTGTCGCACTAGTGCGACAATATGTCACTTTGTCGCCCTAGAGCGACAATTTTGAACATTTCCTAACTAAAAATGGAATAACAATGTCGATATTGTGCAACGATTGTAGAAAAAAAATGTTGCGCTCTGCAATTGCGGAAATATACAGGGTGTTACATTTAAGTGTTCTCGTGCTAAAGAATTGAATCGATTAAAGTTGATGTCTATCTTATTTACAAATTTTGCTTTTAAAAAAGTGTTATCGTACATAATAATTTAAGATAAAATTTTTCAATTTATTATGTACTCAAACACTTATTAAGCAAAATTTTTGCATAAGCTAGACATGTCAAATTTCATCGATTAAATTCTTAGCACTCGTGGTATTATTTTATGTTTAAATTATTTCTCAGTAATTATGGACACATTTACATTTAGAAATGAATTAAACAAGTAAATAATTATTACAATCTGCAAAATTCCATCTGTCAAACTGTCTAACAATACAATACATTTATATGTTTTGTTTACCATGGCACTCTGGAAACAGCTCAAAATTATATATTTTCTTTTACGTCTATCTCATGACAGAAATGCATCACATTAATAAATATAGGCAACATTTTATCTATTTAAACTTTTGCTCTAAAATTAATAGGTAAAAACTTAGAGCGAAATTAAAATATAAACATTGTATTTCTTGTAGCTCAAAAAAAAGTAGACACCCGATATATTGTTTATACGATTAGTGCAGTTACCAGCCGTCAAATAATTGCAACAATAAATGAATGTATAAGTATTTATAATAAATTAAAAGAAAAGTATAGATAATGATAAAATTGCGCCTCCGCCAAAAAATTTTTACAAATATATTTCTGCGAAATGTGCTTTGGTTAGGGGTTGATTCTGGAAGGGGTGAATTGGCTCGTCAGTCGAGCAGCCAGCATCAGTTTGATTTGTAATATATTGAAATAAATTTAGATTGCCGTAAAGAATTGGCGCATATAGAAAATTTATTTGCACATTAAGGTTTTATAAATCGTACGATTTGGCGATTTGTTCTCAGCTTTGACGTATTACCAACTGTAGAGCGAGAAATCGATGTAGGAATTTAATTTGGCGCTGGTAGCGCGTTAGTGGCTTGTACTTTGAGCCGATTATTTTATGATTATTACAAGACCACTTTAACAGATTGGTTGTGAATACTCTAAAGCGAATAGTTTTTCGTTTTGTGGAGGATTGAAACGGAGAGCTTTAGTTTTGAAGAGTGGAAAATCTTCTTTGCTTTATTTTTTAGTACGAAACCCTTCGCACCCCTCCTTAAAGGCTCTCGTTCCGATTTAGACATATTATATTCTGAAATTGATTTTCTCTGGGTTTCAAACATTACAACAGAATTATTGTTACAACTATTATTATTTATTTATAATGGTGCATTAGAAATGTTGGGTATGAAGAAGTATTTGACAAGAGTCCAAAAAAAAAATTGGTTAAAATGTGTCGAATTAAAGATTGGTGTATTCGTAATAAAAAAATATATTTTAGTGCCTGGATATACAAATTACTACTTTTTGACCCATAGTTTGAGCCCCGCTTTAGGCTAACTAAGTTATCGCACTAAAAAATGCTTTAAATAAAAGTTGTAGACTATTTAATTCTCTACAAACTTTATTTGAAGCATTTTTCTCTAAAATAATTCAGGATCGAATGATATGCATTTATCTTGTAAGAGAGGTATAGGAATCGTGCTAAAATTCTTATGACAGTGTGTAGAAATATTAATATTTCTCTTGACGTCAAGTTATAATGGAAAAATGGCGTGATAATACTTATCCTATTAAATTTTTTATAGCATTTAATATCTGTCAAAATATATACTACTCATAAATTCATCTGTTGACAGTTTCACAACCAAAAACTATTAACTTCTCTACAGTAATTTCCTGTTTAACTCGAAACATGAATTTGGCTTCAAATAAACACGATTAATATTTAGAAGATCTTGCTAGCAGGGTGTGTTTGGATGCAAAGACAAATAGTAGTAGTACCCTATATACAAGATGGTCTTTCCAAGGACTCACCATAGCGTTTTTAATGCTAGTTTTGAAATGTTCAATTATTGCCATGAAATAACAATAGTTATTTGTCAAACTAGAGAGGAAAGCGTTTCTTTTTCCCCCTCGAGTTCGAGGTTTGCCTCATGAGCGCAGCGAGTGAGGCATTTCGAACGAGAGTGGAAGAAGAGCTTTCCTCTCGTGTTAGACACAACATTTTTTTCACGATATGTTTCAAAAACGATTTGCTCGGACCTTCAATACACTTTGAGAACACAACTGATAAACTGACACGTTAAAAGTTAGGTTATCTGACACAAGATGGTGTAGCAGTGTTGCCAATGGACCAATCTTAAATATCTTTAATAAATTGTCAAATTATGATTTAATAAGAAAAAGAAAAATATAAGATATAATTGTAAGTTATCACTAAAATAAGAATTTTCAATCAAATTAGAAATTTATACATAATTTTTGTAATATGTTTTTTGTAATTTACATTCATATTGGTAACACTTCTATATTTTCCTCTCTAGAGAGGAACAACACATTTTTCTCACTATTTCGGGAGAAGAACGATTGTCGAGCACTATTTTGACTATATCTAATTGTTCTTCCAATCCAAATTATACAATTTTAATCAAGACACTTTTAATCCTATACTGATGGTAGTAGATGACAGATAAAACCAATAACTTTCAATTGGTATATTTGTTCTGTTATTTCATGGCACTGTAGGTTGTAATAAAATTACCAATATACATTTCGTCATTTTTCCGGTTCCTAGTCGAGTACAATTATAAATATTAGTGTTAATGTATGCAGAAATAAACTATTTAACGTTTTTGATGTAATATAAAAAGGCGAGATGTTTTTGTAAATTGTATAAAGTATGAGTTGTGTGTCGAATGCAAAACGTAATCGAATTAAAATCAGAAGTAATTACAACAACATTAATCTTGCCTTGTCATGAAACCTCCGCAACAAGAAAATATCAAGCAAGCCGGAGCGGTAAGCCCGGATTTTATTTCTTATTGTCCGCGCAAAACGAACACTTGCCACAATCCGGAAAAACTGGAAACTTCGTGCGAACTTTTTGTGTTTCTATATTTTCGTGAGAGCTTGTGAATTCTGAAATTAGTTTTTAATGCGGCCGAGATGACGTCACCAGGTTTGGCAAGGTTGTGCACCCCTGAGCTAATGAGGAAAACAAAACGAATTGAAAGTATTCTGCCATGTTTGTTGCAACGCTTCGACAATTATAAAGTTTTCTAAAGTTAAGCATCTTCCATGTTGTATTATTAAGCGAGAAGATGAGTGCGAACTCCTGAATACAACGCAAATGTTACACGACGAGCGAGGATAAATTATTGCAGGTTATTCGCTAGAGACTGGCTCCTCCGCCATTTTTGTACCCGTTACCTACATATGAGTACTGTTTGTGCAATTCTTGTGAAATGAAAACAAATGCACCGCGTTGTTGCGTCTCTTAATGTGTATCATGTGCCGTGAAGTTTGCAGAATGTCTTAGTATGTTTTGCACATAACCATCATTAATATAGCTGAGAATAGTTTCCACGATATAGCAGCTTTTTTTGGGGTGAAAAAATATATGTAAAACAATTGACTGTCGAATAAGTCACACAATATTTTAATTCATTAGTAAATCCTTGCGGTGGAAACAATTGACTATCAATAATATCAAAAAGTTTTGCAGAACTCACGGTAATAAATGAAAGAGTTATTTGTATAGCAGACACTAAAGTATAATTCTTTTATTATGAATATGGAATTTATCCATGTGAGTAATACAAAATATTGTAGAGCCGAGGTATACATTATATTTTGTCCGAAATCGTTAAACTATTCATTAAAAACATAAAAAAATAGCATTATTTCAAATTTGGTTATAATTTTTATTATTTGTATAAGTTCTTAGACGTGTTCTGCATGTGATTTGCATTAAATCCAATAAATTATTGTCAAAAGTAAATAATACATAAATTCACTAACAGTATTATGAAATAATTTGTTTGTTATTTTAGATTTGTAATTCAAGACATAAAAGTCTATAAAGTAAAATTTTAACATAAAAGTGTGTAAAGTTCAACCTTAGCTACTAATTTGGTAAACTTCGTGTAGTAATATCGTGTATATTAGTATCGAATTCGGAAAAAAATATTTCAGTACAGCGTAAAACAACATCATCTTCAAAAAATGTCTGTTACTTGTTCCTAAATTATTTAAGAGAAAAATACTTCAAGACAAGTCTGTAGAGAATTAAATTGTCTATAATTTTTACCTGACGCATTTTTCTGTGCGATAATTCAGTTAGCCTAAACCGGGGCTCAAACTATAGGTCAAAAAAGATTTTTCTAGTACAGCGCAAAAAAACATCATTTAAAAAAAATATCTGTTACTTGTTTCTAAATTATTTTAGGGAAAAATGCTTCAAATAAAGTATGTAGAGAATTAAATTGTCTACAATTTTTGCTTGAAGCATTTTTCTGTCTCACAATTCAATTGCCTAAATCAGCGCTCAAATAACTATGAATTAGAGTAAGAATATTTTTTCTGTTTGGCCATCCCTGCGAAGGTTGGGCGCCATCGATCAGCATGTCCTAGCGTTAAACACACTTAAGCAGTTCACAACAACGAATGAAGTCACGATCTTGGTGGTCAATCAAAACTTGCCAGTGTTACCAACCCAACAAGCAAGACGAGAAAAACGTCATCGTTTGACAAGCATGTCGGCACGTTTTCGCGGTTAGTTCGTGGTGGATACCCGCGCCCGACGATAAATTAGACGATCGATCTTTGGGAATAAATAGCGCTTTTTCAATTGACTGTTTTGAATATTTATTGACGTACTTTATTCCGCAGCTCGCTGGGTTAATTTATTTTTCTCTCCACAGCAGTTATCATAATATTCTAGATAGTAAGCGTGTGAAAAGTCTTTCCTATAACACTGTTTTGTAAACTAGGCATTCCACAACTAAAAATTGTTATGGAATCACTAACATTCCATACGCCGCGTATGGAATATTTTCGACGAATCAGAGCCGCATATTAGCGCAATATATGAAGTATCTTGATTCAGTTACTTTGGTTGTCTGTTTGTTTTAATTTGATTTATTGAGTTTGACGTTTACAACAGTTTTATATTTGTATTTTTGTATATTTCCAAAATCTTGTTATAGAAATTATAGTCCACAACGTATAACGGAATGGCATATCCCACACTCGCAAACCTACAAATTTTTTACTCGCGTGGAATATATGCCATTCCATTACTTGTTGTAGAATATACTATTTTTCACGACATGGTAGGAAACTCCACTGTTCTTCTCCCGAAATAGCGAGGAAAATGTGTTATTCCTCTCTAGAGAGGAAAATATAGAAGTGTTACCAATATAAATGTTATTTACAAAAAATTTGATTGAAAGTCCTTATTTTAGTGATATACATAATTTAAATTATCTTACAAAAATGTCTTATATTTTTCTTTTTTTTTATTAAATCACAATTTGACAACTTATTAAAGATATTTAAGATTGGTCCATTGGCAACACTGCTACACCGCCTTGTGTCTGATAACCTAACTTTTAACGTCTGTCAGTTGTGTTCTCAAAGTGTATTTTAGGTCCGAGCAAATCGTTTTTAGAAACATGTCGTGAAAAAAATGTTGTGTCTAACACGAGAGGAAAGCTCTTCTTCCACTCTCGTTCGAAATGCCTCACTCGCTGCGCTCATGAGGCAAACTTCGAACTCGAGGGGGAAAAAGAAGCACTTTCCTCTCTAGTTTGACAAATAACTATTAATCGTACTCAAATTTCACCCATTCAAATTTTGTTAATTGATAATTTCAAAAAATGTGGTTGTCTACTATTTTGGATTTCCAACTGTCTAAGTTAGCATACAAAATACAAAATACAAGAAAGTCTTTCCTTAATATTCTATCAATTGCGAATGCATTTGTTTCATCTGCTGTGTACAATTGTTCAATTGTTTTGTGCGGAGTTACTGAGGCAGATAAATATCTAATAAGCCAATAGGGAGAGCAGTATTGGAACGGTGTTGTCTTCGACTAAGTTTAATCGAAGACAAACGACGGAAGAACTTTATTCACTGATTATATTTGAATTGACTTACGAAGACGAGATTGCAGAGTTGTTGAACTTTTGTAGTTTGATCATGTAAACTCATTATTCCACCTCACATATTTGATAAAGTCTTGAAATCTTTAATGTAATATTCATAAGTAATCAAATATATTTAACCTCTAAATATTAAAACACATCTAAAGCAAATTAATAAATATATCATATCGTAAATTAAATAATTAGTGAGCATGTGTTTTAATGTGTATTTGACGACGTGGGACATAAATATTTTATGCATTTAAGTTCTATTAGAAGCCATTTCATTTATACAAACATGCTATTAAACATACCTACCAACATCACATTTATGTATGGTATCTAGGATATATGTTTTTCTTTCAGTTGTGAAAAGAGATAAATATGAAAAGAAGCATCAAAACATCAAAAAAAGGGTAGTGAAAGGTAAATTCAACCATCTTGCTTTTAAATTGTGGTGGCACCCCTGTAAGAGCGGCTTACTGTAAACGTAAGAGCTACCAATTTACTTTGACGGTCTACAAGAAAGAAAAAAGAAAATCTTTATTTTCGTATAAATTTTCGTGATATTTATCATGGGGTATAAAGGCCATTCAACAAGTTTTCAAATTTTAAATGGACTTAAATATTTCTCCAGTCTTTTGTTCAGGTTCTGCTGCTTATAGGCGTTGCAGTTGCAGATCTGAGCTTCCAAATTATCAAGAGATGGCGTTGATCACAATTCCCAAAAGGTACATGTCAAATTCATCTTGTATGATATTTTATGATGACGAATGTTTGCATTAGTATTGGTAGTTTGCTTTTATTGGCAGCAGAACTGTTGCCATACACACTGCAAATTTTCCTGTTTTATAGGCTCTTTTGGAGAAAATTCAAACTTAACCTATAATCTACAAATACAATGAACCTTTCATTTTTACATCTTATTTAATTAATACAACTTAACAGTTTCCAACCGATGGATACACAAGATTTTTCGCGCCAATATTTATGTAAATTTAATAAATAAATTTAATTTATTACTGATTTTCTTAATGACAAGGAATTTTTTTATGTTGCTAACTTCACAATATTTGAATGTCAACATTTTTTTATTTGGATTTTACACTGCAAATTCAGTTATAATTACTTACAAATATGTTTAAAATCCAGAAATATTCTGTTTTCTTGTATTGCAAATACTCAATTGTAAATATATTGTCATAATATTTTTATGTCACTGTAATACTTTGACATTTCTAGCGTCAGAAGTTAGCTAAAATTAGTGAAGTGATGCCAACATATAACCATAAAAAGTTAGCAACAAAAACATGATTTCCGACTGCTTTAGAGATATGTAATTGTGTTAATGTCGGACGGCGGCGCGACAAAAATATTACGATATCTGTTTCTATTATAGTCAAAATTTTTATTATATTTCACATTACCTTCATAAATATATTATTAAATAGTGTTTTGTTGGTACGTACATATTTATATATTTATAATTTACATTGAAACACAGTTATCTTGTAAATAAATCTGGTAAAAAACGTGTAAAAAATTGTGTGTAAAAAGTAGCTCGTTCTTTATCGCATTATCGAGTCGATATTCAGTTGTCCTGTTATTCGACACCTGAGTTCCCCCGTGGGGCCCACCAGGGGGCGGAGGGGCTCCGACAGAACTATTTGTGGGCCCATTACATGGCCACCTGACGCCGATACATTATTCACATTCAAACAGCGATCATTTCCAACATTAGCGAATCCGGGCGACTCCGGGTACGCGAGCTATCGTGACACGGTATCGTTTCTGCATCGTTAGCCTCTCTACACAATCCGGGTTAGATTCCGGATTGACACTGATTGCTCTGTAAGGCAATTAGCCACTGTTTAGTTATTGACTTAGTCGTGTACTAATTATTTAAACATATTCTATATACGAGGTATGGCAAAAAATTAACAGGACTGATGCTACCACAGACGAACTACACATGCGACAAATTCGTGCTCATCGTATATATAAAATCTATTTTTTTTTGTTTTTCCGGAAAAACGATAAGTATTTTACAGAGCCACGAATTCTCATGAAATATCGGTAATCTAATCTTCGGTTAACTATTCGTGCAATTGCTGAAACTGTAGGAAATGTAAATGAATGCGTAAGGAAAATTTTATATCTGTTCCCCAATGACAAATCTGCATTAAAAGAGCAAATATTTCAGACCATTGAAGCTGTGAAAAAAAACAACACCCATCTTGAATGAGCTCATAGAAGAAGGCTTTCAACACTGTTTTGAACAATGGAAAATCCGTACTGAGCGATGGAAAACCAAACCATCATCAATAAGACTTCGAAGAAGAGGAAAGTTACACTGTATGAATGAATAACTATATTATAATATGTTGAAATAAATGTTTGGTGGAGTTACCTCAAAATAATAGTAGTTTAGTGAGCAAAGTAAGGAATTACCCACGAGAGAAATTTTATCACACAAAACCGAAGGCTGAGTGTGATAATTTTATCGAGGGAGTAATTCCACTTTGCCCATGTATGAAGTATAACGTTTTATCCAACATCTTTTAATAAATGCAAAATGTATTAAATAAATATTATTTGACAGTGACATGTACTTTAAATTGTCTAAATTAAAATGTTAATCGAAATGGTTACCATGGTGTTGTGTGTTATTATTATTGTTATAAATAAGAAAATACCCACTAGAGGGTAATCTGCTACTTTCCTTGTTTAAAATCGCCATAGTTATGAAGCATTTATTGAGAGGTGTTGGATAATAGTTATTTACTTTACAAGTGGGCAAAGTAAGGAATTACCAACGAGAGAAATTTTTGCTCACGAAGCCGAAGGCTGAGTGAGATAATTTTATCGAGTGGGTAATTCCACTTCGCCCATGTGTGAAGTATAACGTTTTATCCAACACTTCTTAATAAATGAAAAATTTATTAAAGAAATATTATTTGACAGTGACATATGCTTAAAATTTTTAAATTAAAATGTCAATCGAAGTAGTTACCAAGATGTTGTGTGTTATTATTATTGTTATAAATAAAAAAATACTCACTAGTGGCTTTCCTCAAAATTATACCCACTAGTGGATAATCTGTTACTTTTCTTGTTTTAATAGAGCCACGAATTCTCATGAAATAGTCGCAACCAAAAATGATCTTTTTAAAAAATAAGTAGTGTTTGAGTGGTATTTCCAAGATGACCGAGAGGACGTTGAAGATGCTCTTCAAAATCAAAAACTAATAAAAATATTGAAAAAATCGGTAATCTAATCTTTGGTTAACTATTCGTACGATTGCTGAAACTGTAGGAGTTGTAAATGAAAGCGCAAGGAAAATTTTACATGAGAATTTTAAAATACCAAAAGAGTTTGAGAAATTGGTGCGGAATTGAACAATTGAACAAAAACAAGATCGTTTCTAGCCAAGTATAACATACCATCCGCTTTATTTATGACTCCGAAGAAGAGAAAAGTTACACTGTAGGAATGAATAAGAAGGATTCTTACTTATATTATAATATGTCGAAATAAATATTTGGTGGAGTTGCCTCAAAATAAAATATATTTATTTACTAGTTTAATTTAATTCTACCTCGCATACCTGCAACTACAGAGCTTACACAAAAGGTAAATAATACAATTTTCATTTCTGGGTATAATTCTGTCAGAACCGTCCTCAAATATTCCCATGTCTAAATCTTGTTTAATTCTTAAAGATTCCTCTGTCTCTTCTTCATGTATTTTTTGTGCAGGGTCGTACTAACTAACATTTCCTCTATCCGCCTGACTAGCTTTCCTGTGTGTGTGTGTGTGTGTGTGCAGTGGTACCAACTGCCAAGGATATTAAACTGTCAGGGAGTAATCCTCAGGATGGTTGGTAGAGATGACGTGTAGCGTGTAAGACGGCTATGAACGTTGAGGAGTGGAAAGGGGAGGGTGGAGGGCGGTTTCATGGGTAGCCACATGGATATGGGACGCGGAATTGGGATACCAGGGGCGGCACATTTAGAAAATCATAATAATTGTTATTTAAATAATACTTTTCTTAACACTGGTTTTGAAACTGCACATAAATAATATTCTGCAACTAAAACTGTATTGGAACAACTATAATATCAGTTTGACGTTTTCAGCAGTTTTACATTTATATTTTTTATATAATTTCCAAAATCTTGTTATAGAAAGTATAGTCTACAATAGGTAACGGAATGGCATATCCCACACTCGCAAACCGTAGCTCTCGCCTTCGGCTCGAACTACAAACTTTTTGCTTGTGTAGAATATGTGCCATTCCATTACTTGTTATAGAATATACTATTAGAATAACCTAAAAAAATTGTTCTGATCTTAAAAAGGGAAAATTATTGTACTCAATTTATTTACATATTAAATTCTGTTAATTTTAAGAATATTTTGAAGAAACTAAAATAACTGATTACGCACTAGTGGATATAATTTTGAGAAAAGTAACTAGTGAGTAATTTTCTGTTTATAACAATAATAATAACACCTTGGTAACTACTTCGATTGACATTTTAATTTAGAAAATTTAAAGCATATGTTACTGTCAAATAATATTTCTTTAATAAATTTTTTTATTATTATTAGATGTTGGATAAAACGTTAAACTTTACAAGTGGGCAATTCCTTACTTTGCCTACTTATAAAGTAAATAACTATTATTTAGCCCAAATGTATTAGCTGATACCACTAACACTGTTTTTGAATAACAACAAAATATAGAAAAATGTTTCAAATAAAAATTGTACATCTTTTTAATTTGAATGAAATTTACTTTATCTCATTTATTTACTAAGAAATATCCTAAAACCCTGATGGCCTTCAAATAATCTACCACTCTTACTGTTGATGAATTGTTTCCAAAATCTAATCAATTCATAACATAAACATAATACCTCCCTTACATATTATGTATGTGCTGACGTTAAAAATTATTCTAATGAATTTAAGATATAAATATGTTGAATTAAACAATTTTCCTGTGTATAATTTCAACTGGGCCAAATGATATGATTCTGGGCTCGTAATAATAATCAAATATATTATAAAATTAATAATGTAGATATACATGTAGACAATCATGTTAAAAGTAAACTGATAATAGAAATTACCATAGAATCAATAAAAATGTAACAAAATTACCTGTCCATCAGTTAATGTACCTATTATCTATTTATACCGCTAGCATTAGCCGAAATTGTTTTATAATTTTTATACCATTATCCTCATTATTCAAACCAATAAACTACGCAGTCAACAAATGGGCGTACTTACAAATAAACCGTAATATAAAATGAATTATTTACCCTAAAATAATTTTTGATACACTATAATAAAGTTTAATATTTCCTTTACATAGTGCCCCACTTGACGTCCGCCACTGGCAGCCACAACCCGCCCAATGTTCTCACTAACGTCCGTTCCAGCGTTATGTATTCCGATACTCTACACAACCGGATACTACACACGATACGAGAAAACGTTATTACAACTTAGTCTAACTTCTAACTTAAGATTATGTACCCTCCCCGCTAACCCTTGTGGTCACCCGTGACGTCACGCCATGTCACGTGACGTCATAGAACGCAAAGGCCACCAGGGTACCCAGAAATATGACGGGATATCTGATTTTGTGAAGGTTTAGAATTAACTGGAGCTTTGTAACTTTAAGAGCCCGTATCTCTAAAACTAAACTAGATATTTTAATTCTGCCACAAAAATTGAATTCCTCATAGTTCTCTTAATATAAATACATATATTGTGGATATTTAAAACGACAAATAATTATTTTAAGTATGACAATCAAAAAATGGACGACAAATTTTAATCAACCTATTTCAAGTTGCCGTAACTCACAAACCAGATGAGATAAATTAATTCTGTTTGAAAATTTAGATTCCTAAAAGCCTATTTAGTATAAATCCATATAAAATTTATGATTCGAATAAACAATAATTATTTGATAAATCCTTGATTAAAATTTGGTCGGCAAACTGGACAAAAAAAAATTTTCGTCACAAATTCATAAAAATATGGATATAGCATCTACTCTTTAAGGGACCTCCAAAATTTCAAACTGCATCTTCGTATCTTTTCTAGAACTCGAGATACAACTCTTCAAAAATTGGTCAAAAACTGACCTATTTTGTCCCGTAACTCAAAAATGGCTAAAGTTACAAAGTTGCGGACTACACCATTCGATTCCTCGGAAAAAACTACATAAGTATGGCAAGTTACAGAATAATGTCTTTACGGGTTGAAGATTTACAGCAAAATAACTGAAAATAGCCGAAAAAGTGAAAAAACTTGATTTATATGTCCTATCCCGCTATTTTCGACCTAAAACTTACGAAAAACTTACTTTGGGCAATTTCTGAACAAGAATTTTCGAGATATATGCGAATTTATATTTCAGGAATTGAGCTGAAAATTACTGAAAAATTTTTGGGGCCCTATAACTTTTGACTGAAAAGAGATATTGAAAATCTGTAAATTTTATTGAATTCCTCATACGTTAATTGTTATATATGTGAATTTTTGTTGTGATTACTTATGGAATAGAGTTTTCATGAACAGTTAAACATGAGAGAAAAAATCTGGGTATAATTTTAAAAATGTCTAACTTTGACAGAGTATAACTTTTGAACGAATAAAAATATTTCAAATCGGAGCTAAAATTTGGATTCCTCATACTTTTATTTGATATTGTCTAAATTTCTATATAAATACCTTGAATAATAAATATTTTAATAATGTTTACAACAAAAGCTAAAAAATAAAAGTTCAGTTCTCTATAACAATAATGATACAATAAGAAAAAGGGTTTTTCATCTCAACGAAATATTTTATTTGAATAAATCAGGACCCTTCATACACAGAGGCCAGTTTAAAAATCCAGTCGTGCCTAAATATCGCAAAATGAATTTTCTTTTTTAAATTGAAAATATTTGTTGAAAACTTTTATAGCTGCATACAAATTTGAATATTTCAGTATTGTATCATGCTTATCCAATCTGTCATTTCCCTATCGATTCACATACTTCAGCGTCAAATAAAAAAAGAGAAACGCAAACTCCAACCCTCATTTGTTGCGAAAGTCGGTCAACGATCTTATAGTTTCCTTTCAGGCTAGCTACACACTTACACGAACCTAACAAACTATTTAAGGTTCAAAGTATTTAATTTTATTTGAAGAATTTTCGCGTAAAACAATTCATAAACGAAACAAGTGAACGTCGCTCCACTTCCGAGTGTCAAGTGTCTTAACTTAGGGTATTTGAGTTATTGATTAGAATAGCGAAACAGCGAATTATTTCAAGGGCTGTTCATCTTTATTAACGTGTACTTCGCTCCGCTGTAATTAATTTGCGCATTGGTGTAAGACTTAATTGGCAAAAAGTTTGTTTTATTAGCTCTGTAAGAGTTAAATGTTTTCAGTGATACAGAAATAATATTTAGAAGTTAGTCAGACGGAACAAAATAATCACTGTTTATCACATAAACATCAAATATATCCACTTTCAACTGTGAATATAGGTACGTGAATATATGATCAAAACCAAGTCTCAGGGGTTATCTATTTGAGACAAATTTTATTCATTTATTCATACACATTCATTTAAAATCACCGTTTTATCTTTCGACGGCCATTTCATTCCACGAACCACGGATAGAAAACAATGAGTTCCTTTAAAAATACCATCAATGCATCAAAATATATTTTAGTAAGTTCAAAAGAGGAATTAGACTACCAAAAGAAAACACATTAATTAAATATTCAATACGCTAATAAAATAATCACAGGAGAAAAAAAAAACAGAAATCAAAACAAATGAGAATAAAACCAGTAACAATGTATGCTGCTGAAACTATGACAACTACAAAAAATCAGGTGTGGACAACACACTACTGTCTTATACATATAAAACCAACTGAATACGTATGACTTGTTCCTTGCGTATGAATCTATTTTAATAATTATACATGTTAAACCTGTATCATTTTTTGTTATCATTGTAACTATGATTTTATTTTAAATAGTTATTTATATATCAAGGCACTAAAGTAATTTTTTTTTGTAATATGGAATAAACCATGTGAGTAATAAAAAATATTTTAGTGTCGAGGTATACATTATATTTTTTCCGAAATCGTTAAATTA
This sequence comes from Poecilus cupreus, assembly GCA_963942605.1. Lineage (NCBI taxonomy): Eukaryota > Metazoa > Arthropoda > Insecta > Coleoptera > Carabidae > Poecilus > Poecilus cupreus. The sequence continues at coordinate 26,524,282 of OZ012724.1, read as the reverse complement.
TTAATTAAAAACAAATAAATAGCATTATGTATTTGTAAAACGTCAGCTAGCTTTTAAGACGGGATGTAGAAGTAGAAGACGATGTAAAAGCAGCAGAAATTAAAAACTGGCAAAGTCGAACAATAAATAGAAAGATATGTTTTAGGATATAGGGCACAAATAATGTTCATTAAATATATAGAATTATAGATCATTTCTCGATGTGATTATTTGCAATTAATATTGACAGGTGGCGCAATTAACAAGATAATGAGACCTCTCTAGAGAGGGGAGCAGTACATGGAAATTAGGTTATTATATACTAATTATTATTGACATTTGTTTCCGAAAAATAAATTGAATTAAAGTTCACCACCAATCTGAATTGCATTATTTAATCAGTTTGGTCATTCCGTAATGGAATTACAATTATTAATTTAATTCTAACTGAATTTATTTCTCGATGTACTGTACAACAAATATCAAGTTTATAATCTTACAATTAGTGTCTTTTGCTTAAATTGATGATATGGTTATAACAATAAATGTACAATACCTTTATGTACACTCCAAAAGTGTTCCATGTAAATTTACACGCACAATTTCACTGTAAAATATTTTCAAATGCACCTACAATACACTTCACAATAAAACTAAACCATTTCTCACTACTATTTGACTTCATTACACTGTACCTCCCACAAACTATAACTAAAAAATTTGTGTTTCTTTCCGTTCAATTAGCAGACCTCGCCGAGTTAAATAATCAACTTGAAATATGTCAAGGACAAATTAGATATCTATAAATATACAGTGTTTGCAAAAGTGCATCAAACTTGCAAATTTGCGACGAGAATTAAACGATTTTTTATGAAATATCATTGATGTTTATTTTCAAAAAGAATTATGTAAAATTGCGTTGATATACCTAATCGTTTAATATCAATACTTTAAATTTTAACTTCGATTCAAACGTATTATTTTAATTTTATTCCACTTGGCAACCATTCACAAAATACTTATTTGTATATCAAGGCACCAAAGTATAATTGTTATTATGAATAAAACATATGAGTAATAAAAAATACTTTAGTGCCGAGGTATACATTATATTTTTTTGCGAAATCGTTAAATTATTAATTAAAAACATAAATAAATAGCATTATGTATTTGTCAAACGTCAGCTAGCTGTTGCGACGGGGATGGCTGTGAAAACAAAAGTACTGTTAAACTGTCAAATTTGTTAATAATTTCATAATTTTTACTTTTTTATACAAAGTATTGAAATCACGAAAAAAATGGCTGACGTGATTTTTGCGGAAATACATATTTTGACGTCCACTGAATCCGTTAAGACCAATTTCTCAATTATGTCTGTGTGTGAGGATGGATGGATGGATGTTCGTGTGCGCAATATCTCATAAACTAGACAAGATATGTAAACGAAACTTGGATTTTATAGGTTTTAAGAAAAAATGAAGAAAAATAGAAAAATTTGAAAATCCTCACTTAAAATTGTAATATTTTTTTATTACATTTCTTTATAGTATAAGTGCTAAGAAACCCATTGTAGCAGAGCGCATCGTCAGATCTCTAATATTTTTTGAGATACGTCGATTTTTGGTATTTTTCGAAGTGCAAATTTAAGGGCCTGTAATTCAAAAACTACACGAGATATCTAAAAATTCTCTTCAGTTTAGCGTTTCTGGTGCCTTATATAACAAATTAGCAAATTTTTAAAATTTTGAATTTTTTTTGTATTTTTGTTCAAAATTTCGATCGGCGATAACTCGACAAATATTAAAGATACAGATTTGCAGTGTTCACCAATCGATTTAGCTCGTCGAAATACATAAGTATGCAAAGTTTCATAAAAATCGCTGTACGGGATTGAAAGATAGAGCAAAAAGCCTGAAAATGGCGTTTTTTGTCCAAAAAGTCAATAGGTTACCCCTTGGCGTTTGGCCTGGATTTGGCCATTTTCAGACTTTTTGCTCTAACATTTCAACCGGTTGTCCGAATTTTCTGAAATTTTCAGGGTTTATGTATTTCGTCGAGCTGAATCGATTGGTGAACATTGCACGTCTGTACTTTTCATATTTGTCGAGATATATCCAATCGAAATTTAAAAAAAAAATTCAAAAAATTTCAAAATTTTCAAAATTTACTAATTTATTATAAATGGCACGAAAAACACAAAACTGGAGATATTTTTCGATATCTTGTATAGTTTTCGAGTTACAGCCCCTCAAAGTTGCTCTTCGGAAAATATAAAAAATCGTCATATCTCGAAAAATATTAGAGATATAACGATGCGCTCTGCTGCAATGGGTTTCTTGGCGCGAATATTATAAAGAAATGTAATAAAAAAAAATTACAATTTTAAGTCATATTTGGGGAAATTTCCGTATTTTTAAAAATATTACAAATCGCCATATTTCGATAAATATAAGACATATTATGATGCGTACTACAGCAATGAGCTTATTCATGTTTAAATTATACATAAGTAATAAATTTCAAGTTAAGTTTGCAGGAGTATTTAATTTATTTTCTAGTAAACAATTTACTAGTACTAACCTTTTATACTTATTATACGTTTCTTTCTTAATTTAAATAATTAAATCTGCCTCACCCATTAATCGTTCTGCCTGAATCTTAAGACCAGTTTTTGGGACACTCTGTATTATTAGAATATTACTGGCAACATTCATCGTACAGACCCCGTAAAAAGTGTCGATTAACATTACATTCGAGCTGTGCCATGTTTTTGTACAAGTAATAAAAACCAGATAAACTGAAAAGACCGTTAAGCACGCATTCTCAAAATCATAATTTTTTTAATTCAAACACAATTTATAATCCTAGTAGGGACATTAAAAAAGCAGCTACCAAAAGTTTTTATAATTTCCTACGTGCCATCAGCTCACTTAACGCAAGCAAAAATTTTTCACCCATAATTCATTTCAGCAAGAGCGATTTTGCCTCCATTATAAAACAGTAATCTTTATAATTACATTCACACAAACACACATTCTGAATCAGCAACTGCGAATTGGTCTTAATCAGATTTAAGCTCTGATATCTTCTCAGTACTCTCGATAAATCTATATGTTTCTAATTTGACTCGTAGTAAAATTATACAAGACTTTTGGATTAGTTCTGTAATAGTTATTTATTTAAATACATCGTTTCGAATTATTCTACATATTTTTTCATCTAGAATTACACGTTGTTCATTTGTTTTCCTGATGAAGAATTCCTAGGTATAATTCTAAAATTTGTATTTTTAAATATATTAATTTATTGTACTAGTGTGGAATGAGACATATTACTCACGGGTCCGTTGCTAATTTTCTTGAATGACTATTGTGCATTCCACACGAGTGCAATACAACGTTTTATCCAACACCACTCTTAAAATGTCTTAAATCGTTTGTATATTTTTGTGATTTGTTTGACACTAACAAGACATTTCATATGTTATTTATAAAATATATAAATTACAAAGTAGCCATGAAATGATTATAAATTGTAAACACGAAAAAAAGGTAAAAAAAAAAATAGAGGAAAATGTAGAAGTACCTCTAAATATCACAAGAAGCATGTCTGAATTTAATTCCGAAGCATTCTAGAGATATTTATAACAAAGAATTTAGTGAATTTAATCAGTAATTATTTTCTTCGTGACTTCTGTATTATTCTCTCACCGCGTAAGTAATGTTGGAGATTACTTATTTCAAATAACCATAGTTAGAGCCTTTTTATGAGCCGGTGTTGGATAATAGAATATAATTCAATGAGCATGTAATAGCCATTACTGTTTTGAAATAAGATGAATAGAATTTTTGCTATGACAAATACAAAAAATTGTTTATCCAACACCTCCCAATAAATGCTCTACAACTATGGCGATTTTAAACAAGGAAAGTAACAGATTACCCACTAGTGGGTATAATTTTGAGAAAAGCCACTAGTGAGTATTTTTTTATATATAACAATAATAATAACATATAACACCTTGGTAACTTCGATTGAAATTTGAATATTGAAAATTTATAGCAAATGTCACTATCAAATAATATTTCTTTAAAAAATATTTCTTTTATTAAGAGATGTTGGATAAAACGTTATACTTCACACGTGGGCAAACTGTAATTACCCACTCGATAAAATTAGCACACTCAGCCTTCGGCTTTGTGTGCTAAAATTTCTCTCGTGGGTAATTCCTCACTTTGCCCACTTGTAAAGTAAATAACTATTGTTTATCAACATAGACAAATTGTAGCAACCATCGCTAGGCTACGTACTGTTGTAATAAAATATTCAAGTGATTTTACATTTAGCAGAAAATCTTAAAACTAATTAATCAGTTATTGTTTAAGCTTAAAAAGAAAATAAAAGTATAACAAATGAAAAAATTAGTATCTTAAAAGTTATTTCGATTTTACTCTTTGACAGGTAACATAACGAATGATTAATATTATTTCATCGAAATATCAATATTATTTCATTAGCAACAGTAACAAAAGTTATTAATTGATAAACAACGGTTGCATTATAGGTATATTATTTGACAGTTCTACATAAAAATATTTATACAGAATTTAATCCAAATCTTTAATAATTTTGACGATATTTTCATAATTAATTCTTTTCTTAAATTCGTGGTTAGTTATTAGAATAAACTAACAAAAAAATCTTATTAAATTTGAAACCGTTTTGGTGGAGGAGCCTACCTAACATTTCTAAATGATTATTCTTTAAAACAATTAATAATAAATACGATTGACACAGAACGACGCCTTGGCTTCGTAGCTACAAACTGATCGCGGATGAATTTCCCAAAAGCGTTGGCAGGCGTCGTAAGCGCATAAAGACAAGTGAATGTAGCGCGTCGCATGCAATTCGCGCATTGTCCCCACAGCACGAACGCCACTGTTTATATTGGATTTCGTTCAATATCTCAGTGTACATAAAAAAGTCTTCAACAAGACGACAATCAAATTGTGAACGCTTGAATTGCCGCACATATTTTTAAATTGACTGATCGTGAAGCCTGGATTTCAGAATTTGTTAGACTGTTTTCTTTCACGCTCGCGTAGACACTCACGATTCCCACTAGGCATATTTTAAGAACTCACGCGAATCACAGAAAAATTCACACTACAGGAACATCTTAAAAGTTCTTTCCATTTCTCCACCAATAATTGTAATCTGAATCATTTTTATATCTTCTGAAAAATACTGTTAAGAAATTGCATCGTAGTATCTTTTTAACAAAAAATTAATTGTTTTATCCAACACCTCTCAATAAATGCTCTATAACTATGACGATTTTAAACAAGGAAAGTAACAGATTAATCACTAGTGAGTATAATTTTGAAGAAAGTCACTAGTGAGTATGTTTTAATTTATAACAATAATAATAACACACAACACCTTGGTAACTACTTCGATTGACATTTTAATTTAAAAATTTAAAGCATATGTCACTGTCAAATAATATTTCTTTAATAAATTTTTCATTTATTAAGAGGTGTTGGATAAAACGTTATACTTCATACGTGGGCAAAGTGGAATTATCCACGAGAGAAATTTTAGCACACGAAGCCGAAGGCTGAGTGTGATAATTTTATCGAGTTTACTTTGTCCACTTGTAAAGTAAATAACTATTTTATTAATATTGACAATTATTTTGTGTAAAATTAACAATTTTAACAAATATGACAATTACTTAAAATAAAATTTTGTCAATTCTGAATTTTTAACAAAAAAAATTGTTGTTTTTATTTAGTTGCTGGATTTATAAAATTTAACAAATAGACTCATAAATTTAGTAAATTTAGCTAACTTATCAATTTAAAATTGTTAAAGAAAGTTTATATCCTTTGAGACAACTTAATTTGTTATAATAACTATGATTTATTGTTCTGCAAAAGCACATGCAAATAAATGTTAATAATTACTATATTCACAAATATATTTAGTTACGAAATTCACTAAAATTTATTTGTTACTTGCCAACAAATTTGAAACATATTAAATTTGCAAACTTACACTTACATTAGTTTAGTAGCTTAGTTATTAAAACTAGAAAGTTTTGTTTTATTTTTCGAATTTCTGTTTCATTTTTCCTCAGTTAAATTTTTTGTTAAACGTTTCTATTATTTATCTTCTGGACTGTTTTAATCTGAATAGATATCTGTAAAATTGGTACCGATTAAGATGGCGTCATCAATGTATGGTTTCCATTGGCAATAGTTGTAATTTATTTAGCGCGTGTGTATTTTGTTAATGACTTGTTTGAATTGCGCCCCAATATTTGCTAATACAATGAATGTTTAACTGTATAAATGACGTGCACATCATATGCAAATGCTTGTAACGTGTTGAATTATATATGCAGACTACGAATTTAACAGATCTTGGAGCTATGCATAATTAATAACCAGAACTAAATCTACATTTAACCAACAAACAAAGCGAACGGCGAAAACTCATCATAGAAAAATAGTTGGTCGAGAAATTCAGTGAAGCGATCGTGATTGAATCGAGTTGGCTTTTCGAAAACTTTCCCACGAATACGGTCCTGATTGGGCCACTTGTGCACTAGCTCGAAATTCAGTTTGATTCGAATAAAATTTTACTTCACTTGGTAATTAATTTGTATCCTCCTTGTTTCTAATTATACTATTCCAGGCTGAAGATAAACATAAGACAGAATATATTTCACAATGTAACAAAACGCGAGAGAAAAATGGCGGAGGCGCTCAGATCACTTGTAAAATTATTATATTTCTTATTTATTTTGAGATAACTAACATTACATTTGTAGGTTATGTATTTTACAGCTGTCATATCGGGCAGATTTTATTGCCAACATTGGTAACTAAATGCACTAATTTCATTATTATTCCATCATTGTTTTTATTATTATTATGTAAAGGGATGTTTGAAATACTATATTATTTTATTATAAATATAATTTATTAATAAACGCTTTAGAAATAGGAATGTTTTCGTCGAAATTTCCCGGTTGTCTATCTGGTGGAGACCTGGGAAATGGACATTTCGGACGTTGCTTAGGCAACGTTAAACAACATATGTATGAGTACAAACAATTATTTTCCATCTCCAGGGAAAGTTGAGATCAACGTATATCTGCAATGGGTGAATGGCGTGATTACATATTTATTTATTTATAATTCAGTAAGTTTGGACCGTATCGTGCGTAGATATTACAATATCTAAGGTTATTTAAAAGCTATTAGTTTGTTTGTGGCTCAAGGTTACAGGCCAAAGCCGCGACTATCAAATTACGAAAATAACTTCACTCGTATCGCGAAGTTTTTACGATTAGCATCTTGGCGGTTGGTTGCTTATTTATATCAGTCAGATTTACACGAAATTGCACTTTTACGTTGTTGGGACGTGCCCGTTTTAATTAGAGTTGCGAAGTTTTGAATTTAACAACGTTTGTGCTAAGTTTTTAGTAGCGCGGGCGCCGCGACGCTTCGTAACTGTCGCGAAGAACACGACGCCGAACATGCCGTGTGTGCACTTAAACATTCTAATCACCCAAATAAATTCTTATTAAATTAACTCATATTTTATTTTGACTTTATGACGCTAACATTTACAAAATTCATCGCAAGTAAAACTTTAACTATAAATTCAAAGTTTTTACTTACATACGTAACTTAAGGTCCGATATTTATATATTTATTTAAGCGCTTTGGTACCTCGTTTTCGGTGGTGTGACAACCACTGAATTGTCGTGATACTGGAACGCGAACTAGCGGTGTAATTGCGAGCCAAAAGAGAAAGCGACAATCTTTGTCAGTACGTTCAAAAAGTTTATGTCGTAGCATTCATTATTTATAAGAAAACTGAAATACAAATGAGAGTAAGAAATACCGGAATTATTTCTCATTGTCAAACTGATTTATTTAAATACACTACAATTTTACATTAAATCAAATGATTAAAGAAATATCAAATGTTTTAGGTTAAAGTATTCATTACGTACCTAAAAAAGGATAATTGCATATTTAGTTGCCATACAGCTTCAATGTCGCACCATTTTTTAAATTTAAAATAAACACTTATTTTTATTTTACCATTTATAAGAAAACTCAACAGCACAGTTTCTTAAAATACAGCGACAAACTTTTATATTAGTCTGTACATGACGTAGCTATAATTACGCAAGAGCAAAAGTGTTAAATAATGATGGAGATACCTGATGTAACCTATCTCTTTCAGCTCGATTTTTCCTTACAGGAAGAGCAGAGCAGTGCGCGTTCCAGTATTAGTTCATTTCAGTGGGATCAACGGCACGCAGTGTTCGCTGTTATGGTCACCCATCAAACTACTAACCGCGAGCAGTGCTGCTTAAGTTACATTATTGAGTGAACCGGATTCAATGCTATTCAATGACCGTTGCTATAATAAGGACCAATAAATTTATTTCATATTGTAAGCAAACCTACAAGAGCTTTCAAATAATGAATATGCAAAATTATCTTTTCTGATCTTTAAAAAAACTTTTCATAACACAATACTCGTATATCTCAACAACAACCCCCCCCCCCCCCCCACATTTCTGTTTCAGGTTTTATATCGTTTTTGGACGTATTAATACAACAGGACAATCTAGTATATTTTACACGAAAGACAAATCAAATAATCTCCCGATCAATGTGATGATTCTAATTCTGCCAGGATTATTTCTAAAATTCGTATCTGCGATTGCAGATCCCTCCGCAATTGACAAGCCATCATTGCGCACAATACCTTCACACGCTCAGCTTCCGAGTGCGATGGCGGGCGACTGCCTTGGGTGTCGTTAACTTAATAATTAATTACAAAGTTTGGCGGCGCCATTTCGCTAACACGTCGTCGTAGCCGACGCCGCGACGCTGTGTCGACGCCTGCTTGATCCAAGCCAGACCTAATTACACATACCTTCCGCGGCCAACCGCCGAATCTAACAGTTTTAGCACCGCTGGAAACTACGCCAACATAGGATTTGAGAGAAAGTTTAACACATTTCAGTTGGGGAGAATTACTATTTAGTTATTTTTATAATTAATTATTGGTAAGAGTACACTTAGGCGCCTCCGCCAAAAAATAAATAAATAAAGGAAGCTTCATTTCGTGGATAGTATATTGCAAACACATTTTCATAATTGTGTATTTTTATATGAGGGATTATGATAGTTATTATTCACGAAGTGATGCAAATCATCTGAATATATAATGACCATAATCCCGAATATAATACTACACTTTTTCTACTCCTATAAATTCAGAAATCACTTTTGAAAATGATTGGAATTCGTTGATAACACGTTGAAAAACGTCAACATAAAAATACACAATGACATCTGCCTATATGTCAACTGTCAGACGGCCGTTGCTTGGTGATTCACATCACGTCTTTAAAATAACAATGAATTATGGATTTCTGGCTCTGTGATTGGTTGAGATGAGTGAATTATGGGTACTATAATTCATCGAAAAAATTTTAATAATTAGGATATATTTGTACAGTAGGAGAAAAAAATATTACATAAATTTTTCATGAAACAAATAATTTTTTTTCATGACATGCCGGGAAACCCCACCGTTCTTCTCCAAAAATAGTGAGGAAACTGTGTTTTTTCTCTCTAGTAAGGAAAATATGAAAGTTATTTACAAAAAATTATTTGTGAAAATTATAAATAAATGCTGAATTTTATTGAAAATCCTACATACATACTTTAAATTGTCTTATAATTATGTCTTATATTTTCCTTTTTCTAGAATAAATCACATTTTGTCAACTTTAATTTATATTTGAGATTGGTTCATTGACAACACTGCTACCGCCTTGCATCTGATAACCTAAGTTTTAATGTGGCAGTTGTGTTGTCAAAGTGTATTTTAGGTTCAAGAAATCATTTTTAGAAACATGTCGTGAAAAAATGTGTCTAACACGGGAAGTGATAAATTTGAAAAATAACTATTCCTCTCTGTTTTGCACTCATTTTACTAACTTAACATGAAAGAAATACTGTAGCTTGAAATTTGACAGATATACCTGTAACTGACACTATTACACTACCATCTATTCTATGATTTCTAAGATATTAGTCTATCAACGGACACTGAGCGGTCGTCCTCTCGGTAGTACACAACTAAAATATTGGGATTTTTTGGTGGACGCGCCAACTTAAAATACGAGTATAAATGATATGTAATAAATTTGTTTATATTGATTATAGGTTATTTTCCTTATAGTTATGTTATTATTTATCGGTTAAAATAATTGCTATACAATTTCGGTGGTTTCAGAATACTCTATACCCTAATATTATATCAATTTGGAATCAATTTATATACAGCTACATAAAACATATAATACAACGTCAAAGAAATGATTTTAATATAAATGGAGGGTGCTTCGTATGTCTGTGGAAAGAAGCAATTTCCAAAGTAACTTTGAACAAAGAAACAATGAATTCTTTTAGAAATACAAATTAGAAAATAAAAACAATAATTCCAAACAAACAACCGAATTGAGCAACGTTGTGTCCCCTTTTTAATGGGCGAAATTACCTTTATAATTAAGTAATAAAGCTCACAGCATCCCAACAAATCTTAATTAAAAGTTTGGTAGTGACATAATGAACATAAAATGACCCCGGTGTCATAAACGTCCCACTAAACCGTCAAATATGACAATAATAAACCACGAGTTCAATAAAACAGTTGACAGTGTGGCCATGACAACGCTCATTGCAAAATATTCGCTTTTGTTCCCGCAGCTGTCAGATTTCCACGGCCGCTGCAATGAAAATGTTAATTTAAATTTAAAACAGCGTTTTTTCCTATTTTGCAAATGTCCGCTGCGAGATATTCGCGCCGCGAGTGTTATTGTAACGTTTGGCAGTTGCTTTCTACTGTGACAACGGCTTATGAATGGCTATTGTAGTCTAGGAGTGCTATTGTGTAATAATGTAAAATTAACGCCGGATTGCAAGTAATTGTGAGCTGTAATGGCGCATATACGTTCGGGAATTTCGAGTAATGATAGCTAAATACGCCTGAATTTACCCGCGGTACATTCGCCCAATTAACCAACGAGATTTAAGCTAAAAGCTACATATTTTTCGCGTTATTGCTTCTGTTACTGACCGCACACCATTTCCATACATTCTTACCGTAAATGCTCTGCAACTTCACACCTTGGTAATAAACATGTGTCACTATCAAGTCATAAATTGCAAGTTATATAGTCGTTTCTCACAGAACACAACCACTACGACTACAATTATTTAGTACAATTTAAAATATTTGAAATAATAAATTTGAGACAGCATTTTTATCTCCCGCCTCTTTAGGTAAGTGAGGTATTGTTTTTGGCCAAAAAATTGGGTAGTGAGTTTTCAATAAATAAAGAGCTTTAAGTGTCTCTAAAATACGATTTTACTGTTTTCGCCATGATGTCTGTATGTATGTATGTATGTGTGTCTGCGAGTGTGTTAGTGTGTAACTGTGTATGTGTGTGTGTGGTCGTGTCGCATAACACAAACACTATAATACCAAAAAAAATAGAATTTTGTGTGCTTTTTATATTTGTATGAAGAGCTGATTAGATTTTGGATAAAATTGGTCAACCGGAAGTAACAGTTCGCTAAAAGCTCTTCTCAGTTTTTCGTGAAAAAAACACGGTAAATTTATTTTATCCAACACCTCTCAATAAATGCTTTATAACTATAGCTATTTCAAACAAGGGAAGTAACAGATTACCCACTAGTGGGTATAATTTTGAGAAAAATCACTAGTGAGGAATTTTCTATCTATAACAATAATAATAACACACAACACTTTGGTAACTACTTCGATTGACATTTAATTTAGAAAATTTAAAGCATATGTCACCGTCAAATAATATTTCTTTAATAAATTTTACATTTTTTGAGAGGTGTTGGATAAAACGTTATGCTTCACACGTGGGCAAAGTGGAATTACCCACTCGATAAAATTATCACACTCAGGCTTCGGCTTCGTGTGCTAAAATTTCTCTCGTGGGTAATTCCTTACTTTTCCCACTTGTAAAGTAAATAACTATTTTGCAGGTATTTTTCTATCCTTAGGGGTAGAAAAAAAGAATGATCGAAATCGAATAACCCAGTATAAAGTTATGCGTGGTAGAATCGGTTAACAGGTAAAAATTCAGTGGGTGAACAATCAAATTTAAATGGTACCAACTTCGATATATACCCTATTCAATAAAAAAAGAATCATCAAAATCGGAATACTCTGTAAAAAGTTATACTTGGTCAAACATAAAAAGAAAATATATTCGTCGTCTTAAGAATCTCCTCAATTTTTTCGTCGGTTAAAAAATATCATTACGGTAAAATGGAACATACTGTATTCAACATTAGACTGTAGATATTTAAGCATGTTAATTTAAAATAAACGTTGTTTGATCAATTTACAGGAACATTTAAAATAATCAAGTAAAATAAAAAATACAGATCGACGGTATTTTCTAACTTCAGAAGAATGTAACAATATTATGTCAAAGTGCAAAGAATACTTGTTTTATTTCATAGAAGAACATTTTTCATGTTATAGATGCGTGTTTTCCAGCACAGCTTAGCATACGCGATGCCGGAGATAAAGCTCGTAGAATATAAAGTTTCTTCTTCTTGTCTGCAATGTGTTTAAAACTTGATTTATACCGCGTATGATTTTCGATTTATTTGTACAAAAACTTCCATCATAATTTATGTATCTGATCGAGCTTCAAAGATCTGTTTTTTATTGTCAGCCCGATGTGAATCTTACGAGCAAGGAATAATAATATTCACCTGTGGCTCGTGATATATTGCGCTGAACAACGCACATCATGGAATATTTTAGCACAACAATAAATAACTGGAATCATTACAAAAATGGTGGAGTTTTTTTGGGAGAGAAGGAAATAATTCATAATAAAAGAGTCGTAGGGAATTTCAGTTGTGAAAGTTGGGCATAACATGACTGTTGGCTTGTCCAAATAAAAAGAAACAACATGTTAAAATTGCAAGACATCTTACGCAAGTTTTCAGGCTGAAAGTGTACATAATTTCATTGCGCCTGAAAACCGTTGCTTCTAATTATAAGTACAACAATCTTGGAACAAAGTTTTCGCGTTTAAAACTGGAGAAATGAGCATCTTTAACCCGGAGGCTTACTTACTAACTCCACCCGAAATCAGACCTTGGAACAGAAAATTATTGCGGTACCTACATGTTTTTGAAATAGACAGTAGCAATAAAAAATCCAGATATGTTAAAACTAATAGTAGCAAAGTTATTCAAATAATATTTGAATGTTTTATTTCGTGTATTTTGTGTAGAATACTGGTAAAATCGCGGATCTAGTTTCAACGATCACAAACTAAAAATAGAATCATCACTTCTCAGGATTTTTCAGGTTCAGCCTTACTTTCAATTGTCTAATACTTCGCCGGCTGCTTGATTTTATATTTGATTATAAATTAACTGCATCGACCGCGCAAGTCAATCATTTCATTTGGTGGGAGAAATTTTGTTAACGTATAAAGTTTTTTGGGTATATCTTAATTAATAATTAAGTTAGAGTAAATTTTGTTATAACAAAAAAGATGTAAAATATTATTATCTACAACTTTTATTTGAAACTTTTTTTTCTATTTTCAATCGTTTAAAAGTTGTTTAGCTAGAATTGTTAAGGGTGTAGGGGTTATATTTTCGCGTCCGTGTTTTTGCTATAAGTTGTAGGGTGAACCTGTCATGGTTACCTCAGGGTGTTCTGCGCCCCTTTCTTAATCTGTCTGGGTCACACCACAAGGAGACGGTATCTTTATCTCTACCACCCCCTGACACCCCCTACACCGGGTGAACTAGCGAGTCCGGGACGTGACGGCAAATCGCCCGTTTTCATTTGGACCGCTGATTGCGTCTCTTCGATGTTCACGAAATATAGCCCAAGAGAAGAGACTTACCTTCTTGGAGAATTAAGAGTTGTTTGATGGAAATATTTTATTAAATATAATTCAGTAACTAATAGAAAATTATTAATAATATCGTAAAAAAATCTGGCCAGCATTTAACCTCCCGCCTAATACAACTCTTAAACGGTACAAAATAGTATTTGATGATATGGATTTGTTTATTTTCTATTTATATTTGAGAAATTTAAATTTTCTTTGACATATATTTCACTAACAGCTTTAAAATCACAATGACATGTGTCACAATTATGAAATTTAATTTCTTTATATTTTATTATTTCTAATACTAATAAAAATTAATAAAATTAGTGTATTCAAAACAGATGTAAAATTAAATATTCTACAATTTTCAAATTGACATGGATTGTTGAAAAAATTATTTATTTTCGTACTGATAATTTTAGGACTATATTAATAATAATAGTTATAAAAAGAAATAATAGTGTATATTATTACATGAAAAATTATCATATTCATTATTTACAAAGATGAAGTTTGAGTCTCGAGCCGTAGGCGAGTGATGCAAATCATAATCCCGAATATAATACTACACATTTTCAACTCCTGTAAATTCGGAAATCACTTTTAAAAATGATCGAAATTCGTTGAAAAAACAACATAAAAATACACAATGACAACTGACGACATATCAATTGTCAGATAGCTGTTGCTAGGTGATCCAGATCACGTCTTTAAAATAACAGTGAATTATGGATTTTTGGTTCTGTGATTGGTCGAGAAGAGTATATTATGAATCATAGTTTAATTATCGTGAATTATGGGTACTAAGTAGAAGAAAGACTTAATTTACATAAATTTTGTATAATACAATTTAATACTGACCAATGAAACATCCGGTATACGTTTATTTATGTTAAAAATCAGCCCCAAATTCTAGCTCTCAGTGGCAAATTGCAATACCAACATTATAAATTTAAAAAGGTAATATCAGCTGAAGACATGGCATACGTACAAAACAAAAGAATAAAACATGAGAAAAATACCGTCGAGCGTGTTTTATGCATCACATTAGTTCTGCTTCCCAATATTGTCAACAGAAAGCTGTAAAAAGTTGACAGTCATAATGAGCGCAATTCCGAAGACAAATTCGTATCGTACTGGCCGAGTATGGAGACGTAAAAGCATGGGTGGGGGCGGGGCACGCAAATGGGGGCCATAAATATTACTGGAAGTACGCTCGATGCATTTTTGACGCCATGATGGCTTCTAGAGAATCTAGATGGCGTTGCTATGAAATTATTATTATAATGATTTTTAAATGTTTGGAAGTTCAGCAAAAATATTTTATTTATTTTATTGATATATTTCTTCAACTTCTTTTATGACTCATTTCGATCTTGCTACAATTTTTGTTCCTCAATGGCATGGACAGACAAAGCTAATTTTTCTAGTGGGTTTAAGACGAATTGTCTGATTGTGTTCTGTTGTATTGTTATTGTCTTGCTGGTTTTCATTTTTATTATTTACATTCTAATTTATATATTTACGAATAATTCAAGCATGCCAACGAGACATATCTATTCAAATTCTTTAGATAAAAATATAGAGAAAATCGAGAGGTGAAATTTACTGTCTATAAACTATGAATATTAAAATATTACAATTTTGAGAAAATTTTGACATAAAACTAATGAAAAATCATGAAAATTACTAAAAATTACCAAATGTTGATGTGGTTTCTATAGATACACTGTCAGATTGAATTTTGAACTGTCAAAAGTTTTATTTTGACAAATGTATGAAATGTCATTGTCAATATTAATTTACAATTTGTGATCGATTTAGTGAGTTCAAGTGTATAAAATTTATAAATTATTGTATTTTAATTGGTTTTACATATTTTTGGTACGTTCAAATACAGTTTAAATGGGTTAAAAGTGTGACGAAAATTTCAAATGACAGATGGAGATTTTGACGTTTAAATACACGTAAATTGTATAAAAATCATGGTAAATATGTATTATTTTATAACATTTTCCACATTATACCGAAAAGTATTATAAAACTTTAAAACTATACATTGTTTGCATACTTTAAAATATCAAATTATGTTCTTTTACTACTTAACATAATACACAGCTATGAAAATAATATAGGTATAGATAATGTTTTGCTGAAAACATTAAAAGTTTCATTTTGTACTTTTAAACTACTTTTATATTTTACACCTCAGTTAAAACATGCAGTCAAAATTATTCAAAACTGCATCAGTCCAGGGACGTACTAACATATTTTTGCTAGTATAAAACACAGTACTGCCATCAATATTTCTAACGAAAACAATGATGAAAATTTGAAACCAATATTTTTAAAACAACCTCTCAATAAATGCTCTATAACTATGGCGATTCTAAACAAGCAAAGTAACAGATTACCCACTAGTGGGTATAGTTTTGAGAAAGTCACTAGTGAGTATTTTTTTTATTTATAACAATAATAATAACACACAACACCTTGGTAACTACTTCGATTGACATTTTAATTTAAAAATTTAAAGTATATGTCACTGTCAAATAATATTTCTTTAACACATTTTTCATTTATTAAGAAGTGTTGGATAAAACGTTATACTCGATAAAATTATCACACTCAGCCTTCGGCTTCGTGTGCTAAAATTTCTCTCGTGGGTAATTCCTTACTTTGCCCACTTGTAAAGTAAATAACTATTGTTAGAAGTGAGTTACAAAAAAAATTAATTAAATTATTATGTAGCCTATAAAATGCACTTTGACTGCTTTTTGTTTTTTTTTTTAAATTTCTCATTGTATTCAAGAGTTATTCCTATATATCTGTGTACTTTATTTAAGTTAGAAAAAAATTGTTTTTGATTCGAGATACTTCTGTCAAGTAGGCCATGTAAAAAAACAATACAGTATTGTGTAGCCAATGAACTGGGCTTCAATATGCTTGTTGATTTTTCAAATTATCTCTTTTAGTTTTTGAGTTATTCAAATATTAATTTCAGAGTGTCAAAATCTTACAGGAATTACAAGTATTCAAAATAAAATAATATTGATAACTTGAACCAATATTTATAAAACAATATTTTTACTTGCAGGTGTGACCAAACTATTTCTGTTAGAAGTGGGTTAGGAAAAAAATAAATATTTTATTTTGTAGCCAATGAAATGCATTTTAACTGCTTTTTTGTTTCTTTAAAATATCTCAATGAATTCATGAGTTATTCCTATTTTTCTGTCTACCTTATTTAAGTTTGAAAAAAATTCGTCCACCAAACTGTCAAGTAGGCTATGTAAAAAATAAATATAGTATTTTGTAGCCAATGAACTGGACTTCAATATGCTTGTTAATTTTTAAAAATATCTCTTTTAGTTTTCGAGTTATTCCAATTATAATTTCACAGTATCATAATCTTTCAGAAATTGCAAGAATGTAAACATCCCTAATCCGGGCCTGATAATCGCCCTATAAAACCAAATACCCTATAAAGCATAAACTTAACTGCAACTACGTAGCCCGTTAACGTAAGACATAACACAACTACTTGTACGGCACCGTCAATGTAATATTCTCAAAAACGCGTTCGCACTTTTTAATGTCCCTCAACTCAGTCGGTAACTGCGCGCGTATAGCCCGCTGCATTACCGGCTGGGATGACTGGAGCCTCAGCAGGGATAAACACCGTATTCCTGCTACTCCTGCAGGCTACAGGAGCTCTTCTCTGGATGTTTGTATTTTGTTTTCGCTGTTGATTTTCAGATATAACCGCGGATGCGTTGTTATTAAAGGGAATTAGAATATGAGCCGGCAAGATGTGTCTATATTTATATTTAAACTTTATTTTAAAAATTTGAGTAAGATATATTCACAAAATATATTTATAGGTAAAGCTCATTAAAATTTTAGATCATTCAAGACAAAACGAATTATTTTTTAGAATGAACATGATTATTGTAAAATTTTATTTTTTAACCGACAAAAATATGGTGGATGCGCTTATATTTTTATGTATGTAGGACCACGCATAACTTTTTATAGAGTAGTCAGATTTTGATGATTCTTCTTTTATTGAATAGGGTATACCTCAAAGTTGGCCCCATTTAAATTTCCAATAAAAATTCTACCCCTAAAGGTAGGAAAATAGAAACTGAATTTTTCTCTGTTAATCGATTCTATCACGAAAAACTTTGTACTGGGTTATTCAATTTCGATGAGTCTTATTTTATTTAATGCGGTATACATTGAAGTTGGTTTCATTTGAATTTGAAAAAAAAATCAACCCCTAACACTAGAAAAATAGGTAGTCACAAAAAATTTAAAAATCTGTTGTGGGCAGCACAATACCTCCCGCCATAGATTTCTTATCAAACAATACACAAATACGAACTACCAACATCAAGAAACGCTCATCCCTTAAAAAAATTATGACATATGTCAAAAACTGACATTATTTAACCGTTCTTTTGTTTTTTCAAATGCACAGGTTAGCAGATTGAAACAAAAATGTTAAAATATTATTTTTCTTTAACGTGTTGTAATTCGTAAATGGTGACAGTAAAAGAAAAATGTTTCAAACAATAACTGTAGATAATAATATTTGAAATATTATTCTAATAACAAAAATTGACATTGAACCATAATTTACTGAGATATTTGATAGGGCTTCAAGTAAACTACCACTTCCGGTTATTGGATTTTCACTAAACACTAATCAGCTCTTTCAAAGGGGATACAAGTGATATAGTTTATTTGTGAGAAACCGTGACTCGTAAAATCATATTATAGGCACCCTAAAACGTGCTTATGCACTGAAAAATCACTACCGAATTTTTAGCATGATTCATATGCCTCCCTTACAGGGTGTGGTGGGAGGTAAAAGTTTTTATTTTTAATAAGTAAACTCCGAAACAATGAACACCCAGTATGATGAACGCCGAATACTATAATATTTATAAAATTCTTCTTCTTTCAATTAACGCATAATATGTTATATAATTTAGCTTACGAAAAGTGAAGTTATCATTGGTTGAATGAAAGCCCAACCCAAACAAATCCTACGCCGTAGAAAATAGTTCCACGTTCTAGTACATTTCTTGTGAGTATATTTATACGATGGCTCGCCCGCTGAAAGAGATAACACCAGAGATTACAATGTAATTCCTGCAATTACCGCCCACTGGAATATGCGCTGTAATCGCACCATTTATCAGTTTGATTTAAGATGCACAAACACAAACCTCACTCGGATGGATATTCAAAACTTCGTAAAAACTTGTGTGAAAACTTTTTGTCTTTCCACAAAAAACACATGTGAATAGAATATGAAAAACCAAGAGTTGATAACACGACACAAAAGCAGAGGATCGCAAAAGCATTCAAGGTGGCGCGCAAGAGATATGAGGGGTTGTAACGTCAAAATCCCGCAGAAAAACGATAAGTTGATTCAATACTTTATCGTTTGAGATCTGCAACTGTATCAGGTAACAGTACATGCCTGGATTTTAATTAACCAAATGTGTATAGACATCATAAATTAATTAATACTAAATAAAATACTGCGTTGTTTAATATGGTAATGGAAAAATGGATAGCTCAATTAATATACACAAACATTATTTTAATTAATAAAGCTCAGTGGTAGTGTGCGTTGGAAACTTTAATATATTAGGTTTTGGTTCTGGGGCCTTCACCCAAAAAGGTCAGAATTAGTTAATTTTAAATTAGGCTAAATTAATTATTAAAATGCTAGAATAAAATATTGGGAGCGCCTCCACCAAAACTGCAAACACAAAACGGTTATGTGGAGCTGCAATTTCAGATCTATCTTGCTGAAGTATGGCCAAATTATTTTATAATAAATTACGAGTACACAAGATCCAAAATTGCAGATCTCTGTAGCTCAGGATGACTTGGTTTCATAATAATTTATTATTTTTTAATATTTATATAAGTAATACAGCAGCTCTGCAATTGCAGATCTCTGTAGCTTAACAAGATATACAGTTGATTAAAAAATAAACGGTTTTGAGCAGATGTACTTGACAAAATTATTTTGTAACAAGTAATAAATATACTAGCTCTAAAATTGCAGATCTCTGTACCTAAGGATGACTTGGATTTGTAATAATTTAATTACATGTTTTTGTTGGTATAGCAGCTCTGCAATTTCAGAGCTCTGCAGCAAAATAAAAACTAAACTATTTTTTAATATTTACATAAATAATATGTGCAACTGCAGATCTCTATAGCTTATAACAAGATGTACCGCTGATTAAAAACAAAACGGTTTTGAGGAGATGTAATTGCAGATCTCTCTGACTAAGATATGATAAAATTATTTTGTATTAATTAACAAATATACTAGCTCTAAAATTGCAGATCTTTGTACCTGAGGATGACTTGGTTTTGTAATAATTGAATAAGAAGTGTTATTGGAAAAACTCTGCAATTTCAGAACTCTTTAGTAGAATAACGACTAAATTATTTTTTAACACTTATAAATGTTGTGTTGGTATACCAGATCTGCAATTACAGATCTCTATAGATTACGCCAAGATGACATGATCATATAATTTAATAATTTGTTTGTTTTTTATTACCTCCCGCCTACCTCTAGGTAAGGGAGGTATAGTTTTTGGTCAAAAAATTGGGTAGTGAGTTTTCAATGAATAAACCATAAAGCCATGAAGACTGTATATATGTGTGTGTGTAGTCTGTGGCAATTTTTTCGTCTCGCATAACTCAAATACTATAATACCAAAAAATACAATTTTGTATCTCTTTAATTGTGATTTTGTCGTCAATCAATGTCAATGTAATTACCAAGGTGTTGTGTGTTATTATTATTATTATAAATAAATAAATACTCTCTAGTGACTTTCCTCAAAATTATACCCACTAGTGGGTAATCTGTTACTTTGTTTGTTTAAAATCGCCATAGTTATAGAGCAATTATTGAGAGGTGTTGTATAAAATTATTTTTTCTTTGTGACGTACTTTATATTGAAGTTAAATTATCTAAATAATAAAATAGAAAATTTATGTGACTACA
Source organism: Poecilus cupreus (assembly GCA_963942605.1). Lineage (NCBI taxonomy): Eukaryota > Metazoa > Arthropoda > Insecta > Coleoptera > Carabidae > Poecilus > Poecilus cupreus. The sequence goes on along the minus strand of OZ012724.1, from coordinate 26,503,235 downwards.
ATTATTTACTGTTTGAGATTCACAGCATGTCAACTTTGACGTCACAATAATTTGATGAATAACAATTAATACTTTTTAATCAACAGATACATTTCGATTTAGATAAAATTTCGTAAAAATAATCAAGAAGTATTTTAGCGAGAAGCGTTACAATTCTTTTGTAATTGTTCCATATTTCTTAAATATGAAAGTTCCTTATAAACTGCGACAGTTTATAATCCTAAACGATCTAATATTTCATTAGTTTCTCCAAAATAATGAAGCCGTAACTTCACTTAATAATTAACTGAGTAAAATACTGCAAAATTTCATGGGACATTAATTTTATATTTTAAAACAGGCTCAGAAACATATAATTCATGTTTTTTCCTCCCCTTTGACTTAAGCTTCGCAATATCTCCTCGTAAATTTCAACTGATTTATTTTTGTCAGTTTTGTCGGATCCACAACTTCATATAAGCGGACAATTATTGGATTACGTCCGCGAAATATTATCCGGTTTTTATAAAAGTTTGCTTCGATGATATTTTCTGTTTATCGCACACCGAGGGAACAAAATATATTTTAGAATACTTGTAAATTTTTTCAACATGATTCATGGACTGTTTTTGCAAGTAGAATTAAATTATATACAAAATTTATTTGAAGGTTATTTTCTCTAAAATAATCTGGTTTAATAATATACTTATTTTATTTACTACCACGCTATTTTAACATCAGTAGGTAAGGCACTCTATTTAGGCCAGACTGCCGTCAAATAACAATCCCCAGAAATTTTAGTGGAAAGAAACTGTCAGCTCATTAATAAAATAAATACAAAGAATTTAGAATAAAATAGATGTATGAAAGAGAAGCACAGAGAAACATAATACTTTGATGACAACAGAATGGGGTCTTTCACCATTTTTTTTTTATGAAACTTTATCTATACTTAAAAGTCTTAATTGTTATTCATTATGCCACAATGATTTTTTAAAAATGTTGTGACGTCATAGTAGATGTGTTGCTGGATCTAAAACAGTACAGATTGTAAATAATTGTAGTCATATATTTTTTTACTTATTTTATAATTATTATTACAATAAAATAGAACATTTATGTAACAAAAATTATTTTTTCTTCAAAAAAAAATAGCATGTGTTATTCGGAGTAAATGTGTCTTTGGGCGCTTCGCATGTAATTGTTCGACTCTCTTCGCTCGTCGTTCAAACTTACATGCTCAGCACCCAAAGTATCACATTTACTCCTAATGACACAATATACTATTAATCTCTACTGTTTTAGATCTCTACTATGACGTCACAACATTTTTAAAAAATCATTGTGGCTTAATGAATAACAATTAAGACTTTTTTAAAGTGTAGATAGTCTTCAATATAGATAAAGTTTCATAAAAATATAAAAAAAAAATGGTGAAAGACCCCATTGCTATCTTTCAAACTCAAATATCTTAATAATAAATTATTAAACATCTATTTTATCTAGTACGATGTTTCTGGGTGTAGTAATAATATAAATGACTTATTTGCCAGTTTGTGACTCTAGTGAGAATTTTCCTTCCTTGGAAAAATAAATTATGTTATTTTCCGCGCTTTTCGCGATTTCAAAATGCGCGAGTAACAATATAAGCACCGCAGTTATTCGCACGAAAATCGATATTCGTATGTAGAATCAATTACATTATACCGCCATACTAATATCATACAACGCTTATTCGTGTCTGGTTGAATTTCGTTTTACAATGTTGGCAGTATCGTGCAGGAAATGTTTTTATTTCACTTACGGCCACCGGAAACTCCAGTCAGCGGAAGAAGAGAAAGGATACTCACCTGAAAAAGAAAAACAGTTTTATTAATTTACAGTAAGTGACGTTAACTCTGCAAATAGATCAATGGGGAGGAATTGAGATCGAGTGGATGTCTGCAAACTTAAATAAATATCAGCAGTTGCAGATCTTTCACTTGATACATACAAGTGACAACCGTCTATTTATTAAATATTGAGAGAATTGTACGATGTATTGTATCAAATTTGCGTGTTTATCGGACTGATTTCAGTAATTACAATACTTTAATACAATTTAATCAACAATATCATTTTCCATATTCATTTTATTAAAATGTTTTTAGAAATATCAATAAAACAAAATAAATTGCTATCATTATTGTTTTTTATTTTTACTAAGATCAAGACGATCTGATTGTTTTCTAATAAACAATGAAAGAAAGATACATAGCAAACTAACATTTTATTCGTATCATAAAGACACATTTATCGGACTTATAATACAATAGTTATTTACTTTACAAGTGGGTAAAGTACGGAATTACCCACGAGAGATATTTTAGCACACGAAGCCAAAGGCTGAGTGTGATAATTCCACCTTATCCACGTGTGAAGTATAACGTTTTATCCAACACCTATTAATAAATAAAAAATTTATTAAAGAAATATTATTTGACAGTGACATATACATTAAATTTTCTAAATTAAAATGTCAATCGAAGTAGTTACCAAAGTGTTGTGTGTTATTAATATTTTTATAAATAAAAAAATTACTCACTAGTGACTTTTCTCAAAATTATACCCACTAGTGGGTAATCTGTAACTTTCCTTGTTTAAAATCGCCATAATTATAGAGAATTTATTGAGAGGTGTTGGATAAAATAATATTTCTTTACAAGTGGGCAAAGTAAGGAATTACCCACGAGAGAAATTTTAACACACGAAACCGAAGGCTGAGTGTGATAATTTTATCAAGTGGATAATTCCACTTTATTCACGTGTGAAGTATAAGGTTTTATGCAACACTTCTTAATAAATGCAAAATTTATTAAAGAAATATTATTTGACAGTGACATATGCTTTAAATTTTCTAAATTAAAATGTCTATCGAAGTGTTGTGTGTTATTAATATTTTGATAAATAAAAAAATACCCACTAGTGTGTAATCTGTTACTTTCCTTGTTTAAAATCGCCACAGTTATAGAGCATTTATTGAGAGGTGTTGGATAAACAAATATATTACAAACTTTATTCAGCTAGCTTATACGGAAAAGAAGAGCCGTTTAATATTGTTGTTAATATTTAAGAACAACCTTTTTTGTAAAGTTAGAAAGACAGTTTTAATAATTGAAAAGGTTCTTCCAAAATATTTCTCTTGTAAATCTGAGAGTCTAAACGAATCCAGAATAATTTCTCTTTGTTTCTTTTAGAATAAAAGAATTAAATGTTAAAATTTAAATGAAAGAATTGTTCTGTCAAGCTTTTTAAATTAAAATTTTAATAATGATGATTATTTCTGTGTCATACTTTTAAATTGTAGGATTGTAATGTATGAAAAACTGTTGTTCAATGAAATAATTTTAATCTGAAATCTGGAAAAGTATACAGACATAAAAAAAAACTTTTTGTTTGTTCTGAGTCTAGACTCCAGACAGTTGAAGAGGTAGATTTTTATAAAATTAAACCTGTAACTCCATACTCTTATAAAGAAGTTCATTAATCGCGGAAAATTTAATTTACAGGTAAACTCTTCAGACCATTGTTAACATTTTGAGCTGTGAATTGTTCCAGGATAATTTTAGAGAAAAATACTTCAAGCAAAACTTGTAGACAACTAAATTATCTACAATTTTTATTTGAAACATTTTCTTGTTAAATAATTCTTGTGCGTTTGGTACACACCAATACTGTTATAAAGGTAAAGGAATTTTTTAAAGAAAACTCTTCAAACCATTGTTAATATTTTGGGCTATGAATTATTCCAGGATAATTGTAGAGAAAAATGCTTCAAGTAAAACTTGTAGACAACTAAATTATCTACAATTTTTATTTGAAACATTTTCTTGTTAAATAATTTCTGTGCGTTTGGTACACACCTATAATGTTATAAAGGTAAAGGAATTTTTTAAAGTAAACTCTTCAAACCATTGTTAATATTTTGGGTTGTGAATTATTCCAGGATAATTTTAGAGAAAAATGCTTCAAGTAAAACTTGTAGACAACTAAATTATCTACAATTTGTATTTGAACCATTTTATTGTAAAATAATTTTTGTGCGTTTGGTACACACCAATACTTTTATGAAAGTAAAGGTGTATTTATAAGAAAACTCTTCAAGCCATTGTTAATATTTTGGGCTGTGAATTATTCCAGGATAATTTTACAGAAGAATAATTCAAGTAAAACTTGTAGACAACTAAATTATCTGCAATTTTTATTTGAAACATTTTATTGTAAAATAATTTATGTGCGTTTGGTACACACCAATACTTTTATGAAAGTAAAGGTGTATTTTAAAGAAAACTCATCAAACCATTGTTAATATTTTGGGCTGTGAATTATTCCAGGATAATTTTAGAGAAAAATGCTTTAAGTAAAACTTGTAGACAACTAAATTATCTACAATTTTTATTTGAAACATTTTCTTGTTAAATAATTCCTGTGCGTTTGGTACACACCAATAATGTTATAAAGGTAAAGGAATTTTTTAAAGAAAACTCTTCAAACCATTGTTAATATTTCAAGTAGTGAATTGTTCCAGGATAATTTTAGAGAAAAATGTTTCAAATAAAACTTGTAGACAACTAAATTATGTACAATTTTTATTTGAACCATTTTATTGTAAAATAATTTTTGTGCGTTTGGTACACACCAATACTTTTATGAAAGTAAAGGTGTATTTATAAGAAAACTCTTCAAGCCATTGTTAATATTTTGGGCTGTGAATTATTCCAGGATAATTTTACAGAAGAATAATTCAAGTAAAACTTGTAGACAACTAAATTATCTGCAATTTTTATTTGAAACATTTTATTGTAAAATAATTTATGTGCGTTTGGTACACACCAATACTTTTATGAAAGTAAAGGTGTATTTTAAAGAAAACTCTTCAAACCATTGTTAATATTTTGGGTTGTGAATTATTCCAGGATAATTTTAGAGAAAAATGCTTTAAATAAAACTTGTAGACAACTAAATTATCTACAATTCTTATTTGAAACATTTTCTTGTAAAATAATTTTTGTGCGTTTGGTACACAATAAAAAATGAAAAATACTTGCTACCATATAGGTGTTGTTTTAAGAGAGTTTGGAAGCACGGAGGGATGAGGCATGAGGGTGAACGATTGCGTTGGAGCGCGTACAACCCTCAGGGACTCATATGTTTACATTTCTCAAATTTCACTTTAGTACGCTTTGAATTCTGATCACGTAGTTACTTAATACGTATTCATAAACACATGTGATTAGGTTATATACATAATTTTACTGTAATACTAGAGTAGATGGTGGTTTGTAAAGCTTTTGATACATGATATCTTAGTAGCACAAATAAAAATATCAATGACCTTCATTCCTATTGGGCCATTTTGATATTTTGATGTCATGAATTTTTACCTCTCGCTGCATCCTGTAAGGGCGGTATAGGAATGGTTAATTTATAATTACATAATTTGTCGCATATTGCTGGCTAATTATCAAACATATTGATTGGAATTGGTTTTAATTTTTGCCGATAATAGCAAAATTTTCACTGGTATTTACATAGAATTTAACAATAAACAAATACAGTGTATTATTATACATGTAATAAACATGTAATGCATATTATTTGGCATCGGGTTTCATAATCAAAATTAGTGCAAAATAAACAAGAAATTCTCGTTGGCATATTACATATTTCACGTATTTTTAGTATGATAAAAACTTTTTATCCAACACCTCTCAATAAATGCTCTATAACTGTGGCGATTTTAAACAAGCAAAGTAACAGATTATCCACTAGTGGGTATAATTTTGAGGAAAGCCACTAGTGAGTATTTTTTTATTTATAACAATAACACACAACACTTCGATTGACATTTTAATTTAAAATATTAAAGCATATGTCACTGTCAAATAATATTTCTTTAAAACATTTTTCATTTATTAAGAAGTGTTGGATAAAACGTTATACTTCACACGTGGGTAATTCCTTACTTTGCCCACTTGTAAAGTAAATAACTATTAACAGTAAATTTAACCGATGAATAAAGTAACTGAAAAACGAAAACTAATGAAAGTAACTAATTTTGAGTGGGCGTCAAACTATCAATTATTTTTCGCTTTCCAGTTTTTTCCGTCGGTTTAACAGTTTTTATTTTTTAATTTCTTGTGGCTAGCATTTTTCTACCCTTAGGGGGTGGAAATTTTTTCAAATTCAAATAGAACCGACTCTGAGGTATGCCCTATTCAATAAAAAAAGAATAATTGAAATCGGATAACCCAGTACAAAGTTATGCGAGGTAGAATCGGTTAAGAGTCTTCGGTTAATTCAGTGGGTGAACAATCAAACATCTCCTATTTTCCTACCTTTAGAGGTAGCATTTTTATAGGAAATTTAAATGGAACCAACTTTGAGGTATACCCTATTCAATGAAAGAAGAATCATCAAAATCGGACTGCTCTGTAAAAAGTTATGCATGGTAATACATGAAAAAATTGTCGGTTAAAAATAACTTGGTAGTTTTGCTAATAAACTGATTGGAAACTAATTACAGGGATTGCATTTTTGTGATTGCATCACGGCGCATTTCAAATTCATAACCAATTTACAACAATCCAAAAAACACAATTAAAATATTTCACGAAAAACTGCATAATTCACGAAATAAAACATCGATGCTTGTGTAGGTTGCACACGAATTAGCATTTCGCGTTAACGCTGCGTTGTGTTGCGCCAGGGGACGTTATGTGATCCAGTGGCGTGCGAGGGGGCGGCCAAGGGGCTCATTACCCCGCAAGTGCGGATAAATTTCCGCTGCAGTGCTGGGCACGCGACGCACTCCATGGCTTCTTGCTTACGTCAGGAGAACAGTTGACGGCAGTTTTCCTACGGAGATTCTCAGTTCGAATCCCGCAACTGGCAGCCGCAACTTTTAAAATACTTCTTGCATGAGAACTTGGGATATTGTCAACAATAAGACTTTTGAAGAAGAGGAATATTCAATTAGATTTGATATTGAAAATATTTGGGCGCCTCCACCATAAAAGTACCTGCAAATTTATAGTTGTCAAACCTACCATGATCATTTTAGAGAAAAAAGTTTGAAGTAAAAGTTGTAGCCAATGAAATGCTCTATCTATTTTATTTGAAGCATTTTTCTCTAAAAAAAAAATATTAAGCGCCTGGCAGCTTAAAATATATCTAGGTTCAAAATTGTTACAATTAAAGATTGAATTTGTATGACAAACGTGAAGAAAACCACCTGGACTCTCTCTCTCTTTCACACACACACACACACACCTACACATATCATCAACAATAAGACTTTGAAGAAGAGGAACATTCAATTAGATTTGATATTGAAAATATTTGGGCGCTTTCACCAAAAAAGTACCTACACATTTATAGTTGTCAAGCCTACCATGATCATTTTAGAGAAAAATGTTTCAAGTAAAAGTTGTAGCCAATGAAATGCTCTATCGATTTTATTTGAAGCATTTCTCTCTTAAATAAATATTAAACGCTTGGCAGCTTAAAATATATCTAGGTTCAAAATTGTTACAATCAAAGATTGAATTTGTATGACCACACACTTTTATTTTATAAGAAATACCTCAAAAACTAAATCTAACTCATATTTTACTAAATATGAAATTTAAATCTATCTAATATGAATTTTAGTCACCCCTGTTCAAAATAAATATATTAGAAACCGGAAAATGACTGAAACCTTATTAAAAACATATTAGCAAAAGTAAATATACAAACAGCATTATTATATCGATTACATATTTTTTCTCATTGTTTGAAAACTTCCTTTAGCGAGGTTTAAAACTATTATTTTTAAAAATAACTGTAGCTATGAATCTGAAATACCTCTAAATTCAATTTTCAATCCTGTGGTAAATAATTTAAATCTTATTAAATTTAGTTCAATGAAGTATTTCATTATTAAATTCTTGTAATATATCAAATACCTATCATCTGGTTATTGTGTTTATAATGGAGTTATAATATAATATATTATAATAAATAATAAATTGAAATAGTACTCGTAATACTAATGTACAGTCAGACAAAGTTCAATGACCTTTAACAGCTGTGCTGCAACCTGCACTTCGGTCATATTAGGTTGGTTGTATTTGTATTTGTATTTGTCTTTAGAGAATTTACCCCGTTGACTTTTGTCTTAGATATTAAGTTTAGTTGTAGTTTTCACCGTAAATGCATATATGTAAGCGAAGTATTGTGATCCACGTTTTTTCACTATATGTACAACTCAAAAATTAATTTTATATGGGACACATCACGGCATCTATACTCAAAAAGATTTTGGAGAAGACGCACGTCATCAACTTGCAAAAAAACTTTATAAAATGAAAAATAACTTGTAAAGTTTGTTGAGGTTTAAAAAAAAACGACGTAAAAATACTGGTATTAAGTATAGTAAAAGTATATATTAATGCAATTTACAGTGATTTTTAAATTTTTTAAAATATTTCTAGTTCATTTTTTGTTCGCTATGTTGTTACTATTGGCAAATGATCACGTTTACATACAAAATTCATATCGAACTGTCACTTTTTTGTCAGACTTTACAGTGTTGTTAAAATTTGTGCTCCTCGTGATCCATTGTTTTATATTATGTATGTATTGTTTATTGCAACAAATCACGTCAAAAATGGCAGCATGTGCATTTTTATTTCATCAAAAATTAGAATCCCATATTAACGTTGTTGTATAGTGACGTCATTATTTAGTAATATTTTTGATGATGTGCGTCTTCTCCAAAATCATTTTGAGTATAATTCCCAAACTCTGTACAATTTGTAATTAAATGTTAACAATTTTCAAGTTCTAATTTTCTCCCGTCAAAATCCTTTATCACCTGGATCAAAGGTAACATTACAACCATTTATTTATTGTGAACGCGCCAGAGTTGCGGTAAAGGGCTGTTCACATGCTCTGTTGAGAATTTGCATCTGAATTTGTTTGACACTGCGGTTTGTATGATCTATTCACACTTGAACATTTATTAGATTGCTGTAATATGAAAGAATAAAACAAAACGAAATCTAGCAGACAGCCTCGTCCTAGTTGGCCATGCTACAATACCCCCCCCCCCTCCATTATGAAGAGCGGAAACTCGTTGTATATGAATATTCAAGGCCGTTGTACCCGCGATATAATTTTTTCTTCTTCAGGTTTTTGAAATGTTTATTTATTTATTTGTCTGTGTATTTTTTGCTTGGATGTTTTTGCTGTTGAAGTATTGATTTAAACCGAGATTAATTTTTCGGGAGCGGCTTGAATTATTGCAGTACGGCCCTGGAGACCTGCTTTATGTACCTATAAATCAATGTCTGAATCTCTTGTACTTGCTATGATTCATAACTGCTTATCAACTCAAAGTAGTTCTGTTAACAATGATAATGCCGGATTGGAGGAATTATTTGCCGGAACTCAGGGCCGTACCGGAGGATTTTCTTCGTCCTTCAAGACCTTTTGACCTTTCCGAAGCCATTCAATTCATTGACAATACAATTATGGATTCAGTTTACTGAGATATTTCAAAAACAGGTTGTGTGAAACAATTGACGCAATCTTAACCACTACAGCGGCGCTCTGCAAGTGCAGATCTCCAGTTATTATGCAAGAATATATTTGAAATATTTCTCTGAAATAATTTTAGAACGTTTGCCAAATTGTTTTGAGTGTGGCATTCTACTATTGCAGATCTTTATTTTACTATAAATTAATTAAGAAAAATGTCTGATCTTTAAAAGGAAGTGATTAATCTAACCGGAAATAGCTATATTCGTACCTAAAACCAATTAAAATAAGAGAAAGATTGTAGTTGCGTTTTTGGTGAAGGTGCCAATATAATAAATAACTATTATTATAGAGATTGTTGAAAAAAGTAGTGACAAGCTTAAAGTAGAATGACCACTTTTCTGAACAGCCTGTATCATACTGCAAGGCTACCAACCCACCAAATAATATTTATACAGTAAATTTTATTTTTACCCTCCATGAAATTTAGATGAACAGGTTTGAAAACAGTTAAGTTTTACTGCTGAAACGTGAGATGAAAAAGACGACCATTCCGTTTCTATCATAAAAATTATAGGTGATTAAAGCCGGAATATACTTTACTTGTTCATTTTCAACTTCTATTAAGTCTTGTCTATTTGTATATCGTATAAAGAGAGTATTAAACTAACATATTTTACTATGATTTAAATATTATGGCGTATAATAACTTTTTATGGGGACTTGCAGCTTTACAATGAGAATACTACCCTATAAAATAGTTTTAGAGAAAAAACTTATAGAGAATCTAATTCTCTACAATATTTACTTGAAGCATTTTTCTCTAAAATAACTTAGAAACTTATAGACGCTCGCTAAAGTGTTCCAGGAGCAAAACACAATTATCTCCTGAAACTTCAACGCTAATTTAGTAAAATTACAGGCGTCTATTCTTGAATTATCAACCAATAATTTAGTAATGGTGCATTGCTGCTAAATTCGCGTCTGTTCCAAATTAATAACGACAATTTCGTTAGTTTCCTACTGCGCTATTATGTATGCTATGTTCAATAAGTAAATTACTACCCGGAACTTACCGGAGCTACCGGAAACACACAAGAGAACTTCAAACGATTGTCATATATTTTAAACTTTATTATTAATTTTATAGATTGATCCTTTTCCATCTCAAAGTACTTTTTGATACATTTCGCGAAGTAATCATAAATAATTTCATTTAAAATAGTATTTAAGCTGTGTGATACATTTATTTTGATGTCATTAACGGCATTTTTTTAGCACTAATTTTAATTTCGCAAATAAATAAACTCTTTTGGGCACCACAATACCTCCCGCCAACTATCAAAAACGCCCATCCCTTCAAAAAATTATGACACATGTCAAAAATTTACATTTTTCAAGCATTGTTTTATATTTTTGAAAAAGCACAGTTTAGGAGATTTAAAAATAAAATGTCAAAATATAATTTGTTGTTTAATATGTTGTGGTTTGTAAATGGTGACATTAAGAGAAACATGTTTCAAACAACAATTTTAGATAATAATATTTGAAACATTTATAAAGATATTTTAAAATAACTTGATAGGGCTTCAAGTAAACTACCATTTTCGGTTATTGGATTACCACCAAAAACTAATTAGTTCTTCCCAAGGGAATACAATTAATACGTACAGACATACAGACTGACAAATAAATAGACAGACTAACATATAGACAGACACATACACAGAAATCAGCGCGAAACTATTAAATCGTATTCTAGGGAACCTAAAACGAGCTCATCTACAGAAAACTCTTTAACAAATTTTTTTAACAGAATATGGCGGGAGGTAAAATTACTACTCAGTAAAATTAAACCATACTCTACTAAAACATCAAGCTTTTAATCCTGAATCCAAAACTCTCAACAAAATTGAAATATTCGTTATAGTTTTGGAGATATGGCTAATCAAATATTTTCAGCAGGAATTTTTCTATTATTTTTCAGCGCTGAACCATAAAACATTCCGAAATCTTTTATAATTTGGAAGTTACTCTATATCAAAGCGCGTATAACGCTGTTCGCGAAATTTAAATATCTTTTATAGTTTTGGAGATATGGCTCAACAAAAATTTCAGCAGGAATGAAAAAAAAATTGCTACACATAACCTAAAATTTTTTTTCTCGATTATTATTTTATATAGAATAAACTTCAGTTGTTCAAACCAAAAATATTGTTTTTAAATATGTAATTTGTACCATTTTAGGTCCTTTAAATTTTACTCAAACTATAATAAATATTAATAAATTTTTACATTGTAATAACTTATATAAATATAAATATAAACGTTGCAGTCAAATGACAACATCACGAAAACCAAACAAAATATTATCAACAATGCAAGAAACCTATGGTTACAGCGGAGGCAAAAACCTCATATTTCGCCCGCAAATAAATTCGACAACAATCCAATTACCAAAAATCAGACTGATACGTGTTGTACATAATATGATAATCAAATTGACAAGTTATTAAAATGCTCGCGCTTGCTGGCCGCAGCCGCGAGCAGATTGAGTTAGGTAAGTATGGCGTTCATAATTAAGGAAGTTACTTTGTTACGCTAGTAAAGCGTGTATAATAGCGGGTGTTGAATGCGCGTGTGTTTTGTTATTGTTTGCGAACACTCGCTGTGTTAGCACGGGGGGGGGGGGGCTGGAGGGGTGAGATGCTAATTATACAAGACATGACATAGTTTTCACTTGGGTGGAATATATATCGAACACTTGCGGTTGTTTCTATTGGACACATATAAGTAATAAGAAATAGATTTTTGGTGGAGGTGCCAATACAAGAATGCAATAAAAGTGTTTTATACACAACTGTCAAATAATACAGACATAATTCAACCGTTGTTTATCTATTAATTAATGATCTTTGCTACTGTTGCTTATGAAATAATATTGACAGTTCGATGAATTAATATTATTCATTCGTTATGTTAATTTCAAATTTTATTTGCCAAAAGAGTAAAATCAAAATGACTTTTAAGTATTTTTTCCACATAAAAAGACACTAAATTTCTCATTTTTCATACTTTTAATTTCTTTTTAAGCTTAAACTGTAACTGAATAATTAGTTTTAATATTTTCTGCTAAATGTCAAATCACTTCAAAATTTTGTTACAACAGTACGTAGTCTAACGATGGTTGCTACAATTAGTCAATTTTTTGAATTTGTCAGAGCAAAAACTCTACACATCTTATAATTTCAAAACAAATATACGACGAAATGTTTTGGATAAAGTATAGTATTCTACTCGCATACTCATTCGAATGATTTACATCACTCGCTGCGCTCATGAGGCAAACTTCGAATTCGAGGGGGAAAAACAAGCGCTTTCCTCTCTAGTTTGACAAATCACTATTGTTATTATTGAATACGTGTTTGATAGTTTGTATATTCCGTGGTGGGCAGCGACTACGCTACCCTTGGTTATTAATTTAATCAAATAAAACCCTTTCGTATGTCAGTTACCTCTTGGTACCAAATGCGAGGTACCTGTTACAGTATAAGTAAATTTTAGTGGGGCAAACTCGCAGTGAACTAAATGAAATTACATGATTTTATTCGTGAATAATATAGTCAGAAACATTCACTAAACTCTCCGTTCGTAGAATCGTTCCAACCCTAATAAATAGGGCAATGGGGTGATTCTCACTTTATACCCCACAGTATCTAACTCCGTGGTCCACCAACTTCCAAATCGCGACATGTGTTCCACCCCGCCCCCTGCGCGGGTGCTGCTCGCACAATTAGGGAAAGTTCACATTCGCCGTAACGAAGCCTCCCTACGGCCAAGGGGTGGATCGGCGCGGGGGGAGGTCCATTGCGGGCTAATTGAGCGCGGTACGGCCCTGCGCCTCCGGCAGGCGTGAATTGTGAAACCAAGATGGGATCTTTTCTTGTCTGATGGCCTACCAGAGGGCTGGGGGATGTTTGTACGGTAATTAGGATTCTAAATGCTTTTATTAGCAATTTGAATCGAACTAACACAACTTGGATTTCGCTGAGTTTATACACAATTATTAATAATATTGGAGAAACAATCATACTACAACTGTAGAGCTGTACCTATACTTATTCGAAAGTTAATAGCGTAGATCTTCAATTGCAGATCTGAGGACGCACCTTAATGTTTTCAATACTATTTTTGAAATGTTCAATTATTGGCTTCTCTATTATTTTACATCAAAAAAGTAAAGTTAAAATTTAAACACTTTCTCACAATAATATTTATAATTTCATTCTACCTGGAACCAGAAAAATGACGGAAATAACAAAATAAAATAAATAAATCTGGTGTGGGTACTACACTACTTTCTTATACATATAAAACTAACTAAACACGTATGACTTGTTCCTTGCATATGACTTTATTTTGACAATTATTTGACATATAGATGTTAAGCCTGTTTAATATTTTGTTTTCATTGTAACTATGAATTTATTTTAAAATAGGTATTAATTAATATCTAGTCTTAAAAATTTGTTCCTTGCGTATAAAAATTATTTGACATATAGATATTATACCTGTTTTATTTTGTGTTCTCAGCTGATTTTAAATTAAAATATAATTAATATCTAGTCTTTAAAACTTTGTAACTAATAATACAAATATTGCTTTTATAATATTTCAAACGACAAATATTTTTTCACAATTATTTGACACGTTTGACACATAGATGTTATAAATGTTTTAGTTTTTGTTCCCAGTGTAAAAATTAGAAGCATGTACAAGAAAAGTGCAAATAACATTTTATATTCCAAATATTTTTGCTAACATCTTTCAATTGAAACTTTTTTTTTACAGTTGATTCTATTTTTTAAATGAATGTAATTTATTGTTTTGTGTGTAAAGTAAACTTTCTCTTCCGGTTTTCATTCCAAAATCAACTCAGCTCTTAATATTTTCATGAAATTTATAAATTCCAGTTTTATTTACATATCTTGTCTCCTTTATGAGATATTGCGTACACGGATATCCACCCATCCATCCTCACACAGACATCATTGAGAAATTGAGATTTTTTTTTCATGATTCCAATACTGCCTTATAATTTGTATAAGAAAGTAAAAAGTGTCGAATGAAATGTTAATAAAACTTATATACGCGGGTGAGATTGAGGGTTTTGGGCAGAGCTGCAACTGTAGATCTCATCAAAAATATTACCTACTAGTATAAATAATTATAATTATAAATAATCACAAAGACAATAGTGTCAAGTGATAATGAACCATAGTTTACTATTTTTTTCATTAATTAATTTCTAGAGTTGGACAAATACGTAAATTTGTTTACGTTTCAAAAGTGAACATCTGTTGAAAATAGGCGTTTGTTATGATTGAATTCCTGTTTAAATTTAACTACATTGGCGTAAGCCACATTTACGTATGAAATTAGTATTTGTAACAAATAACACACCCATTTATTTGTGCCAAAAATCTCCACAAGGTTGCGTAGAAAATTTCACACGACTCAAACTAAAACAGATATTAATGAATCGTGTCTACATGCGTGAAAAATATTAAATATAACTAAACTGTCAAACAAATTACTGCGAAGCAACAGAAATATAGTTGTGTGAAATATGAAAAATATTTCTCAGTTTAAGCTCCCACGAAATAAATTTATTAGTTTAAAAATATATAATCTTGATATATGGAAATGCGAATCAAACATATGAACACACGAGTGTGTTGGTACACAATTTGTACCGTTCAACATATAAAGTTTAATCCGACTTAAGCACGCTAGTATTGATTTAATAACAATCATGTATCCTATCGCATAATAGGATTAAACTAAATTAAGTTCTTCCAAGTTATTCACCATCGCGCATTTTTCGAATTTCAATGAATTATTGATCCAAACTTTTATACTAATTTCACATTATAAAATTAAAAGATCTGTCAGTCGCTTTCACTGTTTAAAATGCTAAGAAAGTATTCGTACAATAATTTAATTACCCAAAAAAAGTTTTCTGTTGAAAAATTCGTATTTTGGGAATTGAATCAGTGGGACGCGATATATAATGGCATTGGAGTTATTTATTGAAGTATTTAATTGATAAATAATTACTCGGGGTATTTCCAAGTTAATTAATTACAAAACAAATTATTCCTGTGTATCATTTATTATCCTGCTGTGCATAGAACAATAATTTAATCAATTTATTATTTATTTCGTTCACAATGACAATCGTAGCCTACTTTGCGGAAAATAATACTTCAATAAATTGAAAAGAATTCATAAAAAACTAGCTTGAGACAAATAGATGTCGTGGGCTACCCTTATTTGTCTAACACTAGTTGAGCGTTGCAATTTAGATCCATTGTACAACAAAGACAAATTGCTCTTAATAAGATGTCTCTATCGGTTCGAATTTTCAACGTTAGTGAGCGTTCCAGTATTATTATATTGCAGTGATCTTAAGCATCTAAAGAAACAAAAATTACAGCAAAATCTAAATGTACCAACGATAAATATATAAAAGATGCTATAGAGATCTATCAGCGAATCAGAATTAAAGTTACGAATTGTTTATTTGTTTATATAAAACAGTAATTCGAAAAGTTGTATTTAATATAGTATATTATACATTAAAGTAGATAAGTGTATAATTTTTTTCCGGAAATCGATGTTAAAGTACACGATATTACCAAGCGAACTTAGTCAAAATAGTAGCTAAAGTTAAACTTTACAGACTCTTATGTCAAACTTGAATTACAAACCTAAAATAACAAACATATTATTCTACAATACTGTTGATGAATTTATTTATTATTTACCTTTGACAATAATTTATCGGATTTACTGCAGATCACAAGCAGAATACGTCTTAAGAACATATAAAAAATAATGAAAAATATAACCAAATTTGACAGTTTGACAGTAATTTTGTTTTCATAGCCATCCCCGCCGCAACAGCTAGCTGACGTTTTACAAATACATAATGCTATTTATTTATGTTTTTAATTTGTAATTTAACGATTTCGGAAAAAAATATAATATAAAGCTCGGCACTAAAGTATTTTTCATTACACTTTAGTGTCTTGATATACAAATAACTATTTCACAACCCCAATATTTATAATGGTATTTATATATTACAAAATTATTTGAATTGTAATATAATTTATGATAGTTACCTTTTGATTTGTTAAATTTTCTTAATTTTTCACATTATTTGAGCACTTTCCCTGACGACAAGAGAGAAAATGCACAAATCTCCCGTAGATATGAAATTGGTTGTTTCTGTCATGATTTTGGCGTCATAGAAACTGAGTGAAAATAGTTATTTACTTTACAAGTGGGCAAAGTAAGGAATTACCCACGAAAGAAATTTTAGCACACGAAGCCGAAACTTGATTGTGATAATTTTATCGAGTTGGTAATTCCACTTTGTCCACGTGTGAAGTATAACGTTTTATCCAACATCTCTTAATAAATACAAAATTTATTAAAGAAATATTATTTGACAGTTACATATGCTTTAGATTTTCTAAATTAAACTGTTAATCGATATAGTTACCAAGGTGTCGTGTGTTATTATTATTGTTATAAATACAAAATTACTCACTAGTGGCTCTTCTCAAAATTATACCCACTAGTGGATAATCTGTTACTTTCCTTGTTTAAAATTGCCATAATTATAAAGCATTTATTGAGAGGTGTTGGCTAAAAATATTTTATTTAAACAATATTATTTTGCACTACCACACATTCCTAGATAATTTTCTTAACTAAGAGAACATGGTAGAGTATACGACGCCTGTCGGCAGATTGGAAATTAAGTTTACTTATTTGAAAAGCCGTGGACGAAGCATGATTGCCATTGAGTGAGTTTTGATATTAACTTTGTGAAGTTTGTGGTTTGACATCCACGTTGAGTACGCACGACTTCCCGGATTGTCCCGATGAAAGATTGAAGGATTATCTGGAAGAGATTGCGGAGAAATGAATGATTTTTCTTTTCTTTAAACCTGAAAGGGTTCAAATTGAACTCAGGAAAATTGAAGGACTTGTCGACGCTTCACACAGGAGATTTATCGTGAGTTTACTTAACCGTATCTTTAAAATTAAACGAGATACGAATACGCGGTTTGCTCCATTATATTCAGCACATTTTTGTACCTAAATCTTAGTATTTTTATTTATTTTACTGAAAGCATAAAATAGTTACAATAAAAAATTGAAATACTTGTCATTGCATCACATCCGAGATTTATCGTGAAGTTTATTTAGTCGTAACTTTAAAATTAAACAAGATATTTCTACGCGGTTTGTTCCATTGTATTCAGCATATATTTTTACCTAAATCATACAATTTTCATTGATTTTATTGGAAGCATAAAATAGTTACAATTAAAAATCTATCACACCCAGTAATATTTTAATTTTAAATGATCCAATCCAAATCACGTTCTGTACGAATGGATTGTTAAATAAATACCAAGACGTCCATTTCCTGCTTTCAACCTCGTGTGAAATTAATTCATACAGTCCAAGTCAAAAGTAATATTGAATATTTGAACGTTAAATGAAGTATTGAATAGCATTTTGAAATAGTAGTAACGTATATCTTGGGACAAGTGTTTTGTCCGACGTAGTGGAAGGTCAATTGAAGTCAATTCTTTCGCATTAGCAAAATGATGCCTTTGATTTAACTCAAACATTACGACGATAAAACAATTGAATAATCATCTATATTTTTTTAACGCGCAATTTGAATACTTACTGAAATTATTGTAAATATTTACTGAAGACTATTATAATAATTATTTACTATTTACTAAATGGGAAAATTACCCACGAGAGAACTTTTGGTACACGTTGCCGAAGGCTGAGTGCGATAATTTTATAGAGTGGATAATTCCACTTTGCCCACGTGTGAAGTATAACGTTTTATCCAACACCTCTTAATAAATACAAAATTTATTAAACAAATATTATTTGACAGTGACATATGTTTTAAATTTTTGAAATTAAAATTTCAATCGTAGTGGTTACCAAGGTGTTGTGTGTTATTATTATTGCTATAAATAAAAAATTACTCACTTAGTGACCTTTCTCAAAATTATACCTACTAGTGGGTAATCTGTTACTTTCCTTGTTTAAAATCGCTATAGTTATAGAGCATTTATTGAGAGGTGTTGGATAATAGATATTTATGTTGTAGGTCCGGAAAATGACTGTTTACGGTACCAATAAGATTTCGAAATTCGCCGCAATTTTTGATAAAGTTTCTAATAACAAAAGTGATCATTACACTATTTTTTAACTTGATAGGGCTTCAAGTAAACTACCACTTCCGGTTATTGGATTATCAATAATAACTAATCATCTCTTTCCAAAGGGATACAATTGATATATACAAAGTATTAAAATTTAGTAGTTTTTGAGAAACCGGAACTCAAGAAATCTACACAGACACACAGACATCATCGCGAAACTATTAAAATCATATTCGTAAAACGTGTTCATCCACTGAAAACTCACTACCCAATTTTTAGCAAGTTCCTGTACCTCTCTTTCAGGTATGTAGCATATTTTTCTACCCCTAGGGGTGGAAAAAAGATTCATCGAAATCGGACAACCAAGTACAAAGTTATGCATGGTATAATTGGTTAACAAATAAAAATTCATTGGGTTAACAATCAATCATCCCTTATTTTCCTACCCTTAGTGGTAGAATTTATTTTTGTAATTTAAATGGGATCAACTTCGAAGTATACTTTATTCAATAAAAATTGTATCATTTAAATCGTATTACTCTGTAAAAAGTTATGCGTGGTAAAACAGAAAAAATATTCGAGTCCTCCATTTTTCGTCGATTAAAAACGCTTTAATACACTGCTGCCAACCACTTATTAAAATAATAATACATACCCTAAGTATACTAATAAAAAAACTCTTGGTATGTCCCTAATTTACTGTTAATTAAAACAGTTTATGACTGCAGGAAAATTATAAACTTTTGTGTTTTTCCATTCGATGCAAAACTATGCATCGCATCTTTCCGGTTAGCTGACTTCCGGTCCCGGAATACAATTCCACGGGAGCGGCAAATCGATCACGGTACATATTTGCGTTATGTGTCCAACATGTTGTACAGCGAGAGGAAGTACTACGTCAAAGCCTGCTGGATTTATACGCAAATCGCATTCAAAGTTATGCAGTATGACGTGAAATAATTAGCATCTTGCGGTCATTATGCGCGACATTTTAACGAAGGAAAATTTTAACGAATTTTCGATTTTCAACTCGATGGGATCAGATAGAACGATAGAAGATTAATTTCTCATTATTTTTTGCGGGTGTAGTTAACGGAAAGATTATCAACGTTTACTCAACGAATACCTTCTGTCCTATTTCTCGTTCGTTTAATTTCTTTTCCAGAACAAATTTAACTAAATTTTGATACATTTTTAATGTTTAATAAAACTACAGTTTTGAAACAATGGCTGGATTTTATAGTAGCTCTTTTAAAGTTTTAACAGCAACTACTGAAGACATATGGGGGCTTTTACGAGAAAAGTTAGAAAAGAAATTATTGTATACTTTTAATTGCCGGACATCAAATATAATTTTTAATGTCTATACGCTGGGAACTTCCTGTGTACCTTTGCTTGTTCATTATTAATATAAAAAAATAATTTCTGTATCAAGCTTAATTGTATGTTGGGTGTGGATGAAAAAGCATGAATGATGTGTAACTGCTGTGGAAATGAGGTATTTAAAAGGAGAGAATATTGTAAAAAATTGGGAGATGGTTTGGCCATTTCGAAAGTGGGTGAGATTGAGGGTGAACGAAATATATGTAATTAATTGTTACAAAAGGCATTGAATGGAACGGATGGTGTACGTAATGGTGAACATATAGTGCCTGCGTTAGCTTATGTTGCGTTGGGTGAAACTAAAAAGCAATTGAGAAGAATGATTGTGAGCATAAATGAAGTAGGGAAAGGTTTAAAACTGTTATTGAATATCGATAAATGTAAAGTGTTGGTGTTTGAGAAGAATGATTTGGTGACTGATTGTAATGTATCAGGGAATGGTGTGAGACTGGAACAAGTGAATGAATTTATATATTTGGGTAGTATTGACCGGAAGATTGAAAGGCGGGTGTCTGCAGGATGCAAGGTATTGGGTGCTCTGGGTACATTTGCTCGAAACGTGAATGTATCTCGAGATGCTCGATTGAGTGTATATTGGTGTGTTAGTGCCTATTGATGTATGGTTCTCAATATTGGGTATGGATGAAGGAAGCATGAACGACGTATAACTGCTGTGGAAATAAGATATTTGAGAGGATACTGGAAAATTATTTTATAATTTACCAAACTCTCGAATAATATTTAATTAGATTATTTTTTTTATTTCATCATCAGGCACGCCACTAAATCTATCTTTTTTGCTTTTTTTTTTACTTGTGTTGATGATAACTATTTGACAACTGACATTTGTCAACAAAAACAATAAGCTACAAAGATTATTCCAGGAAATAATCACTAGAGCTTTATTCTCAGTAATAATATAACAAGAGAGTGAAAATAAATTGAAAATAATTTGCCAGATCTTTCGAAAACTTGTTGCCAGGCAATAGCCACAAAAGCCCTACGTGCGACAAGTTTGAGAAAGATACTGGAGAATTATTTTCTAATTTATCGAACTCTCGAATTATATTTAATTAGATTATTTTTTGATTTCATTATTAGGCACAGCACAAAATCTATCTTTTTTGCTCATTTTTACTTGTGTTGATGATACCTATCTGACATTTGACATCTGTCAACAAAAACAAAAATGCTACAGAGAATATTGCCGAGAATAATCACAAGAGCATTATTCTCAGTGTAATAATGACAGAATTGGTTAAAACGCAGACACGTGACATACAATAAAGCATTTGATTGGTTTAAAGAAATGTCAAAAAATAATCAGTATAATAATGACAGGATTGGTTAAAACGCAGATACGTGACATACAATAAAGCATTTCATTGGTTTTAAGAAACGTCAAAAAATAATCACAATAAAATTTGCTGAATATATAGAGACTAGTCCTCGTAAAATAACTATTCGTTATTTGGTGGAAGCGCGTCGTCTAGATTTAAATTAAACCCTTAAAAATTATGCGTGATAAATGGCGTTATTTTCGTATTTTGTTGAAGGGCGAACTCAGCGCGTCGTTTTGACAAAGAGCAGTAAATCAGCGCGTTAAATTCTCATAACCCAAACGATAGGAAAGTGAAAAATTGAAGTCAGTTCAAGAAACTGTTGCTTAATTCGTCGCCGAATGGCGCTAATTAAATTTAGCATTCTGTTCTCTCGTCGATCGAACTGCCTCGTCACAGACCTCACAAATATGGACTGGGGAATCGGCCATTTGTTGGACACCCCTGTGACAGACACACCAGCCACCCTTGTGGTTGGACAAGGACAGAAACTCTTGCAAACTCAGTGTAAACATTTTCATAACGTCTTCTCTGAACGTTGCTCTGTTTCGTCGCTTCGTCTTTGTTTGGATGTTCGTGTGTTTATGTGTGCTGTGCCAATGATAATGACGTCATTCTACGGTATTTTTACTAGTTATTTTGTGTGGCACGTTGGCATCACTGCTGATTGGCTAACGAAATAATACCTGGATATCAATTGAATGATACAATCGATGATTATTTAGAGAAATCTATCTCTCATTTCTCACCCCCCCCTCCCCCCCTATTTTCTGTTAAAAGTTTTATATCGTTTTTGAGCGTATTAGCTTTCCTCAAAATTATACCCACTAGTAGGTAATCTGTTACTTTCCTTGTTTAAAATCACGATAGTTATAGAGCATTTATTGAGAGGTGTTGGATAAAAGACATTTATCAAAAGTCATAGGTTTGACGTTTATGTGATAGATTAAAATAAATATTAAATGTTTAACAATTTAAAATAGAGACTGAAATTTTCCTCGAGCATACAATATTTTCCATGCACTTGGGATATAACTAATTAATATTTTCAATAAAATAATGGTCAACATTTAGATAGAGAACAGTTCTCGTAGTTATTTTCGCGTAATAAATCTAAACCTAGCGCATAGAGCGATCTATAAATTAGATCCTAAACACCAGCACACCTCGGCGAAGCTCTCCAGGGAATATCCACCAAGTCAGCACCCTGCAGACCCGCCGATGGTTCCCAGAAGTATAATCGACATGTTTAACCGCCTCTGTGATATATTACGTTTGTAATATAATAACATTTTTACAATATCTGCTCTTTCAAAGCTTACTAATTGGAAATTAGCGAGTGGTGTGATGCACAGCGCAGCACCAACGTAACGTACACGTAAACGACTTGAACTCGTTTAAATATTTATACATACGAATGCTGACTTAATGATCATGATTTCAGTGTTGGTATAAGTTTGTCCTTGATGAAGAATTGTTAATGTGTTTCATGATTATTAGGTGCATTTATGGAGTAAAGTATTGTTTGGAAATATCGTATTTTAATTTTAAATTACGAAGGTCTTCCTGGTTTATTTAAGTAGAGCGCCATTGTTTTTTCTCAACAATGCATTTTGGAAATTATTATTCCAAATATTCCAGTTGTACTACACGTATTATTTATATACAACAAATAAATAAAATTAACTTTATTCTTATTAAAATTATTACTTAATGTGCGAGGGATTCAAACTTTTCTCTCGACAAATAATGACGAACTTTACTCACTTGATATATAAAGTACTATTATATTGTAAGACTTTTACTGGCGAGCACAGTACCTAACAAACAAGCTAGCATATAAAGTTATGATTATTGTCAAGCAATGCATAATATTTTATGATATACTGAATCGTAAATAATCTATTGAAGCGATCGAAATAGTATTTGAAAACCTACATTATATGTATGTTCCAATGATTTTAAAATGACAGCCCGTAAAGTCTTTTTATCAGACTCAGCTCTATAAAATATTCTTTATGTGCGACTGTATTATACTCACTTGTTTATGATATTAACACTGTATATAGATCTATAGCGGTGTCAAATTATAAAAATCTGATGTGGCCAGCACATAACCTCCCACCCAATGCTACTCTTAAACAATATAAAATAGTATTTGATGATACAGAAACATACCTTCTTATTTGTTTATTTTTTATTTATATTTAAGAAATTTAATTTTATTTCGTATATTTATTAAATTTTTTGACATATATTTCAATAAGAAAACAGCTTCACAATCACAATGACATGTGTCACATTTCGTAAAAAATTGAAAATTTTTAAGTGTTTCCATGGTGTACTAGAAATGCAAGATTTATGAAATCTAATTTCTGTATATTTTATTATCTCTAAATCTAATGAAAATTAATAAAATTTGTGTAATCAAAACACATATAACATTAAATATTCTACAATTTTCAAAATAACATAAATTGTTTAAAAAGGAAATTTAACCGTGTTTGTTAAGGGCTTCAAGTGAACTGCTACTTCC
Source organism: Poecilus cupreus (assembly GCA_963942605.1). Taxonomy (NCBI): domain Eukaryota; kingdom Metazoa; phylum Arthropoda; class Insecta; order Coleoptera; family Carabidae; genus Poecilus; species Poecilus cupreus. The sequence goes on along the minus strand of OZ012724.1, from coordinate 26,479,158 downwards.
GGTTGACCAATTTTATCCAAATTCTAATCAGCTTCTCATTTAAATATAAGAAGCAATAATTCACAAAATTGTATTTTTTGGTATTATAGTATTTGAGTTATTGCCACAGACTACACACACATACATACATACATCCAGACATCATGGCGAAAATAGTAAAATCGTATTGTAGGGACCCTAAAACGTGCTTATTCATTGAATACTCACTACCCAATTTTTTGACCAAAAATAATACCTCCCTTACCAGAGGTAAGCGGGAGGTAAACATGAAATTTGAATGACAAACGTGAAGTAAAAGATTGATCATGGAATACGAAAAGACACCTGAGATATTGTCAAGAAGAAATAAATGAGCGAAATTTCTACACCCTACTCCTTACGCTAGAAGGGTTCTTGGCTACATAGCATTTAATAACCAGAGTTTTATTTTGACTGCAGCATCTGAGCTGCTAGCGAAAGATTCCCCCAGCGATTATCTTGAAAAGGAATTATAAACTAGTGGATTAAGTCCTTAAATTTGATAAAGAGATCTCGTTAAATAGTTGGTGAAAGCTGTAAAAATTTCAAGCAATATGTTACCAGTTTTTATTAGCACAATTCCAGATAAAATTATACTGAAAGGATGTGATATTTCCTGGAAGAGCTACTGACACCAAACAAAAAGCGTAATTCCGTTTTTATCTTACTTTATTCCCAGCAAATTTTATCTTTGTTAGCTACCACACATTCATATTTACATGAGAACAATGGAGAAATCAACCCTTCTGAATTCATCCCTTATTATTTATTCAGTTAAGAAAAATCAACAAATATTTGGTACAAATTTTTTACTTTCTTATACAAAGTATAAGGAAGTATTGGAATCGTGAAAAAAATCACTGATGAGATTTTTGTGGAAATATATATTTTGACGTCCACTGAATCCGTTAAGACCAATTTCTCAATGATGTCTGTGTGTGAGGAAGGATGGATGGATGGATGGATGTCCGTGTGCACAATATCTTATGAACGAGACAAAATATGTAAACGAAACTTGGAATTTATAAGTTTCATGGAAATATTAATCTGAGTTGATTTTGAATGAAATTGAAAACTCGGAAAAGGAAGTTTACTTGACACACAAAACAATAAATTCTATTTATTTCAAAAATAGAATCAGTTGTGAAAAAAGTTTCAAATGAAAGATGTTAGCAAAAATATTTGGAATATAAAATGTTATTTGCACTTTTCTTGTACATGCTTCTAATTTTGAGAAAAACTAAATTATATATTTAATAATATATTTCAGTAATCTTAGTTACACTGGGAATAAAAACTAAAATATTTTTAACATCTATGTGACAAACGTGTCAAAAAATTGTGTCAAAAATATGTGTCGTTTTAAATATTATAAAAGCAATATTTTTATTATTAGTTACAAAATTTTAAAGACTAATAATTATATTTTAATTTAAAATCAGCTGAGAACACAAAATAAAATAGGTATAATATCTATATGTCAAATAATTGTTATACGCAAGGAACAACATGTACAGTTGGTTTTATTTGTATAAGAAAGTAGTGTGGTGCCCACATCAGATTTTTCTTGGTAACATATAAAATATAGTATAGAATGCTAATTTCTAGGGTTTTATGAAAGCGAAAAACGAGCCTGAGACAGATAGATGTCGTAGGGCCACCCTTCTTTGTCTAACACTTGTTTGTAAATCAGTTCAACTCATTTATACGAGATGAATGTATTATTTATTTTTATATTTCAACTTTCTGAGAGGACTCAACAACAAAGATAGTAAGCTCAACGACTGGCTGTCTCTCGTCTCGCATTTTTAGCGTCAGTTCGCGTTCCAGTATTATAATATTTCAATGATTTTTCCAGCAGAAAATACAGATATCTCGTAAGAAATTAATCTAATTTAGAATGCATTTTCCGCTACTGCGTTTCCGGAACCAATCTTCATATTCCTGCAGCCAATTCCTGCCTTCATCCTGTTATTTATTCGTAAGGCCCTTTCGTCTACAGTCATTTGTTTCAATTTACTCGTGCTCAAATGCGATCGCAGTTGCCTTGAATGCACAGAAATTAGTTTACACAAGTAGCAGATGAAAACAGCAGGAGTAGAACGCTGCACTCCTGCTGCATGAGAGAGATGGAGGTATTGATAGGTGAATGGATGGAAAAGGGAAGGAAATAGATGCATCGCCGTCTTTTCAGAGTTTAAATGCGGTTTGAGCCACAAAGACAGTAATTGAGAATTGATAGAATACGAGTTGGCTTTGAAAAGATTTTTGGGTTTTGGAAAATGTTTTTAACTAATTTATGTCTCACGAGAAATATTCCACAATTTTTTCAATATACATACTTTTGTAATTAAATAATCAATAGTTATATCACGAGTGCTAAGAATTTAATCGATTAAATTTGACATGTCTAGCTTATGCAAAAAATTTTGCTTAAAAAATGTTTGAGTACATAATAATTTGAAAAAATCCCGAGACCGCAGGTAAAGCAAAATTTTGTAAATAAGCTAGACATCAAATTTAATCGATTCAATTCTTTAGGACTAGGGGTATATGTCAAGATTATTTCATGAATTCATAGCATAAATAGCACCATAAAATTATGTTGTTATAGTGTAACTATAGCAAATTGATTGTTTTTCTTTTTATTTATCAAATAAATGTCAAAAATATGTAAATAAAAATAGCTTGAATTAAAAAAATCAGCATGTTTAAAGACATAGAATACCAGTAAAGGTAAAAAAACATGTAAGTATCTTGCTTCTGCAACTACTAATCCGGCTAAATATGCCTTCAAAATGTTCAAAATTTGCATATAAAAGCTAGCTTCAATTTAATCGCGAATAAACAGCATGCTGCTGTTTAATCACTTATCTAAAATGTACAACAATGGAAAATGAGGCATTCTGATTGGTCAAATTTGTAATGAGTGAAATAATCAAACCAAATATTCCAATCAAAAAGGTATCTTGCAGTTGAAAAGCCACGCGCATAAAATATGTACTACTTAATAAACCGTCGTTAGTTTGGTACGCCTGAAGTGTGTGTGTGTGTGTGTGTGTGTGTGTGTGTGGATGGTTTATTCTGCAGTGTGTTCATTTGACATCTCCTCTTTGTTTATCTGCGTTCGCCGAATCAGAACGATGTTGTTCAACTGCTCACGAAGTTTTGAACGGAAAAGGAAAAGGAAAAAGACACAGAACATCAAAGACTTTTTCTCTTAATCCCAAAAGTACTTCAGCCATGTAAATCGATGCACTCACTCTCACAGGATGCGTGATAACAAACCCTACCTCGATACAAACACTGCAGGTAATTCACGAATTATCTACTCATTTTTAACCGACAAAAAATTTGGTGGAGGTTGACATTTCGCCGCGTATATTTGTTTACGTAAAGACTACGCATAACTTTTTACACAGTACTCAGATTTAGATGATTCTTTTTTTATTGGATAAGGTATATTTCGAAGTACGTTCTACTGAAATTTGACAAAAAAAATTCACCCCTAAGGGTAGGAAAATAGGGAATGATTGATTGTTCATGCACTAAATTTTTACCTGTTAAGTTTGTAGTGGTTTATCTGATTTTGATGATTCTTTTTTCCACCTATAACTAAATAGATATATCGGCAGGAAATGCTACGGGATTCGAACTGAGAATTTCATAATACACAGATTTGTATTTTTGAAAGAAAACTGCAATGATATGAATTGATAAGTAAGAGATCCATAATGGATAAGTGAAAACCCGATGTGAAAATTTCGTATATCACCCGAGATATGATTTTTCAAAGTTTGGTGACGTCACAGGTACTACTCCAGTGGCACTAAAACAACGATTTTCCATGATAGTAGATATAATATATTTTTTAATATAAAAATAATATTTTCATATTATAAGTCTTAATTTACAACAATTAAACTTAATATAAACTAGTATAAAATTCCTTTGACAACTTTAAGAGTATTTTACTTGATATTCGAGTAAATAGCATACAAAAGTTTAAGGACAGTGGCGCTAGTAGTGATGTAACCTAACCTCAACACACTATTTTAATCAATAGATTTTCAACACAGCACAATAAAACAGTGAAATTATGAAACAAGTAATAGAAGCCCAACAAATATAATCTTAAATTCCAACAAACAAAAATATGAAACGACATTTCGTAGTTCTATTTTAGCCCCCAATAGGCACAATGCAAGTACCTGTGACGTCAAAATATGTTCAATTCGTTATGTCGCTTTACTGCAAAATATTTAAAAGAAAAAATACTTTACTACTAATTATTCCGTAAGTGTTACACGATTTTGATATTAATTTGTCATATTTCGCTTATGGTTTATGCGCCCATTGTAGAACTAGTACACAAAATAAATATTTAGAAGATAAATTGACGCATTTATTTTTATATCCAAATAAGTATTCCGGAAAGATCTGCAATTGCAGAACTACTCCAGAAGACATGTAACAAGAAATTAATTTTTTTTGTATTTCTCTTGCAAGATCTGAATGTCAATTATTTATTTATTGTCTGAATTGAAATAAATACAGGATGATGAATAATTTTCAATGCTTTTTTAAAATATGTAAATATTGGCTTCCCTAATTATTTTACATAAAAAAATTAAATAGTTTATTGTACATTTTTTGACACTAATTATTATTTAGTCTACCTGGAACCGGAAAAATGAGGCAAATATTAATTGGTAATTTAATTCAAATCTTTCGAGTCACCATCCTCTAACCTAATGCAAAAGTTTTTTTTTTATGTTTCAACAAATTATTAGTGTGTCCTCCCCTAATAAAAACAGTTGGATATCCCAGATATTCGCGCATCAGCTTCCGGTGTACCAAAGCCAGCTTCCTATCCTATTTCAGCTTCTAATGTTTCTCCACCTTTTCATATACCTTTTCCTCCTCATGGTGGGTCCCCAGTTGATTGGCCGTGTGTCTCCACTTTCCGGCACCCCCACCACACCACCGCTGCACTCTGTGTATGTCAACGAAATTGCAGTTTAGTCAGTGCGGTTTTGTTTCTTCGCTAGAAATTCAAGCGGACTGATATTTTATATTAAATGTCAACTATTCGCCAGCGAAGGAAATGAAAAATGAGTCGGGAAGATGTTCATACGTGAATTACTTTGATCGGAGACCTGGGACTCCGTCAAAAGTACTTTAAATCAACATTATTTCGATTTGTAATATTTTCTCTACGTTTTCAAGAATGTTTTAATATTACATTTGTAGCATTTCAGGAACTATAAATACGTACATAGCTTGTATTTTTCATTTTTCTACTAGATTTATTAACATTATTTCAAGTAATGTCTACACAATAGCTACACTTAAAATAAATAAATAAGATTTATGTCCCAATTTGAATCGTGACTGTAATAAATGTATCTGCAATTTCAGAGCTACAAAAAAATTCTCTCATATACAGAATTATTTGCTTAATCCAACAGTGAAAACAGCAGCTCTCTAACTTTTTTATTATAAAATTTACAAACCTACAAACTTGACCAAAATAATTACTTCAAAAACTTAAAATTTTATTAATCTGGTTCTAGGCTATTCAAGCCATGGCAAATTCACCCATGTAGAAATTTTTCGGATATCTAAAATATTTTCCGAGTTACGCCCAATTTTGAATTTTCCAAAAACAAAAGTTTGAGTCGCAATAACTCCAAAACTAACAGAGATATCGAAAAACTGTCTTCAGTTTTGTAGTTTAGATACTCCAATTAATCATGTAGCAAATTTTGAAAATTTTCAATTTTCCGACTAAATTTTCTTTTGTGGAAAACTCGGAAAATTGTACAGATACAAACATGAAACCATTCCATTCGATTCAGGGAGTCGAAATACATAAGACTGTAAATTTTCGCTGGAAAATTCGGACTACAAAAAGAGTTAGAGCAAAATGTCTGAAAACGGCCTGATATCTCAAAAATGTCAATAGGTACCCCTTGACGTTTGCCCCGAATTTTGACGTTTTCAGACTTTTTGTTCTAAATCTATTTGTAGTCGGAATTTTACCGTGAAAATTTACATACTTATGTATTTCGACACGCTGAATCGATTGGTGATGGTTTCAAGTTTGTATCTAGTCAATTTTCCGGATTTTCCGTAGCGGAAAATTTTCAAAAAAATTCTGAAAATTTCAAAATTTCCTAATTTATTAATTAATGTAAGGGAAATACCCCAATGTGAACAGTTTTTCAATATCTCTATTAGTTTTTGAAATATAGGCCCTCAAAAACGAGTTCTGAAAAATGTCAAAAATTTGCATATCTCAAAAACTACAAATGATATCGAAATTTTCTCTTCAGTTTTGGATTTCTCATGCTTCAAATAGCGTAGAAACATATTTTAAAATTTTTGCATTTTTTCAACCCTTTTGTCCAAATTGACATTTTACACATATTCACATTTTCCCTCGCAATATATTTATCCTTGCATATAATTCAACAAAAATATTCCCTTCACTGAATCCATTAATCCAAACCGCAGGTTCGTATCTAGGCTAGTTTACAAGTTATAAATTATTAAAGTTGCCCCTACCCTCTGAAACTATTTCGCGCCGCCTCTGCCTAGATGTTAACACTCCGTACAGCGCGACTGCAGCGCTGGTCGCGGATTAGAGAACTCTTTACGAGTCCCGGAACTCGAGTCGGGTTACCCGGAGTTTCGGATTACTCCGGGAGAGATTGAAAGATCGCGAGAAGAGCTTTCTCAACTTTATCGCAGTTAATCATAACATTTGTAAAAGACGGGACTAATTTCTGTCTCAAAGGAATTTAGGGATATGACAGCCTGGAATTAAACCTCATGTGATGTTTATTTGTTTGGAAAAACAAAAAACCATTAGCATCTAAGTGGTTAATAAAATTCTTCTTGTATTTATACTCTCTTCACGTGCTTAACAGCAATTCAACTGTTTTTCGAACAATTACGAATCGTTTAAAACAAACAACTAAACAAAAAACGATCTATTAAGTCATGTATGGTAGCGAAGGTCGTTGAAATACTTTCTAAGAGTAGAAAAAGTATTTATTGGCACTTTCATAATAAAGAATGTTTATAAATAACAACCGAAAGATTTATAAAAAAAACTCCAATTGTTTTATGCTCTCTTCTGTCTAGCCGATATCAATTGTTATCTTATACTTCAAACTGCAAATTAAGACGAAATTTTGTAAAAAAGTTTTTTCCTAATTAGTGTATTTAATTTTTTCAGATAAGAAATGTTCAAATAAAAGTTATTTGTGATCTTATCAGCAGCTATTTGGAAATGTTGCGTGATTGTATTAAGCATGCTATTAAAAATTTTCCACTAATTTTCCGTAATTAACCAACAGGATATCTTTGATAAGAGAAGCAATTTAGCTACCGCTAAGAATTTAACACCTACTGGCGTTAAATTGCCATTAATCATTTTTCAAAATGTGTTTACATATTATATTTATTTTTTGGGCAAACCCGTTGAAAACACAGAAATAAAATACAAAAACGAGAATTTACCAAACGATAATAAGACCAATAACAATGTATTTAAGAATAATAGAACGAAAAATAATAAGAAGCACAATATTAGGACCAATAAAGATATAATAAAACGAAGACTTAACTATGAAATAAAGCAAGAATTGAAAATAGAAGACATATACTGGAAAAATCTGTTGTGGACAGCACAATACCTCCCTCCATAGATTTCTTATCGAACAATGCAGGAACATGGATCACCACTATCAAGAAACGTTCATACCTTCAAAAAATTATGATTCATGTCAAAAAAATTACATTTTTCAACCGTTGTTTTGTTTTTTTCAAAAAATACAGGATAACACTTTATGGTTGCTAACAGTCCAAATAAATAAATAACAAATAACTATTCTTTACTGCGTTGTAATTCGTAAACGGTGACGGTAAGAGGAAAATATTTCAAACAATAATTGTAGATAATAATTGAAAGATTTTCATTTAACCATAATTTACTGAGATATTTTAAAATAACTTGATAGGGCTTCAAGTAAACTACCACTTCCGGTTATTGGATTATCACCAAAAACTAATCAGCTCTTCCAAAGAGGATACAATTGATATATACAAAATATCAAAATTTACAGTTTAGTAGTTTTTGAGGAACCGTAATTCTAGAGATCTACACAGACTTACAGACAGACACACAGACATCATCGCGAAACTATTAAAATCGTATTCTAGGGAACTTAAAACATGCTCACTGAAAACTCACTACCCAATTTTAGCGTGATTCCTATACCTCTCTTACAGGATGTGGCGGGAGGTAAAAAGCAAAAGAGAGTCAGATAGCTTGAAAATATATACAGAAGGAGGAAGAAGAAGACGGTACAGACCCAGATCAACATGGCTAAAGAAAGATAAAAATTTAGAAGTATCAGAAATGAAAACTGGCAAAATAAAACAATAAATAGGAAGACGAAGATTGTCAAACATAATAATATAAATAGCTTTATAAGAATTGACGTTACCCCATATATTTGGTAGAATTGTAGAACTAGAGAGATTCAAAGGAAAAGAAACAGAAATTAATCTACTTGTTAACATCTAAAATATATCAAATTTATACAGATCTACTACAAGATATAATAAAATTATTCTGCTAATTAAACGATTCCCAGTCCGATGACTAACTCCATAAGGTCCTTAGCCCACTACTAAAAATATACCATCTTGAATACGGTTTTACGTAGGTGATTCGCTGAGAACAATACGTTTATAATTGCACAATTAAAGAGGTTATATCAATAAAATATCGGGGTTAAACTTATTCTTGACTAACGTCGTGATGTGCTTTGTTCTCTCAGCGAATAATTGACAATCGCTCTGGCAACCCACGTAGGCCCTAATTGAAAATGGACTGGGAAGAGGCTATGACGTAGAGATGAACATTTTTGTTTGTTTGTGACGACAGAGAAGATAGTTATTATAAAAGATTTCTCTTGCTATAAAAATGGAACACCAGTTGTTGATATTATATAACTACATATTTCGTGCCACTACTCCAATTCTATATTCATAATCGGTATTTCAAAATAGTTTTCTTTACCATAAATATTACATAATGCTCAAAAAATTTTACTGTTAATTTCCAGAAGCTCTCAAGCTTTTCTGAATCGAGTTATAGAAAAATACTTCAGATAAAAATTGTAGATAATTTAATGCTCTACAATTTATATTTGAAGCATTTTTCGCTAAAACAATTGATTAACACTCAATTGGCAATTAAGTTAAAAATCCCATGAGACCAAATTCCCAATAGGGTAGCGACAGGTGCAGCTATATGCAGTATACCTGCAGGAAGTGACGTCATGTCACAGGTAAACAAATGGCTATCGAGTGCAGTGGCTTCTCTTGTTTCGGTCTGTTGCCTCTGTGCTATTGTCGGCAAATATCCCCTGTTAGATTACATGGGCGTACGTTAGATTTATTCTTAGAACATAGTTATAGATGTTTGTTGGTCTTACAGATTTAAAGTTAGGATTTATTTTAGTTGTAGTATAAGGCGGCATTATTTATGATGCTTTATTACGTTAAAAATGAATGCGCAAAATTAAATTTGAAAACATTTGCCATTTGAAATGGCCTTAAACATCTGTAAAGCATTTGCATTGATGATATCAACTGCGTACTTTCGGCACTGATTTTAATTTCGGGAATAAGAAACAATTGCAAGGAGCTAGGTCTGGCCAGTAAGGAGGCTGAGGGAGGATACAACTCTTTTTTTTAAGTTGAAAGTTTTTTCAATTTCACACAAAATATATGTTACATAGTACAGAAAATCGTACATTTCAAAAATTGCTGCTAACACTTAAACACGTTGCAGTGAAATAATAATATAACGAAAACAAAAGAAGATATCAACAATCCAAGAACATCAGGAGGTTACAGAGGAAGTACAACGTTATGCAGTTGGCGCGTAATTCAAACAAATACAATTACAATTACAAGAAAGATGTAAGTGGTAAAAATCAACAACAAGACCGAAATTAATTCAATGTCAATTTCCCAGAAAAAAAAACTAATTACATCAACAATCAAGTAGGCGTCTGGCTTCGCAGTGCCCCCAGGGTAAACCCCATTGAGCGCCACTGTCTACTCGCCGTTCTCTAACGTACTATAGCATAGTAAGCGTTATTTGTCCCCACTCGTTTATTTTAAGAATCGTACGATTAATTTCCAACCAATGGTACGCAAGAAGCTGTGGGCTCGACCGGGTCCCTGCCCCCCCTGATGATACGTCACTGGACCGGCCTTCACCTTACCTGCGCGCCTGTCGCGAACCAGTGGTCCCCAAAAGCTCAGGTGAGAGAGAAATTAATGAGAAGATACTAGGTTTGTTCCAAGTGGTCATTTCGGACATGTTTGTAACATGTTTGTGACAAATGTCAGTGCGCCTGCGAAAAATGTAAACAAGTTAAGTTTGAAACATAGACTGGAACGGTGAAAGGAATGAAGCGTATGTGCATGCTCATTTTCTGTTTTGACAGCTAACCTTAAATATAAATATAAATAAAGAAATTCATACATTTTTCGCCACAAAAAAGAAATGAAGTTTATGTTTCTAACTTAACTTGTTTACATTTTTCGCAAGCGCACTGACATTTGTCACAAACATGTTACAAACATGTCCGAAATGACCACTTGGAACAAACCTACTGAAACTACCAGTATTTTGTTTGGGGACTGGCTTGGTTTGTTGATGTAGGTATAAATAGATTTAATTACGGACTTTTAGATACTTTTTTGTACTTTTTTTAGGGGGGGGCACCCATTGAAATAGTCGGGCATTTAACGTAATTATTAGTTGTGTAATAATTTTTTGCAAATTGCGAAGCAAAAAAAAACATATAGAACGCATTTTAGCAAAATTATAAAGTCTTTTGAAGTAATTTCTGAAAAATATTATAATTCATTCATTTGTCTCCTGATGAAGAATTGTATACAATAATTTTAAAACGTCATTTTTAAATAATATATATGCAAAATTTAATTCAAAAGTTTTATAAATTCAAAATAAGTACAACTGAACACTACTACAATTGAGAAAAATATTGCACTCAAAAATTGCTCGATAATATATTACATCGAAAATTTTATGTACAAAATAAATAATAAATACAAATTCATGGAAACAAATAAAACTAAACCAATGTATCAATTAAAATTGTGGTTTGTAGTGTATTAAAAAACAAATTTAATTAAAGATTTCAGCGTGACAAATTTGATGAACCATGTGTTGTATTTTTAACAGATGTACTCTAATGCACATGAATTAAATTTAAAAATATTCTAGAATCTAGTAGGCGAGTCATGGCAACTGCGATCTACGATATGATAGAAAGTTTGTGGAATATTTTAGCACGTTCCTACGATATATTCATGTGTATTTAATTATACAAAAAATTGTATCGAATAACGGAAAAGTACCACGGAAAAAAACTATTTTAAATATGTAAAAAAATGTTGTTTTTAGAGACAAACCAATGCCATTGTTTTTTTGTGAATTAATTACTACAATATTCATAACAACAGTTTTGTGGCCACTGGGTTTAGTAATGTTATCGCATAGTTAAATGGCTTTCTAATAAAATTTAAATAATATTATAAACATTTTATTTGAACCAGTCACGAATGGATAATTAAGCTATTATATTCTGGAACATTTTAAGGACCCCTGGGTTATTTTTAACATATTTTAACCGCAATCCTGATAATGTGTTAATCTCAAATAAATTTGAATAAGATTATAAAAAGTAAACTGCTTTAAAATATATTAATTATTATTGAATCTTGGCACGTTGCCGACATTTTGGGAACCCCTGGTGCACATTTACCAGTGTCTGGATGGCGGCGAAGTTATTTCTATCTGTGCGAACCGCCAAGAAACGTACGCACTTACACACGCACTACGCAACATAAACTTTACACAGACATATATGTATATATTTCCTATATGAGCGTTTGTGCGTATATGCGAGCTTGTGTGTGTGTGTGTGTGTGTGTGTGTGTGTGTGTATGTGTGTGTGTGTGTCGCGGCACGTCCTTGCACAATTCAGCTCATGTGCACGTGAATTACACGTGAACGTGATTCGCACCCACCAGCAAAAATTATGCTGATAATTAATTGATATCTTGGATATTGGTAGATATGAATGAAGTTGATTTGGGAGCGGAACTATAGTTTGGGAGCCACTGGTCTAGCTGTTTATTGAGGGAATTAACATAGTAGTAAATACCTGGGACCCGTCAACATAGTTTTGAAAACATTTTTAACGTATTCTGTTTATTTGGAAAACCTTATTTTTAAATAAATATTTTTGAAATATACTTGATGTTCCTTGGGTTAAATTTTTCAGGGTGTAGAATTGATGCAGATCTTAGTAGCTGGCAATTTATTAAATTAAGAAGAAGACTGTTTCAATAATAGTTATTTACTTTACAAGTGGGAAAAGTAAGGATTTACCCACGAGAGAAATTTTAGCACACGAAGCCGAAGGCTGAGTGCGATAATTTTATCGAGTGTGAAGTATAACGTTTATCCAACATCTCTTAATAAATGCAAATTTTATTAAAGAAATATTATTTAATGTCAATCGAAATAGTTACCAAGGTCTACATTATTATTATTGTTTTAAACAGAAAACTACTCACTAGTGACTTTTCTTAAAATTATACCCACTAGTGGATAATCTGTTACTTTCCTTGTTTAAAATCGCCATATTTATAGAGCATTTATTGAAAGGTGTTGGATAATATTAGTTTATATATCAAGGGAGTAAAGTTCATCTTTAATTGTCGAAAGAGAAAATTGAATTATAATTTCTATTTTTCTCTCGGTAAATAATGAAACACTTTAAGTAAAGGTTATGATAAGAACAAAATAAAGAACATTAATTAGTGTATATTTCATCTCTGAAATTGCAGATCTAAATGTGCTGAATAAACAAAAACTAACTCCCTCAAGTATTTATTTAATAATTGTTGATATTTTTCAAGCGTTGTTCATATGTTTGTTCAATTGTTTGGCACCTGCAAAACAATCAACTGCTAAATGTCGATACTCATTTATTTCTCGGTTAAAACAATAAACAGTCGATTGATATCCCGATATCCTGCTATATCCAAGCAACGATTTCGCTTGTTTATTCCAATCTAATGTGACAAATAAACAACCACCTGCCATTTTCATTTGTTTCCACTGAATGCCTTGATGGCGATGCTGACAGAGCGCTCTGCAACATTAACTGGAATTACAGAAGTAATTCTGCAGGGGATGAACATAAATGTATATATCTTCACAAGTTTCTCTATAATAATTAATATTTTATTGAAGCAAATTGGCGGACAAAAATAGTACACATTACATATACAAATAAATCTTCGGTACCAAAAGATTCAAGTAAACTATGTCCAATCTTAAAGGACGAGAGCAACCACCTGTTACCCTTTTTAAGTACGCATTTAAATACGAAAGTCCTGCTGCATATTTAATATTGCAAAGCACAGCGATCAGATTGTGTGAGGACGTATTTTTTTCATACTTGACATACTTACTCCAAGTTCCCGTCGTGTACTGAGATTTATTCAGTTTCTTGGCTTGGAATATTAAAAACTCTAGGCAAACAATTTATTTTCAGATTTTTATTTCTACGCCAAAAAATATAACGCACGCAGTTTAAAAATTAGCACGAAATATTTACTTATTTATTACGCGGTGTCTTGAATGTGTTTATATATGAGAATGTTTTTGGAAAACTACCGACAGAAAAAAGTAAACGGTGATGTCATAAAAAAGAAATATATACCGGTGTTTTTATAGTGTCGTGCGACCAACGTTCTTACAGAAACAATAATATAATACACTGAGAAAAATGACATAGTACAATCAACAAACTTTGTAATGTTAACATTTATTGTTTCATCCAAACAGTATATTGCTTTATCCAGCATGACCATTTTTCATGTGAACAATATGCTTTATTTGATGTAAATACTAATATCATGTTGATAGATATTGTTTGTATCAAATACTTATTTTTGTTTAAAATAAATTAAAAATAACAATACTATTGCGCTAATAGTATATTCATTCAAATCAACCTAGATTACTTTGTTGAAAGAAACAATTAGTATATATTTATTACAATTAATAAATAATTATGTAACAATAATTTGCTTATTTCAATCAACACTATATAGTTTTAATTGAAACATTGGCTACTTTGATGAAACTCAGTTAGTTTGTTGAATGAAATATTTACATATTGTTATACCAATTAGATCACAATATTCGTACAAAAAATTGTTTGCTTCAACCAACACTTTATCGTTTTGAATTGAAACTTCCCTGTTTTGACCGTTCTAGGACGCGTTACAACGTGTTTAGGTTTTGCGTTGAATACATCTGTCATATTTCGTTCTCAGTTGTTAGTGAACTACCGAAGAAATAAGAGTCTCGTATATTAATGTAAGTAATAAATAATTATTTAGTTGTAAATAACACATCATGGGTGACGAAATTACCAAAAAACTACTAACTGATTGGGGGTTTGAAGAATTTATTTCTTCATTTCAAGGTATGAACTAAAAATACCTTAAAATATAACTATTCATTTTCTTATTCATGTAAATAATTTAACTATAACATGTTTCATTCACTTGTTAACTAAGAAAAGTTAAAAATAACTCATCTGGCAGAGGAAATATTTATTTGGATTATGTTATAAAGCTCATCCGCCTGTTCAATGCATACATTAGATCGTAGACATAAATATAAACGAAATAGCTATTGCATTATTATTAATTTATCATTGCCATATACATTCCAATATTTTATAATAGTTACTGTGGATTCATATGCCTCATTTAATCATATTATTTACCTATTTCATGTGCAAAACAAGAAATAACATCAGATCTTCTTGAAAATCTAACGGATGATTTTTTAAAAGAAATTTTACCGTCTATTGAGCGGACTTTTTTTATTACTAATCGAAATAAAATATTTAAAAAGGGAGAGTATCTTCGTTAGCTGACTGTTATGTAAATTTTGGGGGAAATATCAGCTTGTTCTTGTTTTCTTAAAAATTCTCTATATATGTCACTAGAATTTTTTTAATATTCATCAAGATTGTTTATGCCGATTCTAGAATTAAAATTATATTAGAATACATTATTTCCTATCGATTTATATATGGCTTTCTTCTTTCAGATTTTCGTTGAAAATAATACTAACGACATGTCTTTAACAACTACTAATTCAGTAACCGATATAGATGAAATTATTAACCTGTCCCCATCTATAACTTATTCAGATATCCCATCCACATCAACATCATCTGCAGAAATAAACATAGAGTCTGCTGAGACATCAGAAAATTCAAAAACTCTACGGCGAAATTACTTGTTGGCATCTACTCCACTGAAAAATTTTTACGGAGAAAAAGTATTTCAATTGTCCACCAGAAGAGCGTACCATTTCAATTTCAACAGGTTTTTAGAAAAAAGTACCAAGGGTCGTAAAAGACATTTATCGGCGCAAGGTTTTAGAAATATGTTTGCATTTGGTACTCCACTCTTCTATGTTGATTTAAAAAATATTTTAGGTATCAATTTTGAAACTTTAATTCCATCAACACATATAAGTGATTATTTTATTGTTCCGTGGGTGGAAAGTTTGGGGGTAATATATAAAAAAAATTCTGTACTTAGATTATTTAGATTTTACTCCAGAATTTGGAAAAATTATTTATATTGTGTTAAATTCGAAGAATCATGTTTTGTTTATTTATCAAAGATACAATACCATTACATTTTCAGAACATTACTGCGCATATGAGGTGTTATTAACTAAAGTTTATGGTAGTATATTCATAAATAACCTTTTTGATACAACACCTTATATGTGTAATTTGAGAAGTAATGGTATTTATTATATTAATATATAATACTACCACGTAAGTCCATTACCTTTATAATATACTCGTATATAGAAAGTTATTACAATAATTTGTATTTTTTATAAATATATATATTTTTTTGCAATAAATATGAACTCTTTATAAAACAGAACTTATTTTGAATTAATTCACAAACCTATTTAAACTAACCGAATATATGGGTTAGAATAAAAAGAAAGTTTATTTAAATGAAACAATTATTATTTTGGTTTAAAACTATACTTTTTTTGAAAGAAATGAGTTATTTATTTCATGTAAGAAAAATCAAAATTTATGTTGAGACAGTAAACATATTAATATAAAATATACTATATTTCGACTGATTATATTTATTATTTAACCTAATGTATTATAATAATTGTTACAAAAGTCGTTAGTTGTTGATTCAAAACTATTTCTAGTACAAAAGAAATGTCAATATTGTTTGAAAGGAAAAATTCTTCTGTGTTGAAATAACAAATTTAAATAGTTGAAACAAACAAACAAACAAGGTTGTACTGAGCAAAATTCTCAACAAAAATGTAGTGTTTCATTCAACAGGACTACCTGTTTGATTCTATAGAAACAAAAAAACATGTTAAACCAAACGTATTTTGGTTGTAACAACAAATTTTTTTTCTGAGTGTAGTTATTTACTTTACAAGTGGGCAAAGTAAGAAATTATCCACGAGAGAAATTTTAGCACACGAAGCCGAAGGCTGAGTGTGATAATTTTATCGAGTGGGTAATACCACTTTGCCCACGTGTGTATAACGTTTTATCCAACACCTCTTAATAAATGCAAAATTGATTAAAGAAATATTATTTGACAGTGACATATGCATTAAATTTTTGAAATTAAAATGTCAATCGTAGTGGTTACCAAGGTGTTGTGTTATTATTATTGTTATAAATAAAAAAATACTCACTAGTGGATTTTCTCAAAATTATACCCACTAGTGGATAATCTGTTATTTGCTTGTTTAAAATCGCCATAGTTATAGAACATTTATTGAGAGGTGTTGGATAAAATATATTTGTTTGAAATCGGCACTAAAGTGTTAAAAAATCGCCATTAAAAGCTCAGAAATCGTCAATAAAGTAACCCATTATATGACGGTTTTAAGCAACGCAGTGGGGGCAACCGTAAAATAATTATTGTACACATAGGATAATTTTGACAGATATATGACGTATTGTAGTAAATTTATACATAAAATGAAATAATATGTGCAAGAAGAATTAACTAATTAATTCAGATGAAGAAATTGAGGACAAAACATATAATTTTGAGTGTTATTTACGATAACTTCAATGTTTGAGGTAGGCAACACTGAGTGTCAGTTCCAATTGACACCTGACAGATGTATAAACTTAACCTATATATTAATTTTTTTATAGTTTTTTTCTAAGTTTAGATTTCAAATCATTTCACTCACATGGTTTATATTCGTGATAAAATTTAAACTTCAGTGCCTTGATACATAAATAATTATTAAAACTTGCTTAATACTATTTTTATATTATTGTATCTTCTAAATAATTACTTTATAACAATAGTGTAAGTACGAAAGCTGCTCAAAGTTTCAAATTGCATGTTTTACAGAAAATAATACAACAGTGTAATAAATGCATCTAAAACTGTTTTCTGAAATGTCAAATATTTTTCGATACCGTTTTACAATTTTAATATAACTAATATATGGTGAAATATTAATATTTAGGTAACCAAATGGGTTTTATTGTATGTATTTTTAAATTCTGGATAATTTTTGTATTTACACTTTTGCTGTAAAGTGAATAGTATATTTGGTATATCTAAATATGTCCATAGTTTTGAAAGGGGTGGAATAAATTCAAATAAAAATATTTCACAGATTTAAGCTGTACAATCTACAAAAAAAATGTTTTTATTATAGCAAATATTCAAAATACAACGCTTTATAAAAGTATCGGCAAAATGCGTAGTCATATATCGGCGCCGGTAAAAAAGCGCGCACCTGTATATGGTATAAAGAATTTTGAGTTGCAAATATTAAATTTGAAATTCAAACAGACTCGTATGTAAATATACGATTGTTACATGATTTGAATTAATTTTTACATTCGTGCCCGTATTCATAGGTGTAAATGATGTGTTATGTGTGTGTCAATTATTTTTTATGGGCGTAGAATTTACACGAAACAAATGAAACCTGTGAACTGTAATCAAAACGGTAAACCAAACTTTGCTTCGTCACTCGTTCCTAAATAATTTTAGCGAAAAATTCTTCAAGTAAAACTTGTAGAAAACTAAATTCCCTACAACTTTTACTTGAAGCATTTTTCACTAAAATAATCCAGAGACTCATAAAACTAATAAAATCAAACCTTTGAACTATAATCAAAACGGAAAATTATATTTAGAACTGACATTCGTTCCTAAATAATTTTAGCGAAAAATGTTTCAAGTAAAACTTGTAGAAAATTAAATTCCCTACAACTTTTACAGGAAGTATTTCGCGGTAAAATAATCCAGAACCTGAAGAAAGGTATTGGAAGTAGCGTAGTTTTCCGTGTAGTAATTCGAAGGCTGTAGCATTATTTAAAAGTTAAATTTAACTGTAATGACTGATCCCCCCACACATTCACCGCGTCTAAATCGAAAACAATTTGGATTAAAATCGAAAACTTAACTACGGCCAAAGTTTCTCAATTTAAACTTCTAAAATATATAAATGTTTCAATGTACCTTGACGTGATCGTGTGTCTATTCTTATAGGATACAAGCACGAAAAAACGTCCTTCTTCTTCTCCATTGTTGATTTATTAATTAGTTATGAACCATCGCATGTAGCCTAATTTGCTGTCAGTGTTTATTAGGGAAATTGCTATAGATTTTTCAATTAATTAATAATAAAACGTGTGATTAGACTGAGTATGTTTTTGTTTGGTTAATATTGGTGGGCGAGCTGCTTTTGTTTCTGTGTTTATTTAGGATTTTATACACTACACATCACACCTTTCGTATAGCCTTGAAAGCAGCAGATCTGCAACTGTAGATCGTAATAATTACGCGTTAATTTTCTATTGAAATTAAAGCAAATATAAATCCACTGTTGCACTCATATTAATT
Organism: Poecilus cupreus; assembly: GCA_963942605.1. NCBI lineage: Eukaryota > Metazoa > Arthropoda > Insecta > Coleoptera > Carabidae > Poecilus > Poecilus cupreus. The sequence continues at coordinate 26,460,036 of OZ012724.1, read as the reverse complement.
TTAATATGTAGAGCTCTGCAGTTGCAGAACTCTTACAACAATTTTTGTTATTGGTATATCCTTGAAAGAGACAGATCTGCAATAGCAGATCTGAATAATTTTGCGTTAATTTTCTTTTGAAATTACAACAGATATCGATCAATTGTAGGAATTATATTTATTTTAATATGCAAAGCTCTGCAGTTGCAGACCTCTTATAACAATTTTTTATTGGTATAGCCTTGAAAGAGACAGATCTGCAACAGCAGATCTGAATAATTTCGCGTTAGTTTTCTATTGAAAATAAAACAGATACATATCAATTGTAGCAATTATATTTTCTTTAATACGTAGAGCTCTGCAATTGCAGATCTCTTACAAAAAATTTTTTTTTATTGATATAGCTTTGAAAGAGACAGATCTGCAACAACAGATCTTAATAAATTCGCGTTAATTATCTATTGAAATTAAATCAATTATACATCAATTATAACAACTCTTACAGTAATTTTTTTTATGGGTATAGTTTTAAAATAGACAGATCTGCGACTGCAGATCTCAATAATTTTTCATTAGTTCTCTATTAAAATTTAAAGCAAGTACAGATCAATAACAGTAATTATATTGATTTGAATATATATAGAACTCTCACAACAATTTAAATATCCGGACGAATATAGTTCTGCAATTGCAGATCATAACAACCGCTAACCATTTCTATATTCGAGATGAAAGTATCAATATGGCTTCAATATTTATTTTAAATGAGCTGCTCTGAAATTGCAGATCTCCCGTTTGATTACAAAAATTTTCTAATTGCATCTCTTGTTAATTACTTATAATATTTAATTATGGTACTGTAGATTGTGAGACCCTTAGTTCGAATCCCAATACTAACAGTTTCAACTTTACCCTGTGGTTTCCCCTCCAATGGAGGTCATGATTTGACGGCTGGTAACCGTACTTCATGTACAAACTGTATTACTTATTGAGATCTGTGCACGAAACGATCTGTGTAAGAAAAGTGTCACACCCATAATGTGAAAAGGCGTGATTGTTGTATTATATTATTAATGACGTATTTACGTTTAGATATGTAGCTCTGAAATTGCAGATTCTTCATATTTAATATATTGTGCTTTGCAATAACTGAGGGTGTCAATAAATGACGGTAGGAATATTTGTTGTAACCCGAATCAATTTTAAAACCGTAAATACCCAATATTCATAATTAAAATTTGGTTTTCAATTCATTAGTTATTAGTTAATTAATTTTCCTGTCACGAGCAAATAAGACAGGGGTACCACACACGAAAAAATTACTTTATTTTGTAATTTCCTTTTTGATCAAATTTCGTTTGAACTCTTTGCTTTTTCAATTTCTGACACAACCAGAAAATAAAAAAGAATTTAGCGAATATTCCTTTTAATTTACATTTCATGAGTGAAATATTCAATAAATATTTTTCAGCCCCTTTAAAATAATTGTAAACGCCGCCACTGTCCACTACAATAAATAAATAATTAAATAGTAGACAAAACTTATATTTACATATACAAATATTCAAATCAGCTGCGTCGCAAAACCACAGCCTGCTCGATAACCGCAACCGATTTATTGTATGGTATCTACCCTGATAGCATTTTCAAAGCCGTGTCACTGATTGCAGTGTTACCAACAGTGCAAGATAAAATTTGGTTGGAGTCGTGGAGCACATCAAATGCATGGTTCAACTTTTAATGAAGCCGATGCGATTTTTGGTGCATGCGGGGAATAATTATTAAAGCGAGATTGCGGGAACGTTGAAGTAATGAAGCAAATTTTGATTCAAGCACTTTTTAAAAGTTAGAGTTTTTGAAAAAGGGCTCAAAAATGTTCCCGTTGCTCCTCTACCAATAGCGAGTCTAAGAATTTTATAAAAATGTTTCATATTTGTTGTATACAAGCTGAAATCGGATGACGCGCCATAGAGTTTTCAATGTTATTTTTGAAATGTTCATTTATTGGTTTTCCCTAAGTAATAATTAAGAGATCTAAAATTGCAGAGCTACTACGCAGAAATATTTATAAAATACGTTGATGCATTTATTTTTCTATACAAAAGTATTCCAGAAAGATCTGCAATTACAGAACTACCCCTGAAGAAATGTACCAATAAATGAGATTTTTTTGTGTGTGCAGTTGCAGAGATATCACAGTAATAAATTATTGATAAATTCCTGTCATTTATTTATTGTCTGAATATATTTGGAAGGATCTGCAATTGCAGTGCTGAGCAACAGAAATAAATACATTTTCAATGCTATTTTTGAAATGTTCCTAATTATTTTACATCAAAAAAGTTATAGTTATGTATATGTATAAGTGGACAAAGTAAGGAATTACCCACGAGAGAAATTTTATTTTATCGAGTGGGTAATTCCACTTTGCCCACGTGTGAAGTATAACAATTTATCCAACATCTCTTAATAACAAAAAATTTATTAAAGAAATATTATTTGACAGTGACATATGCTTTAAATTTTTAAATTAAAATGTCAATCAAAGTAGTTACCAAGGTATTGTGTGTTATTATTGTTATAAATAAAAAAATACTTACTAGTGGCTTTTCTCAAAATTATACCCACTAGTGGGTAATCTGTTACTTTACTTGTTAAAAATCAACATAGTTATAGAGCATTTATTGCGAGGTGTTGGATAAAATAGTTTATTGCACATTTTTAACACTAATATTTATAATTTTGCTCTACCAGTAACCGGGAAAAAGTCGGAAATATTTGTTGGTAATTCTCTTAAAATCATCAGTGCCATGAAATTGCAAAACAAATGTACCAATTGAAAGTTATTGGTTTTATTTGTCATTTGCTGCCTTCAGTGTTCGATTTCAAGTGTCTTTATTAAAACAATATAATTTAGAAGAAAAATTAGGTATATTGAAATGGTGTTATATTTAAAATAATGTATTAAATAATATCACACTTATTTTGTTATTTCATGTCACAGATGATTTTAAGAAAATTACCAATATACATTTCCGTCTTTTTAAACGAAAATTGTTTGTAGATAAATTAAATATATAATAAATTTATGTCACAATATACTTAATGTGTCTAGAAGAATTTTAAATTTATTTTTATAAGGTTGCCAAACAATCCCAAAATAAAAATCAGACGATCAAAACTGTAATCTAAAAATACAAATTTTTATTTTTCAATGATGCATCTTTTACCAAACGATAATAAGACAAATAACAATATATGTTGTTGAGACTATAACAATTACCAAATAAGATAAAGAAGATTTAAAAACGGAACGAAAAATAATTAGAATAATATTTGAACCAATATAGATATCAGAAAATAAATACAGAACTTTGAAATAGAACAAGAGGTAAAAGGAGCAGGCTTGGAGAAAAAATCTGCAGATAATCAGATGACTTGGACATATATGAAGAGCAGAAAAGGATGAGTAGTAGTACTTCAAGAATTTAAAGGACATATCCACTCCAATAAAAGGATCTAGAGAGCTCCATAAAAAGCGGTATTACCCCATAAGGGTGGTAAGTCACTATACATAATTAGAGAAGCGAATTTAGCTAAATCAGTTAATTTGAAATTGCATTTACCAAATAGTTAATTTCCATCAAAGATTATGTTTATATACGCAATGTTATTATTAGCAGGATTTCGGGGGACATTAATTGAAACAAATGAATTAGAGTAATTAATATTAGTTCAGTTATTTGGAAAAGGAGAATTGAATTATTTGGCTATACAATGTAATTTACCTACTGCATTATTATTTACAATAATTATATTCTGAATAACCAGGCTTTGTTGTAACAAATAAATAGACGAATACAACGGTAATTTAAAACTTTTTATCTAGTCAGATCTGCGATTACAGAGCAGCATAAAATTACGCAAAAATACTTATGCATTTTTCTGGATAATATCTTATCAATTATCGATATTCTCAAAAGCTGTAACACCTGTGTCTCGTAATACTTGATAAGAGATAACAATATTTACTAACAATATTTCAATATATGTAAATTATCATTTGTTTTATTTCAACCAACAGGAAACTTCGATAAAAAATCTTTTGCAAAAACCAAGACCGGTCCAATGAAGGACGACCATTTTTAAAAACTTATTTTTTACATTTACTAAGGTCAATAAAATCAAGATCAATATTTTATTCAACTTCCTTCGAAAAAATTCATCAAGTATTAAACATTAACAACACAGTTATACCAACTTAAACGCGCTGGAACTAAAACTAAAATCATAATTTCTTGTTTGTAAGCAGCACGAGGAAGTGACTATCACATTGAAAGTCAGCGGCCAGCGTGTTTCTGAAAGGCGGTCAACTATTTTCAAAACGCAATTTAATATTTAAAACGCTTGTAAACAACGACGAAACTTCCAAAATTTGGCGGGCGTAAACGTTACGTTGAGAAATCTTTCCAAAACTTTAACATCAAGTTAATAAAAATAACGAAGTTCAACTCTAAAATACCTATAGTACAGAATTAAATTCATCCTACACAAAACAATTGAACATCACCTCCATGGCTCATTAGCTCAAAATTTGTTTTATTTAGGGTGAAAAAGTTTAGCTTTTGTTTTTAATTATCCATAGGTAACTTGATGTACAAATATTGGAAAAACAAATGAACAGCTTGAAATTCTGAAAAACAAATGAATAACTACACATAAATTAGGTAAAATTAAAATATTTTAAAAATCTGCGGCCTCAAAATCCTGTACTGATTACATTTATTATATTAAATTATATTATAGATCTGAAATTGCAGAGCAACTACAAACCTTAAAATTATAAATATAATAGGAAATAGGTTTAAGTTTATTATTTTTTATATACAATGCGCAAAGATCTGCAAGTGCATAGCTACCAACAAAAAAATCGTATATTGTTTTTATTAATTTATATAATATTATGTAAATTAAAGATCTGCAATTTCAGAGCAGCTACAAATACTTTAACATTTGTAATTAATTGTAAATATGTTTAAAATTAATTATTTTATTTACTATGCGTTAAGATCTGCAAGTTTAGATCCACCCCCAATAACTGTTTTATTTATTGTAACAAATACAAGATTATGTAAATTACAAATCTGTAATTCACAGAACATTTACAATAACTGTAACATGTAATAATTAACTTATTTTAAATATATGTATCATAATAATTGTTTTATATATCATGCGCAAAGATCTGCAAGTGTAGATCCGCCCACAAAAATTGCGTATTGTTTTTATATGAAATATGGCACATAGGGATTTCAATGCTATATTTTTATATTGTTGTACTTTACAGCAAAAATGTAAATACAAAAGTTATTCAAAATTTAAAAATGCATGCAATAAGGCCTATTTGGCTAGCTAAATACTAGTATTTCACGATATATCAATCAAATTATAATTAATATTTAATAGAAATATTCCACAGAAAATAATATAACACTGTAATAAATAAATCTAAATCAGTTTTCTGAAATGTATAATTATCCAGGGGCGTATTACAATTAAATAAATATTAATTTAGGTATATTTAGGTAACCATGGGTCTTATTGCATGCACTTTAAATCGTGAACAACTTTTGAATTTATACTTTTGCTGTAAACAAGTAAAAGTCACCAGCAATATATTTATAGGGGCGTATTACAATTAAATAAATATTAATTTTAGGTATATTTAGGTAACCAAATGAAATGTGGCACATAGGGATGCCAATGCTATATTATTATATTGCTGATTTTTATAGCAAAAGTGTAAATACAAAAATTGTTCAAAATTTAAAAATGCATGCAATAGAGCCTATTTAGCTAGCTAAATATTAGTATTGCACGATATATCAACCAAATTATAATTAATATTTAATAGAAATATTGTAACAACAGAAAATAATACAACACAGTAATAAATAAATCTAAATCTGTTTTCTGAAATGTATGTATCCAGGGGCGTATTACAATTAAATAAATATTGCATACATTTTAAATCGTGATCAACTTTCATATTCACACTTTTGTTATAAATCAAACATGTAAAAATTTCCAACAATATATTATAGTAAGCAATAAAATATTTGTCGGTCTCAAAAAACGAAATCGTACTCACAGGTGACAAATAATGCAGAGGTGACTTTAAGTCTTCTGATGACTTGTTGTACCACAGTATACATGCTCGTATGTCTTGTAGGGTTGAACGTAATTCAGGCACAACACTGACTTATCGATGTTCGTAGCACGTGCGGGGGAGGATTCGAGCACTGAGTGTCCGTACGTCTGCGTTCACACCGGGCGACTGGCGCGAGTCCGCGCTTGTGTTCGCGGACCGCGCGTTTGAGTTGCCGCGGCCCCAACTGCGCAGACGCGGACAAGTGATCACGCCACTAGTGGTATTGGAAGTATTGGTGATGGCTGGATGAAGACACGAGGGGTGAGGGGAGGGTGGATGGTTTAGGTGTTGTTGTTGTGGTGGTGACGGCATTGGGTGTTGAGGTGGTCAGAGAATCTTCTAGAGGCTTTGCAATTTTCAATGGAAGAATTGGAAGAGTTGCTGATGGGTTGAGGATGAAGCGAGGTACGAGGGAAAGGTAGATGGTTTAGGTGTTGTTGAGGTGGTCAGAGAATCTTCAAGAAGAGGAGGAATAATCGACAACTTTACAATTTAGAATGATCACACCACTATATTGCTAAAATTCGAAGTATTTACTAATGGATTGACGAAAAAGTTAGGGATAAGGGAAAGGTGGATGATATAGACGTTGTTGTTGTTGACGGTGATGACATTGAATGTTGAGGTAGTTGAAGAATCTTCAAGAAGAGGAGGAATAATCGACAACTTTACAATTTAGAATGATATTAGATAGAACTATATTGCTGGAATTGGAAGTGTTACTGATGAGTTGACGAAAAAGTTAGGGACAAGGGATGATATAGGTGTTGTTGTTGTTGCTGACGGTGATGAAATTGAATGTTAAGGTAGTCAAAGAATCTTCAAGAAGAGGAGGAATAATGGTACTTTGCGATTTGGATAATTAATTTTGATTTGTACCTATTTTGCTGTGTTAAGTGTTAAAAATGTATGATTTATCGAGATCTGTAAAAGCAGAGTGCCACATCCGAAACGTGTAAAAGGATTTTGAAGCGCGATCTCAAAAAAAGAATACAATTTAATTATAGCTGTATTAAGTATTAACAGATCTGCAATTTCAAATCGCATAATTACTGTAGTATACGCTGGCGTTTATATCGTATGCAATTGCAGATCATTAATAATGTTATATCCGGACATTATTAAACACTTTTATTAATATTTCATCTGAATTTGAGAACTCGACGGCTCTGCAATTGCAAATCGCGGTAATGATTAAAGTTGAAGATGTCTCAAATAAATTTCAGATGCGCTACTGTTTTGCAATTGTAGATCTCATTTATAATGTTATATCCGGATATTATTAAACACTGCTAATAATATTTCATCTGAATTTAAGGACTCAACAGTTCTGCAATTGCAGATCTCGGTAATGACGAAAGTTAAAAGTGTCTTAAATAAATTTCAGAGCGCAACAGTATTGCAATTGCAGATCTTACAAATAATACAAATTAAAAACGCTTCTAATAAATTTTATTTTATTTTAAAACTTTCCGACCTGAAACTGCAGATCCCAAAGTTAATTCAGTATGGGAAGGGTTGGAAATGCATTTTAGAGTATAGAAAATTGTTATTAATATTATATCTGAATTCGTCACGGCTCTACAATTGCAGATCTCCTAAATGAATTAAGTTGAAGATGCCTCAAATAAATTTTAGAGCGCAACACTTTGCAGTTGCAGATCTTGTAAATAATGCAAGTTGATAATGTATCAAATAATCATATTTGAAAATTGATCATCCTGAAATTGCAGATTCCAGAATTGTTCTAGAATGAGGAGGATTCGAAATATATTTAGAGTACAATAGCTCTGAAGTTGCAGATCTCCAAAATTAATATCATACCCAGACATTATCAAACATTGTTTTTAATAATTTATCTGAATTTGGGGATGTTACATTTCTACAATTACAGATCTCGTTAAAAATAAAGGTGCCTCAAATAATTTTAATACTTTGTAAGGATTTTACAACATAATCAGAATTAACTGAGAAAATACACTGAGAGCAATGACAGTGACAGATTTCAGCACAAATTCTCTACACATATTTGGCAGTAATATTTCTGGCGCCTGTTGCAAAACAGTGTGACTTGATCCCGATTGGTCAGCGCTAGGTTTGTATCTACACATCAGCAGATGCTCTATTGATAGAAACTTGAATGCGAATTACGCCCATGGACCAGCAATGAATTCACAACTATTACATTTGAGCTTGAGATTTGTATTCATAGATCACGATGTCGAAATAAAAGTTACACCTTCGCCTGCGGTGCTCAATAAATTATTCATAAACACTATTTGCGCTGCGCACCCACACACATAAGTTAGTCAACTTTTTAACATAAAAATTATAGAAAAGTCACGAAAATTTCATCCGTCATAATATTTCCATTACATACCGGTGTATGCATTTTTATAGATGATAGTTTGTTCCCTATGAATTTTAGATCAAAAATGTCCATACTAAATATATTCAGTAATAATATAACAAGAGAGTGAGAATAAATAGAAAATAATTTGACAGATATTTCAAAAACTTGTTGCCAGGCAAAAGCCACGAAAGCCCGTAGGGTTTGAGTGGCTATTGCCAAATGGAGACAAGTTTGAGAAAGATACTGGAGAATTATTTTCTAATTTATCGAACTCTCGAGTTATATTTAATTAGATTATTTTTTGATTTCATCATCGGGCACGTCACTAAATCTTTTTTGCTCATTTTTACTTATGTTGATGATAACTATCTGACATCTGACAGCTGTCAACAAAAACAAAAAAGCTACAGAGAATATTGCCGGGAATAATCACAAGAGCATTATTCTCAGTATAATAATGACAGGATTGGTTAAAACGCAGACACGTGACATACAATGAAGCATTTCATTGGTTTTAAGAAACGTCAAAAAATAATCAGAATAAAAAACTGCATCAAATGAGCCTAAATTGATTGAATTGATATATTTGTGTCATGAGAGAGACGTAAAATTAAATATATAATTTTTATCTCTTTCCAGGGTGCCATGGTAAACAAAACATACAAACAGTCGTATTGTTTGAGTTTGACAGATGACATTTGGGAGAGTTTATTGGCTCATTTAAATTATTTCTCAATAATACTGGACACAAATTACAATTTTGAAAGAAATAAATAGCTCCTTGGTAACGCGTCGGACTGTGGACCATGAAATCCTCAGTTCGAATCCCACAGCTGGCTAATTTAAATTTACCCCTCCACTAACAACTTTGGGGGCTATGACTTGACGGCTGGTAACCGCATTTCATACGCAAAAATATAACACCTACCGTGATCTGTGAAAGCAGAATGTCACACCCACAATGGGTAAAAGGCGTGAGGATATATTTATTTTATTTTAGAAATGAATTAAGTTAATCAATAATCATTAAAACTTCCTAAATGTTATCTGTCAAACTGAAACAATACGACTGTTTGTATGTTTTGTTTACACTCTGGAAACAGCTACAAATTATATATTTTATTTTACGTTTATCTTGAGACAGAAATGTAATACATCAATAAATTTAGGGTCATTTGGTACAATTTTTGTTGCTGAACATTTTTTATATTTACACTTTTGTTCTAAATTTCTTAGGGAACAAAATATCACATAATTTCTTATGTTCTATAAAATATGTAGACATTCTGTATGTACTGTTCAGTCAACAAGAATTAATACATAAGTTTCAATAGAGTTACCAGTAATAATTATTTGGTTTAAAAATAGAAATTAGGAAAAAAATGTAAAAGTTACTTCCATCCTATTGGCTAGAAATATATGGCGAGGACTTCTCCACCAATAGAATGTACTGTAAAATAATCTAGCTACTTCAAAATAATTCTACAGGTAGAACAATTATTGTCTATCACAATTTACTTTGTAAAATAATTTTGTAGATATTCCGCACGTGCTAGCCGTCATTTTATCACCCCTTAAATACAACAAGTGACTGTCGTACTTCTTGAATTCTTACCTTTAACACTTCTTAAATTTGCAATGTCAATATTTTATTTATATAATAAAATATTATGAATGAACTATTTATTGATATATTCGTCCATATCTATACTTGTATTTCATAATAATGTTATCATTTTATGGGTAATTTTTTGATCATACACCCAGAGATAAATATGAATTACTTGTTCTGATTTCGCACAACATACGAGCGAGTATGTTGACATAACGTAACAGTGATTAGATAAAATATAATGTTACTTTTTGGATTAACTTTGCGAAGGTTGTTGAAAACTGTGCTTTCAAATAACTGATAAAGAACACAAAAAAATGTTTCAAATGAAAATTGTAGCCAATCTTTTTGAGTATAACAAAAAATACTTTAACTCATTTATTTACTGACATATATCCAAAAAATCTGCTGTGGGCACCACACTACTTTCTTATACAAATAAAACAATTACTTGATATATAGATGTTAAACCTGTTTAATTTTTTATTCTCAATGCAACTATGAATTTATTTTAAAATAGAAATTTATTAATATCTTGTCTTCAAAACTTCTAACTAATAACACAAATATTACTTTTATAATATTTCACACAACACATATTTTTGACACTTCACAATTATTTGACAAGTTTGACACATAGATATTAAAAATGTTTTAATTTTTGTTCCCAATGTAACTAAGATTATAGAAATATATTCTTAAACATATAATTTAGTTTTTTCTCAAAATTAGAAGCATGTACAAGGAAAGTGCAAATAACATTTTATATTCATAATTTTTTTGCTAACATCTTTCATTTGAAACTTTTTATCATAGCTGATTCTATTTTTGAAATAAATGGAATTTATTGTTTTGTGTGTTTAGTTAACTTCCTCTTCCGGTTTTCAATTTCATTCAGATTCATCTCAGCCCTTCATTTTTTCATGAAATTTATAAATTCTAAGTTTCGTTTACATATCTTATCTCGTTCATCAGATATTGCGCACATGGACATCCATCCATCCTCACACACAGACATCATTGAGAAATTGGTCTTAACGGATTCAGTGGACGTCAAAATATGTATTTCTGCAAAATACTTCCTTATACTTTGTATAAGAATGTAAAAAATCTTGATCACAATACCTCCTACAGAGTATAATTTTAACCTATTCATTTTACAGCAAACGTGTAAATACAAAAGTAATTCAGAATTTTAAAATGCATGCATCAATTATCAAAATATTAGTATTTCACGATATATCATTCAAATTATAAGAATATGTATTAGGAAAAGTGTTACACGGCCATGGAAAATTAAACAGAAATATTTATTTAACAGAAATCCAACATTATATAATTACAATCTTCTACGAAATTTCTACAGGAAATAATACTACACTGTTTTCTTAAAAACAAATATAAATTTTAATCTGTTTGATATATCGTGAAATACAAATATTTAGGCAACTAAATGGGCCTTATTACATGCATTATTAAATTCTGAACAACTCATGTATTTTTCACTTTTGTTAAAAAGTGAATTTGTAAAATGGTAAAGCAATATATACGTTACATTTCAAACCTAACAGAGATGTAAAAATACAATTTATGTCACTATTAAAATTATCATTTCTAGAATAATTATGGAATAGGGAAGGATATCATCAAATGGTCAAATTTGCAAAATTTTGAGTCAGCCGCAGATAAAATGAGTTCATTCAGAATAAATTTACGCACGATGAGTCATAGACAGCAGAAATCACTATGGCGTAAAATTCCGGATACGGATAGTGGCGTGATGTAGGAAAGAGATAGAGGTATGAATAAATACTGTTCTCCTTGTTTTTTAGTTTCATTCAAGGAATTGTGTTATTTGGTTAAATTAGTAATACTTAGTACTGGCTATGATAATTTAAATGTTTATCGTTTTACTTTGGTAATTAGTATGATTCTCTTGTTTTTGTTATTACTTTTTCAATTGTTTCCACGTCGTCAAATTCTTCCGCTGACTCACGAAATGTTATAATTGCGAAATATATTTGGGTTTGCAATTGCAGATCTCATATTCAATGCATGGACGATTTTAATACACTATACATTAATTATTTTAATTATTTAAGACTGTCAGCTCTGGCCCGCAACTGCAGATCTTTGAAAATCATATAAATGTTATTAAGCTACAAGAATTCAATTTTGAGGTGGCTCTGAAATTGCAGATCTCATAATTAATACACAGAGATAATTTCAATACACCAAATAATTTATTTTAATTATTTAAGTCTGGCAGTTCTGGCTCCGCAATTGCAGATCTTTGAAATTTATATAAATGTCATTAAACTACAAGAATTCAATACCGAAGTGGCTCTGAAACTGCAGATCTTATAATCAATACACAAAGATGATTTCAAAACAGCACATAATTTATTTTATTTATTTAAGTCTGTCAGTTCTGGCTCTGCAATTGCAGATCTTTGAAATTCATTTAAATGTTATTAAGCTACAAGAATTCAATACCGAAGTGGCTCTGAAATTGCAGATCTTATAATCAATATACAAAGACGATTTCAATACATCACATAAACTATTTTAATTATTTGAGACTGTCAACTCTTTCTCTGCAACTGCAGATCTTTAAAATTCATATGAATATTATTAAACTACAAGTATTCAATTTAATTTTGAGTTAGTTCTGCAATTGCAGATCTCTGCAATAACCTAAGCTAAAACTTTAATATACATATTTTAGTGTCACAAAATTTCTGGACGTATCAGTTTTGTTTCTGCAATTGCAGATCTAGAAGCTTTTCATATTATAATAAAATAAATAAATATATCACTAGGCTATCAAAATATCGTGAAGTGGTAGCTCTGCAATTGCAGATCCCAGAAATTAACTCAAATTGATGGTGTAAAAATATTGGAACTGGAAAACTTACAAAAATAAAGATATTATAATACATTAATAATCAGTTTAAAAATTCAAAACAAATAGAATACAATAGTAATAAATAAAACAAAATGTATACATCCAGTGCAAGTGTACCGACAAATCGCCGCCATTTTCCCTTTATTTATTCATCGGAAACTGTAAGGTCAGTAAAATTTCAAGCAAATACGTATACATACGTAGGTACCGACAATAATTAAAAATCATGAGTGCCCTGGAATGCAAAATAGTCCCTGCTATTGGCTGAAAGCGAAACGCCTGATAAACAATGTCCCCCTACTCCAGAACAAAAGAAAAATTATGAGTTGAAAACAAAAGACACGTCAGCAGAATCGAATACGTCGCATGGGACGCAGTGGGAATTGGTCTCATGTGACGGGTGTAAGATTTCATAGCAATAGTATCAAGAAGTATGTAGAACGTAATTTAATATAAATTAGATTATAATAGCACATTGTCTTGACTTGAAATAGTATATTTTGTTGACGAATACATCGTGCAAGAACCTACAACGAGATTATTGAAATATTTGTACAATAAATCATTACAATTGTTCAATTTATTCATCATTCACTAACGTCTTTAGGGTGTTGCAAATTGACGGAATGCATAAACAGATAAAATGCTTTAAGCAGAGTGTCACACCCAATCAATGATGTGTTGATAAAATTTATATCACTTTTGAAATTAATGGAACAATTTTCTAATTTCTTAAAACTATTCAAACAATTTTCTTTACAATTATAGATTAATATCGTAATAGATATTTATGATATAAGTGGGATAAGAGCATTATTATGATAAGCATGTGAAATTGTATGTGTAATCACATAAGTATATTAATAATAAATTATCACACGCGTATTCTACAATATTTTTCCTATTTCACGTACACAAAGTCTTTGTGACACTGTTTTTCTCAAAAACAATGCTACAAAATTGAATTTTGGGCAACTGTTTTTGGGGAATTTATTATTGTAAAATTAACAGTCTGTCAAACTTGGGGCTGTCATTGCTCACGTAAAATTATTGAATCGGGGCCCCTGCGTCGGGGTTGCGGCCTGGGACCCGATAGGCCCCGCGGGCTAAGCCCCTTGTTGACCAGTGGTATATTAAACATGCCGTACAATTTTATTTTATTTTTATTGAATTTATGAACGTGAAATAGGAAAAGTAGTATGAACAACTCGTGTTACAATGCCTAATTGTAATACTCTTATTTTGCGTAACTCGCCTGCGGCTCGTTAATGCAAACTATACTCGTATTACAAAAAAGGTCGTTGTAACACTAGTTGTTCAATATACTATTATCTACTCATGCCCAAAGTTAAAAATTAAAATAACTTAATTTTTTTGTAGAATGTAGAAAATTAATTCAAGTAGTTGCTGTAAAAATGTTTCTATAACACTGTTTTGGAAATTACGGATTCCACAACTAAAAATTGTATTGGAATAACTAGCATTCCATACGGCGCGTATGGAATAAATTCGACTAATCAGAGCCGCATATTAGCACGATATATGAAGTATCTTGGTTCAGTTGCTATGGTTAAGTCTGTTTGTTTTAATTTTATTTATTTGAGTTTGACGTTTTCAACAGTTTTATATTTGTATTTTTTGTATTATTTCCAAAATTTTGTTGTTAGAAAGTATAGTATACAAACTACAAACTCTTTACTTGTGTGGAATATGTGCCATTTCATTACTTGTTGTAGAATATACTATTTTAATCCATTACGACCACAATTTGACCTTAAACAATTATGTAGTTGTTTTTCATAAATTTGTGAAGTATTTCGTGAAAATGAGTGATTTAGGAAGTAATTAAATAAATATTAATTAATTTAAGGGATTGTAAAGATTGCATTATCAACATGTATAATAACTTAACTCACACAAAATGAGTGGGATAAATGACAATTTACTCACAGGCGTAGATAAAGTACAAGTTCAAAGAATCAATAGTAATTATTGTTATCGATATTAATTATCATTGAACTCAAGTAGATTCATTAAAAAATACTTAATATTTTTATTGCTAATTGCAAGTGTAAATTCACAAAAACAACTTAATGGAATATTTAGAATACTGCGTCAAAACAATTGACTAAACACACGTCACGCAATTAACCTTACACTGGAAGTGTTAAAAATTAACTATATTCTGTAAATTAATCTCATAGTGTTAAATACGCGTCCCTAGACTGTCTTTTGTTTAATTATCCCCGGATAAAACAGATGAAGAGCGGCGCGAAGGGCGGGCGCAGCCTACGTGATATTTGAATTGAATAAATGGATCACTTTAACACTAGAGAATTGTTTTGTTCTGCATACAGGAAATGGTTGAGACCGTATTATTATAAGATTAAAATATATACATATGCAGGCCCGTACTTATGCGGGTTTAAATCATTTTACAAAAAAATATTTCAAGTAAAAATTATAGATCATTCAATTCTCTACAAACTTTATTTGAAGCATTTTTCTCTAAAACAATTAATAAGTACAGTATTTATTTAATAATATTAGCTGGTAAAATATTTTTCCGCCTACCACTATAGTAAGTATGATATTATTACCTTGGTAACAGGGTTGTAAGTTTGATTTTACAATCACCGGATGGTAATTTTTTTTATTGCGACCCTAGGGGCCATAAGTAATTATATATTAATCAAATAACACAATTTTTTAATCTACCGGGTGTTGACCGCGACCCCGGAACATAGGACTTTAACATGTAAAATCATATTTTCGTAATTTCCTGCTTAACAAATTATATTAGACAAAAAAGTTTCAAATAAAATTGAGAGATCATAAAATTCTACATCAGAATCAATAAACAGAATTACATTTACATGCCCTATAACGCCAGAAATTAAATATGAAAATATTAAAAATTAGCTCAAAAATCGGGTTAGCCTTGGAAATGAAACAAAATTCCTAAAAAAATTAATAATAAAAAATACAATTTTCATTTTCAATTGAATACAATTTTGTTTCATTTCCAAGGCTAACCCGATTTTTGAGCTAATTTTTAATATTTTCATATTTAATTTCTGGCGTTATGGGGCATGTAAATGTAATTCTGTTTATTGATTCTGATGTAGAATTTTATGATCTCTCAACTTTATTTGAAACTTTTTTGTCTAATATAATTTGTTAAGCAGGAAATTACGAAAGTATGATTTTACATGTTAAAGTCCTATGTTCCGGGGACGCGGTCAACACCCTGTATATATTTAATAGGCAACTATTACAGTTTGCACAATTCATTAACACATTTCATAACAATTTATATTTTGTTGTTATCCATCATTTTTTCGCTTCAGGAACGCTTTTAATTTAGGGTATTTTGAAATATCGCAATTTTCATAAATATAAATTGTAATCTTCAATATTGAATATTCGCACCACAAACTTGAAGGTGACTTTAGTACTTTTGATCTTTGTAGAAAATAAGCTAATAATATATTTACATTACTTACGTTTTACATTTTAGTCCAATTTTTAAAAGTTTCATACCTTTGTTTAGATTTTGTCGGTAATAGTATTAACGATGCTACATTAGCTGCTTCTTCTATATTTATATTCATTTTTCTAGTTTTTTTATAATCAGGCAAAAATCACAAAGAATGAAAAATAAATTTTCTTATTTATTTAAGATTGACAGTTAAGTAACCATGTCAACAAGAGAAACAAAGTAAAATAGGTTCCTACGATTTTCGAAATAAAATTGATAATGAATTAAATTATAACTATTTTTAAATAGAAAATTGACCTGGTAGGCGGAAAAATATTATATGAATCGCGTGTCGTAAGTGTTTTCATAGTCTCGTGTATTTTGTAGCCCTCGGCTGCACCTCGGGCCACAAACTATACCCTCGACCACAAAACTCCACTTACGACCCTTGATACATAAATAACGAATAATATCAAATAAACTCCAAGACAAACGTTTGTAACCTGAAAATTCTCGATTCGCGATACTTTTATTTTTAGATTTCAATTTTCGACCGTTCATTTCTAACTTTGATTTAACTTGCAATATAAAAAATACAACCTAAATATATTTACTACGCATTCAAACGAACTTGTAGCAAAATTACTATCTATTCTAAAAATATATGTATATTCTTTTTAAAAACAGAACAGAAGACGCTAGTTATTATTGGACGAGCCTGTAATTGAATCAGAATATTCTATATAAAGATATAATAATTTTCAACCCTTGCAAATATGAAAATAGAATATCTAAACTCGTTCTGAAGCTCCTCGTTTTTCCTACGTGGTTCACGGTGTATTGGTAATTATTTCTTGGTTGAATGCATATTGTAATTATTTACTTTACATCAGACGTACAAAAAATAATTCGAAATATTTATTTTAAACATTAATTAAAAATTAATATTATAAATTCCCTTTGCACGTATTTACATTTCAGGTTAGAGTAAATAAATAAATTTTGTTGAAAACTAAAACTAATTTTAATTAAAATTACATATTTTTCATTCCTTTCATATTTATTGAGCGTGTTTAATAGATATTCCAATATATTTATTTGACTATATATAATTATTTTCAGCGAATTTGCAAATTAATTTATTTATATCTTATATTTTGTAAATATTCAACAACAAAATAAATAAATTGATTGATGGCAGGGAAAGTAAACTCAATCTCGACGATCTGCAACTACAGATCTTCGCAAACACCTATTAATATTTTCGATTATCCTTTCTACCCTTAAACCTCGCCTACAGGACAACAAATCCGACAGCAGAGTCCTCTACACCCCCAAACAATATGACATCTATAATTTGTCACTAATAATAGCGGAAAGCTTCCACAAATGATATTCATAATTCACTTACTCTCCTTAGTAAATTATTAAACACGATCAATTTGAATAGTCCGTTATTTTGAATTATAGCAATTTGATATTTGTTAGGTTTGGTATTATCGTCTTAAAAGCTTGATTAAATTAGGATATTGAACAATCATTATTGATTGTTACCAACTATGGAATTGTTACTTAATTATAAATAATTAATGACAGTGCTAGAAATTTGACGAGAGTTTGGAAATTAATATAATTGTATTGTTGTCATCCTACCTTTACGATGATTTCAAACAGAACTTGAAGAACTGCTCCTGAAAATAAGAAAACGTTTAATTAGTTTCATGTAATTATTTTATTTGCCCAATTAATATACAATACTGCTTTGAAAATATTCAATGTGTGGCAACCGTTAAATAATTGTTGTACAATTAGGATAATTTTGGCAGATACATTGACGTACTATAGTAAATTTGGACGTAACATGAAACAAAATTTGCAAGAAGAATTAACTAATTAATTCCAATGACGAAATTGAGGACAAAACACATAATTTTGAGTGTTATTTACGATAACTTCACTTCTCGAGGTTGGCAACACTGACTGTCAGTTTCAATTGACAACTGACATGTATAAACTTAACCTATATTGTAATTTTTTTTACAGTTTTTTCGAATTTTAGTTTTCAAATAAAACTTAATATGTACCTCGGCACTGAAGTTCCTTTTTATCACTCACATGGTTTATTACGGGCCTCGGCAACTAAATTCCAGATTCGTGATAAAAAATTGAACTTCAGTGCCTTGAAACATAAATAATTATTAGAAGATAAATTGATGCACTTATTTTTATATCCAAACAAGTATTCCGAAAAAATCAGCAATTGCAGAACTACCCCTGAAGAAATGTGAAAAGAAATGAGATTTTTTGTATTTCTATTGCCTGTAGAAGATCTGCAGTTGCAGATGTGCTATATAGCAATACCTCATTAACAAATGTCAATCATTTATTTATTGTCTGAATATATTTGGAAAGATCTGTAATTGCAGCGCTGACGTGCCATAGCGTTTTCAATTCTATTTTTGAAATATTCAATAATTGGCTTCTCTAATTATTTTACATCAAAAAAGTTAAATAGTTTATTATAAAGGAAGAATTTTTGCATTTGTTTACGCTAATATTTATAATTTTACTTTACCTGGAACCGAAAGACGAAGATGTTTATTAATCATCAGTGCCAATAACAAAATAAATGTGATATTAATTAAGAGATTATTGTGTTTAATACATTTTTGTCGAGCATTATTTTGACCATAAAACCATTTCACTGTATCTAATTTTTCTTCCAAATTATACATTTTTAATCAAGACACTTGAAATCAAACATTGATGACAGCAGATGACAGATAAAACCAATAACTTTCAATTGATACATTTGATAATGTGAAGAACCAATAAACATTTCCGTTTTACGGTTTCAAGTAGAGGAAAATTATAAATATTAGTGTCAAAAAATGTAGAAATTCTTCCTCTACAATGAACTGCTAAGCATTTTTAATGTAAACAGTATGAAAACGTTTATTTCACTACCCTGTATAATTGTGTCTATATAAAAGTTAATAAATATCATAAATTGCATTTTGCTCATGAGAGTAATTAATAATAATAAATCCTTCATTCAAATTAATTATTTATACCTATAAACCAGGTACCTAAATCACCTATATAATATTAATTTAATTACTAAATAATTCGCGAATATTATTAACAATTTCATCTAATAGAAAAACTAGTAACACAACTTATATGTAAATGTTTGATATTAAAACAAAATGCTAACATATAAAATATTGTCAAAAGATGATGCAATGTCATAAAGAATTGCGGTGGACAAACTATTGTGACATAAAATTTCAATAATAAATGCGGAAATAATACATAGTCATATATGTTTAACAACTGACTTAAGTAAATAATAATTTGAATTCATTTAATTTTAGAATACCATTATTAGAGTCGTCGCTTCTTATAAAGCTTCCTAGATCCTTTTATTAAAGTGGACCAATCTCTTTTGAATCCTAGTAGTTATATTTCTCCACATCTTCCTGTATTCATTTGTTTAAAATATTTATTTAAAAGTAATACTAATAATTGATACACACAAAATATTTAACTGTAATTACACAAGAGCTTTAATTTTGCCGGATAAATTTGTTTGTTACGAAACCTTGTTAGCTAGCAATTTGACAGGAAAACTGTTTTAATAAAATCACGACACCGTAGGTGGAGTGATTTTATTTTTAAATAGTTTTCTAGTCAAATTGCTGTCAGGTGACAAGGTTGAGTTGTCAAACTGAAATTTATCCAAAGAAAATAAAATGCTCGAATGTAATTCGGCGAGATAATTTAACGACATTATTTATGTAAAGGTTAATTTAAAAATTGATGAAAATACAATTATTATATATCATATTTTTGACATATAATACAAATGACATTAATGTAGTTTGTATTTTGATCTGGTTGCTAGGAGAAAGATAAATGACGCTGTATCATTTGCAAAAAGTTACCTTCCTATTTATCCGTTGTCAAAACGATAATAGTTATTTACTTTACAAGTGGGCAAAGTAAGGAATTACCCACGAGAGAAATTTTAGCTCACGAAGCCGAAGGCTGAGTGTGATAATTTTATCGAGTGAGAAGTGTTGGATAAAATTGTTTATCCAACACCTCTCAATAAATGCTCTATAACTATGTCGATTTTAAACAAGGAAAGTAACAGATTGCCCACTAGTGGGTATAATTTTGAGGAAAGTCACTAATGAGTTTTTTTTTTATTTATAACAATAATAATAACACACAACACCTTGGTAACCACTTCGACTGACATTTTAATTTAAAAATTTAAAGCACATGTCACTGTCAAATAATATTTCTTTAATACATTTTACATTTATTAAGAGGTGTTGGATAAAACGTTATACTTCACACGTGGGCAAAGTGGAATTACCCATTCAATAAAATTATCACACAGCCTTCGGCGTCGTGTGATGAAATTTCTCTCGTGGGTAATTCCTTACTTTGCCCACTTGTAAAGTAAATAACTATTTTTCTTTATGGCATATTGGAGTTAAATTATAATTATAATTTAATTTAACTGGCTGTGAAATTAAAATCCTGCATTTTATTGGTTCACTTTTGACAGATGACAGATGAGGTAAATAGTCACAGAACTATTTTATTATAAATAATAAATACTGTCCAAAATATAATTATTTTAGAAAACACACAACTTTAAAGTTCTGTAAACTATCATTAAAACTATTTTTATAAGCTTATCAATAAGAAAAACGCTAGTAGCTTCCTCCACTATGACTATAAGTATTCAAAGCAGCCGAAGCAGAACAAGAAACTCCTCAAGTTTTCAGATTGGAACACCGGCCATCTGTACATCTATTCCCGGTTAAAATTCCACGCGAGTTCTTTCAAACAACTTAGCAATATAACTTTAACGAAACAATTAAATGTCTCCTAAATAACTTAAGTTTCTCTGCGACATTCGAAACAATTCCCTCAGATAGTTTCACACAAAAAAGCGCATTAAATTATCACAAACGCGGTTGCGATGATTCCATCGAAACAAATGAAATCTTGAAAACTAAACAAAAGAACAGAGATAGCAGGGATGCACCAGTAATAATAATAAGACGAGATGACTGCTCAGATGTTTTACAACACTTGGGGAATTGACAGAGTGTTATATAGGATTTTACACGACATTTCAGTCCTCAGTTTTTGAATTATTTGTAATTCAAAACCTAAACGAAATACTGAAAATTTGAATAGATATTTGAACTCAGCACAATTTACTAAATTATTATAGAATTTTCTACAGTATAACGTAACTGATATAGTGGGGTCTTTGTTGACTCCACTGCAAAATGAAGATGAAAAATCTGGTGTGGGCACCACACTACTTTCTTATACAAATAAAACCAACTGAATATGTATGACTTGTTCCTTACGTATAACTATTGTGACATTTATTTGACATATGGATATTATACCTGTTTAATTTTGTGTTCTCAGCTATGATGTTAATTTAAAATATTAATTAATATCTAGTCTTTAAAACTATCTAACTAATAATACAAATATTGCTTTTATAATATTTAAAACGACACATATTTTTGACACTTCACAATTATTTGACTCGTTTGACACATAGATGTTTTTGTTCCCAGTGTAATTAAGATTACTGAAATACATAATTTAGTTTTTCCCAAAATTTGAAGCATGTAGAAGAAAAGTGCAAATAACATTTTATATTCCAAATATTATTGCTAATATCTTTTATTTGAAACTTTTCTCGCACACGTATAATAAGTATCAAAAGGTTAGTAATAGTAAATTGTTTACATTGCTGTAGTACGCATCGTAATATGTCTTATATTTACCGAAATATGGCGATTTGTAATATTTTTCAAAATACGGAAATTTCCTCAAATATGACTTAAAATTGTAATTTTTTTTATTACATTTCTTTATAATATTCGCGCCAGGAAACCCATTGCAGCAGAGCGCATCGTCATATCTCTAATATTTTTCGAGATATGACGATTTTTTATGTTTTCCGAAGAGCAACTTTGAGGGGCTGTAACTCGAAATCTATACAAGATATCGAAAAATATCTCCAGTTTTGTGTTTTTTGTGACATTTATAATAAATTAGTAAATTTTGAAAATTTTGAAATTTTTTGGGATTTTTTATCAAAATTTTGATTAGAGATATCTCGATAAATATGAAAGATACAGACTTGCAGTGTTCACCAATCGATTCAGCTCGACGAAATACATAAACCCTGAAAATTTCAGAAAATTCGCACACCCGATTGAAATGTTACAGCAAAAAGTCTGAAAATGGCCAAATTCAGGCCAAACGTCAAGGGACAAAAAAAAAACGCCATTTTAAGGCTTTTTGCTCTAACTTTCCATCCCGTAAAGCGATTTTTATGAAACTTTGCATACTTATGTATTTCGACGAGCTGAATCGATTGGTGAACACTGCAAATCTGTATCTTTAATATTTGTCGAGTTATCGCCGATCGAAATTTTGAACAAAAATACAAAAAAATTTCAAAATTTTAAAAATTTGCTAATTTGTTATATAAGGCACCAGCAACGCTAAACTGAAGAGAATTTTTAGATATCTCGTGTAGTTTTTGAATTACAGGCCCTTAAAGTTGCATTTCAAAAAATACCAAAAATCGACCTATCTCGAAAAATATTAGAGATCTGACGATGCGCTCTGCTACAATGGGTTTCTTAGCGCTTATATTATATAGAAATGTAATAAAAAAATATTACAATTTTAAGTGAGGATATTCCGTAAGTTTCAAATTTTTTTATCGGTATTTGAATCTGTATTGAATGATTAATAATTACAGTTTCTGTTATTTGTTTGTTCCCATGGCAACTAAAATTAGTTTATTAAACATATAATTCAGTTTTGTCAAAAGAAGCAAACAAAATATAGTGTGGGTACCACACTACTTTCTTATACAAATAAAACCAACTGAACACGTATGATTTGTTCCTTAATTATATAAATCCGATAGGAAATATGAATAGTTATAATAGCAGAAGGAAGAAATTTCGTAAAAGGCGTTATGATATATTTATTTAGTTCTCTCCTATACCGCCCCCGCTTTCGCTATCTACAAGCCGGAATAATCAGATCCCAGTGTATAATTGGCGGTAGACGACTCCGGGTTCCGGGTCCCGACAATCCGAGCCCGGATTCAGATCCGGTTTAAAAACAACACGGCTAAGAATGAAGGGAGAGCACACGTAATGCTAGTCTATTAAATCCTGAATTATTCAAGTGGAAAATACACATCGTTTAGAGTTTAGATCATATTGTAATAAGATACATACACTGCCTTGTCGCCTGCATAGATTTGACAATATTACGCCAGGCCCGTCTTCAGGGGGAATAAACACATGCAGATATTCGTAGAAACTCTTTTAGAGCTCTTTATAAATGAAGAAATGTATTGTACATATTTTTAAAATGAATGGCTATGAAGAAAAGAAGATCTTAATACTGTCAAGAAATAACAACGTAGTATATTTTACTCCGCATCTTATATTACAATGTATGTTGAAGATTTCGAAAGATATGTACAAAATTCCTGGTGAATGTGGAAAATGTTACATTGGACAAACTAGCAGAATAATAACAACAAATATTGCAGAACACAAACGATCTATTTTTCTTAACCAACCAGAGAAATATGCAGTGACTACTGACTAATAGTCATGCCACTAAAATAAACTTAGAAGGAACAAAAATTATAGCAAGATTGAAATGTGCCATAAGAGAAGCTATAGAAATGTATCAAAAAATCTTATATGGTCTAAAAAAATTACCAAACATTTTATCTTCCGCCTACCTCTGATAAGGGAGGTATTGTTTTTGGTCAAAAAATTGGGTAGTGAGTTTTCAATGAATAAGCACGTTTTAGGGTCCCTACAATACGATTGTACTATTTTCGCCATGATGTCTTTATGTATGTAACTCAAATACTATAATAACAAAAAAATACAATTTTGTGAATTTTTGCTTCTTATATTTAAATGAAGAGCTGATTAGATTTTGAATAAAATTGGTCAACCGGAAGTAGCAGTTCACTAGAAGCCCTTAACAGTTTTCCAGAAAAACACAATTAAATTCAATTGTTCAACAATTTATGTTATTTTGAAAATAGTATGATATTCAATTTTACATCTTTTTGATTAGATTAATTTTATTAATTATCATTAGATTTAGAGATAATAAAATATAAATAAATTAAATTACATAAATCTTGCATTCCATGTACATCATGGAAACAATTAAAAATTTTTAATATTTTACGAAATGTGACACATTTCATTGTGATTGTGAAGCTGTTTTCTTACTAAAATATATGTCAAAAAATTAAATAAATATACGAAAGAAAATTAAATTTCTTAAATATAAATAGAAAATAAACAAATAAGAAGGTATTTTTCTGTATCATCAAATACTATTTTGTACGGTTTAAGAGTTGTATTAGGCGGAAAGTTATGTGCTGGCCACATCAATTTTTTGTTTGTGACTACTTCTAATTGTTTAATAAATAATCGTGTTCAGTTTTATTGTACCAGTTCAGGGCTATAAAAAGAATGGCCAAAAAATTCCCTTTGATCTGGTACCAAACGATTTTTACTTGTTTCCAAAAGTAAAAGAATTTTTGGGGGAAACCTCATAGAAACAATGACATTTTGGCTCAGATTTTTTGCGCTAGAAGACTATAATTGGTACTTCGTTACAATAAATGCCTTGACAGCTATAGCGATTACATTAAAGTATAGATTAATAATGTACTATAATTTTGCAAATAAAGTTTTGTGTTGATATCTTTCAGGACGACTCCCCTATATTTCTTTAAGTGTTATTGTGCAAATCTTCTCGAAATTCATTGCAAAAAAACAATTATAAACATTCAATTAACAATCCAGTTCCCTAATCCATATGAACCCAACTTCACGCCATTGAAATCATCAACAGTGGAGCAAGTTCCCGTCATCTCAAGTAGTGTGAAACAGACACACATTCGTACCTACGTTCTCAGTCAACCACTTCGTTAACAAGTTAAGTTGTAAGATGTTCCGTCAGTTTGCAGAGTGGCGCTAGTTGTCACGGCCACACACATCCCCTAAAATCCCCCCCACCACTCCGGCAAAGCTGGGAGAGGGGTGAGAGCATTATGCAACTGTCAGGTTCGTTATGTCACAACTCGCGTAACTATATTAATTTCTATTAGGATTCCGGGTGATTCCGGGGGTTTGGGAGGATAAGGGATGAGGCTGGAGCTAGGGATGAAACGATGAAGCGTCAAGGGTGGTAGGATTGGTGTTTTAGGGGTTGAAGTGAAAGAATTATGCTTGATGTGGTTTGTTTCAATTATATATGATGTACTGGTTTACTTTGATAGGAAGGCTGCTTTAAATTAACTTCAAAACTAAATTTGTTTGCCTCTTATCCAGTTAAAGATGTAACAACCCTCTAAGAACATCAAACGATCCCTAAGTTTGGATATTTTTGCCTGCCGCACGTAAGGGAGAAATTATCACGGCTCAATATTTTCAACGATTTAATAAATGTATTATTTTGAAACTACATATTTGAAATTAATGTGTTTAAATTACGAACAGATTAGATTAACCGGAAGTGGTAGGGAGTGGTAGGGTAGAGGCAAACTTCGAACTCGAGAGGGAAAAAGAAGCGCTTTCCTCTCTAGTTTGACTAATAACTATTATCTACAATTATTGTTTACAAAACGTTGAAGAAAAATTATATTTTGATATTTTCGTTTAAATCTGCTAACCTGTCTTTCGAAAAAACAAAACAACGATTGAAAAATGTTAGTTTTTGACATGTGTCATAATTTTTAAAAGGATAAGCGTTTCTTGATTGTGTTGGTTCGTGTTTCTGCCTTTTTCGATAAGAAATCTATGGCGGGAGGTATTGTATCGTTTTAAAATTGTTTAGGTTGGAAGTTATGTGCTGCCCACATCAAATTGCACGCTAAGGAATTAAATGAAAATTATTTTACTAATACTTCCAGATGTTGTCTTCACCCCATTAAAATTTCAAACAAATTTATTTAGTATTTACAAAATGGCGACTGATAAAATCCACTCCCGAATTCTCTCTGCACTTACAAGATGCAATTGACGTCACTGTATCAACCCTTAAGGCAAACTTCCGCCCCCGAACTGCATTATACACCGATGCCACCTTCGATACCACCCCCAAACACCACCCACGGTAAGAGCGCCGTTACAACGCAGCAGGAAAGGCCCACTTTCTGCAGAGCTCCCGAGTAGATCAGAAAGCATCAAATTAAAGCAATGAATCAAGAGAAAAATAGTTAATTGTTTACATTACTACGCTCTACACTTCTACAGAGATAAATATAGAATATAATTAAGGGTTGTAGATCACTGAAAGCATATAATAAGTCTAAATTATGTTGATCAAAAATCTTTTTTGTAAAATAGAAGCAAAATAAAATTACAGAGAGCCTAGTTACAGTTTAACATGCCTAATCTCAACTTACAAATTACTGAAACAGTATTACAGTAAGAATAGCGACTGTCGTAGGTGTTGTAATTATTTTTCAAAAAAATTCTTCAAATAAAAACGATAGCAAATTTAATTCTGAACAATATTTATTTGAAGCATTTTTCTCTAAAATAATTAGGAAATGAACTACAGTCAAAATTCTAAAAAAAAAAATTACAACAAAATTCTCTTTTCCGTCCGAGCAGCCAGACGACTACAAATGTTACATAGTGTCTAAGTCTAAGTGATAAGCGGTTGGGTAGACTCTACGTATGTTTTAATTGAAATGATGATCTGTAATGTATTCTACTGAGCTCTGCAATTGCAGAGTGCCACACTCAAACATCCCCTTGCTTTATCTGTATACTGGGTGGTAAATTTATTGTATTACATAGAGAATATAAAGCTATTTAAAATATATACAAAAAATGTTCTACATAATCCTAAATTATGTAATTCAAATTCACAAAACAGAAACAATTTAATCCTAATTACAGATTGCCATGAGAAATAAAACAAATAATTTGAACAGTATTGTTGACAGATCTGTCAAAATATTTATAGTATTTTCAACTGTTCTATTTGTTGCTGTTTATTGATATTTGGTATTAAATGTTAAAAATCTATTGTGGGCAGCACAATACCTCCCGCCCATCCCTTAAACAAATTGAGTTTTTAATTATGACACATGTCAAAAAATTACATTTTTTTTCATTTTTCATCCGTTGTTTTGTTTTTATCAAAAAGCATGGGTTTGCATATTGATACGAAAATGTCAAAATATAATTTTTATTTAACGTATTGGAATTAGTAAATATTGTCAGTAACAATAATTGTAGATAATAATATTTGAAACATTATTCTCATAACAAAAATTATCATTAAATCATAATTTACTGAGATATTTCAAAATAACTTGATAAGACTTCAAGTAAACTACCACTTCCGGTTATTGGATTATCACCAAAAACTAATCAGCTCTTCCAAAGGGTATACAATTAATATATACAAAATATCAAAATTTACAGTTTAGTAGTTTTTGAAAAACTCCAGAGATCCACACAGACTGACAAACACACATACAGACATCATCGCAAAACTATTAAAATCGTATTCTAGGGACCTAAAACATGTTAATCCACTGAAAACTCACTACTGAATTTTTGCGTGATTCCTATACCTCCCTTACAGGATGTGGCGGGAGGTAAAAATACAATGCTTTAAAAATGGCATAAAAAACATACATACATACATAACGTCACGCTATGTCCCACTTAGTGGGGTAGCACGAACCCAGAAACACAGTCAACCAACAATCAATCTCCTCCAAACATTCCACCACTTTCGCCTCGTCCACATTCATACATGCTCGTTTATTCTTCACACTCGGAATCATTCGTTCACGCAACAAACCATCAACCATACCCAAAAAAATGTGACAAATTTCTCAACAAAACTGTTGTTAGTTAGTAAACCTAGTAAATTCAGTAAAAACGAAGATACCCCCCTTAATTCAATTTCATGTACAGTACAACTTAATTCCATTTTGCGTGTTCAGAGTCCATAACCCAACAAAACTTCAAATAAACAACTTGAATCTATTCTTGATGTACCTACATCACTGTAAATAGTTGGAAAACATTTTTCTTTATCACGATCACGCATACACTACCCCATCTATCCGTGTGTAAAGGTATGATTAGTTTAACTTCCCTGTTGTCTAAATATGGAAATTGTTGGTGGTGAATTGAATTACATGAGGAAGAAATGGAATAAAAATAAGCGCAGGTATCTAGGGGAGATCAATACAACACGAGCAACAAGTGGTGGAATTTTCACCCCTCTTAAGTGACAAATAGAGAGGGGTGGCTCTGGTTTTTCTTTTTATTTGATTGCGAATTGTTGCAGAAAGAAAACAAGAAGGGTTAACGAGATTCTAACATATTGGTGACAGCCAATGTACATTAATCTGATCAGGAGTTAATTGAAACATAATACACATTTTATTTAAAACATTTTCTTTCGTTGCTAAAGATTTGAGTGGTGTCTTAAACTAACCTCAATGGAAGCGCATATCTTTAAGAATGATTATTTCACTCATTACAAATTTGACCAATCAGAATGTCTCATTTTCCATTGTTGTGCATTTTAGATAAGTGATTAAACACCACCATGCTGTTTATTCGCGATTAAATTGAAGCTAGATTTTATATGCAAATTTTGAACATTTTGAAGGCATATTTAGCCGGATAATTAGTTGCAGAAGCAAGATACTTACATGTTTTTTACCTTTACTGGTATTCTATATCTTTAAACATGCTGAATTATTCAATTCAAGCTATTTTTATTCAAAAATTTTTGACATTTATTTGACAAGTAAAAAGAAAAACAATCAATTTGCTGTAGTTACACTATAACTACATAATTTTATGGTGCTTTTTGTTTATGAGTGTACCGATTTATTTATGTGAAAATGTGTCAAAATCTTAGAAAATAAAGACTCGTATATTTGGGGAGCGTATTTTGGCGGCTGGCACAAAAATCTACGACTCCAAATAATAAATATACAAAACAGCGATGATATCTGCGACATATTTTATTTATTTTGATTCCAAATTCATTGGCAAAATAAATCCGACACAATCACGTTCCATACAAAAAAAAAACACCCCTAAATTGTAAAAAAACCTCTCATGTAATATATCTATTTAATGTGTGACGTGTGTAACATTGCACACGTATAGACAACAAAATTATTGGAAAATATAAACGATAAATGTAACAGCATTAGCTGTGGTGGCGTTAAAAATTTGCATAAGTTGATAGGCATTTTGTGAAATAGACTTCATTATTGCAGGCTACATTTATATAAAACTTCATTTTGTCAAAAGCGGAGAAAAATTGGTTCAATATTCTTGATTTACAATGCGTGTACTACGAATTCTAAACCGTATATTACAGGCGTCATGTTCCTGCATAAGAAATGTTTAAAAGCAGTCAGAAAAGAGAAGATTGTTCTCATGTTTGTCAGAAGCGACTTTACAATTTGTACCTTCACTCAGAGGTCATTTATTTATTTGATATGCAATTTCAGATCAGTGAAGTAATACAATAAATATGAAGAAATCTTCGCTAAATCCATTGGTAAAGTCCGCAGCTGTCTAATTATTATAGTTTTGAAATTACAGCCCTTTAAAGTTGAACAAGTCAAATAAAAATTAACTCAACAAATAAAAATTGTCAAAAATTCAGTTAATTGGTTCAAAAACATGAAATTTTGAAAATTTGTTTCTAGGCTATTCAGAGCATGGGAAATTCACCCATGAAGAGAATTTTCAGTTATCTGTAATATTTTCCAAGTTACGCCCAATTTTGTCTTTTCCGGAAAGCAAAATTTGAGACGCCATAATTCAAAAACTAATAGAAATATCAAAAAATTAACCACAGGTTTGTTGTAATTATGTTTCAATTAACCAATTAGTAAATTTTGAAAATTTTCAATTTTCCGACGAAATTTTCTTTTGTGAAAAACTCGGAAAACAGAAGAGATACAATTTCGAAATCTTCACCAGACGATTCAGCGGGTCGAAATACATATGTGTGTAAATTTTCACGGAAAAATTCCGACTAGGCAGTGATTTAGAACAAAAAGTCTGAAAATGGCAAATTATGGGCCAAACGTCAAAGGGTACCCCTTGAGGTTTTGGACGATTTTTGATTTTCTGCCCTAATTCAGTTTGTAGTCGGAATTTCGCCGCGAAAATTTACAACTATATGTATTTCGACGCGCTGAATCGATTGGTAAAGGTTTCCGATTCGCATCTCTTCAATTTTCCGAGTTATCCACAAAAGAAAATTTTTCAAAAAAATCGGAAAATTTCAAAATTTTTTATTTTGTTTATTAAAGCTTGAAAAGCACCCCAGTGTAACCGTTTTTCAATATCTCATTTAGTTTTTGAGATATGTGTCCTCAAAAATGAGTTTTGAAAAATGTTAAAAATCGATGTATTTAAAAAGCCATAACAGATATTGAATTTCTGTCTTCTTGTGTGGATTCCTCATGGTCCAAATAAATTTTCAATTGGAGTATACAGGAACAAGAAGAAGAAAGATGCCCAAAAATGGGGCTTATTTCAATAAAAACAGCCTGTATCATTATAGCAGCATGTAATCGTCTGACTGCTCGAACGGAAAAGAGAATACTGCAGTTGTAGCCTATTCATATTTCGCGCTGTAGTGAATTTCCTAATTGTTTTAGGTAAAAATATGTTGTGGGTACCACAATACCTCCCGCCATAGATTTCTTATCAAACAATACAGAAACACAGACCAACACTATCAAGAAACACTCATCCCTTCAAAAAAATGAGTTTTCAATTATGACACATGTCAAAAAATGACATTTGTTTCATTTTACAGCCGTTGTTTTCTTTTTATCAAAAAGCATAGGTTTGCAGATTTAAACGTAAATATCAAAATGTAATTTATCTTTAACGTATTGTAATTCGTAATTCGTGATAGTAGATAAAGATTTGAAACATTATTCGGATAACACAAATTGTTATTAATTCATAATTTATTCAGATAGGGCTTCAAGTTAAATACTACTTCCGGTTATTGGATTATCACCAAAAACTAATCAGCTCTTTCAAAGGGGATACAATTGATGTATACAATATATCAAAATTTTCAGTTTAGTAGTTTTTGAGAAACCGTAACTCCAGAGATCCACACAGACTGACAGACAGACACACATAGATCATCATCGCGAAACTATTAAAATCGTATTCTAGGGACCCTAAAACGTGCACATCCACAGAAAACACACTACACAATTTTAGCATGATTCCTATACCTCCCTTACAGAATTTATTAGAAACATAGCTGACAATAATTTAATAATATTCTTTCAAATTTTGTTTCATTGTTCTGTCTTATTCTTAAATAGTGGAGAGTATTGAATAAGTCACAAGCTTGTTTATTATGTATTTAATAAGTAATGATCTAGGAGCTTAGATTAGTATTGTAATGTTTTTATATATAGAATATTGACGTATCGTTTTGTATAATCAAAAATATAATACATTTTTGAATATAGCTGTCTTTTATTGAAATACAGTTCACTAACTGCAACAGAGAAACCACAGGAGTAAAGTGAGGTTAAAAATGTGCCTCCTGGTTTTCACGCAACACATCTGCCTTACCTGCGATGTTGGGTTGTTTCACACACTCTCCAAACCATAACACACCCCGAAGCAATTCCATATTACTTTCAATACTTTATATTCCCCACTTCATATCCTCCCACATCCACTGCAAACTTCTACCTAGCGTAGGATCTACAGCAAATACGCTTCAGGCGAGAAACTTCAGAAAATTGTAAGTTTTCACTTGGAAATTACCCTAGTAGAAAGTTGGATAATTGTGGTCAGCAACCATTACACTAAGGGTTGTTGCTTTAGAAGTTGGCGAACATTATTATTTTGTTTAAAATTACGCTACGTCAAACGGTAACCGAATACCGGAGTGTATAAGCAATCAAGTAACTTGTCTTCCAATCACCGCCAATAAAATCAAACCGGTACTAAAACGGAAACGGAACAAATGTATTAGGGACGTTCCAGCAGTGAATCGGAACCGGAAGTAAACTCGGACACGTATGCGACCAACCGGTAGATGATTCAGTCAATCGGAACAACGAAATGAAAACATTTCCACGAGTATTTTCATTGTTTCCAATTTAGGGTTTTATACATTGAATTATTTATTGTTGACTCAAAATTTTACATTGCTACGTACTACTGTGAGCGTAAATGAAGTAGGGAAAGGTTTAAATCTGTTATTGATGTCGATTAATCTCTAAAGTGTTGGTGTTTGAGAAGAATGATTTGGTGACTGATTGTAATGTAATAACACAGTGGACTATTGTTGTAATCAACTATTAAATATCGAATATGTATGTTAAAGTATGAAATTGGTCTATTGTTGTAATCAACTAGTAAATATCGATTAAGAATTTTCAAAGTATAAAACTGTTCAGATTCAACATCCTCCAAAGTTTACAAGGGCAATAATCACGCAGTAAAATCTTTACAATCAAATAAAACTCTCGAAGAATATTTTATAGCTTCGGAAATATTCATGTCCGATAAAAATTCGATTTGCCGGGTCCAACACTCGACACACATTGTCTTAAACAGAACATTAATTCAGTAATGTTTTCGTGCGAGGCATATTTAGAATCTACGTGGCTGGCATGAATAATATCACATTTTACACCTATCGTAAAACATTTTATTTTTACGTCAGATTATAAACGAAAACGGTGGAACGTTCTGACCAAAATGCTATAAAAGTTCGCTAGATTAAGAATGGTATACATTCCCAGAAGTTCTATGCTGATATGGCATCAATAAAATAATAGAAGTTGCGGCTTGACCTTCAATTTACTACCAAAAACACAACTCTGTCTCAACCGCTTCAATTTCGCTATAAAAATCGATACGTAGATAATGTTTCAATATTATTTCAAACATAGTTTGCTGTTTGTAATTTTGTCACATGTTCTTTCTCATCGCTTGACTATACGCTATATTTTCCCAAAATAAATTTGTTCTGTTTATTGTTATTAATTACTGCACGATATTATTTGATTGGTCACGATATTCTATCATTTACATTCGTGCTCTGCAGTACTCCAGAAATTAATAAATTGTTGCTTTACTGCTACATTTATTCTAAATTAAATTGAGTTTGTATAGCTTTATGTTGTACAACCTAATATAAATAAGTACCTACCTTTTCTGCCATTCTTTCTCGCCTTCTCTCGGATGAGGAATCACTACACTACACTATATTGTTTATACACATTTTATGCACATTATATTCACTATTTCACTGCAGATTAACTGCATAAATAACACTGACACATCCTTTTGATACACACCATTTTGTGAACTGCAATACAAACTGTGAGCTTTGAACGAAAAGCCGAATCGAACAAGTATAAACCATGTTTTTAATTAAATCTATAAAAAGAAATAAATAATACAGTGCTTCTCAAACGTTTTACTGATAGTAAATAAGAAAATATTTTCGTTGATTACAACAATTAAAGTTTGGAACAGAATTGATTTAACTATTTAAAAAGTATTTTCACTTGATTGCAACAATGGGATAATAGCGTAATGTCTTACACATATGTTCATATGTGGTTGTATGACATATAAGTCGTAATTAAGGATAACTAATGTTAGCACAGCCGCTGGTGCCCTTATGGAACCTCATCACTTACATGAGAACATGTGTGTGTATGGAATTAGGTACATGGACAAAAAATGGTGTAACAAAGATGATTACACAACAGCGGAATGAAGAATGAATAATAATTTAGTCGACAATGTGCTAAATAAAGTTGATTACTAAGGGAAGAATAATTACGCAACGTTTTAAATATTATTATAATTAATTTCCTTAAAAACTTTATACAAATAATATGTTACGTTACATACAGAAATCAAATTAAATCGACAATAAAGTAATATGTAAAATAGTGATAAAAAACTATCAAAATAATTTGAGTGCTACCTATTTTTAAATTTCGGTAATTTAAAATAACTTTACAATCACAGCATTTTTTACTTTTAATTTAAAATGCGCTAAAATCAACCCAAAATAAATTGACATTTACAAATATTTAAATAACTCCACGCATACCACAACATTCACACAAAATGTCCAATCTTATTTTACAGTATTTATTCCCAAAATCAAATTGAATGGCTGAAAATATGGATCATACACACAATCATTAGCAACAGTGTTAAACTAATATTTTGATACAACAAAGTTAAAAATATTTATGGAACTAATAGGAATTACATTCATTGTTACCAAATGGTAACTTTAGAAATAAATATTTACACTAATTAAATAAACATATAGCTGAATTTATAGTCGAATCATTTCGTTGTTATCAAAAGAAAATATTTCTAGTAGTGTAAATTTTATTGTTTATTATATATTATGTATATACAAAACTCAAAATAAATTGAATTAAATGTAGGGGTACCACTTATGGATAAGTCCAACCACATTTTGTTTAATAATAAATTACTACAGTAATTTTAGCTAGAGTCCGATTGGCTGAAAACAAACACAATTTATTAAAATCTTTTAAAATAAAACCAGAACCAATAAAATTTGAACACCGACTGAGCTAGCGGACGGAAAAGAGATTACGAATGTTTCACGTTTAGTTGCTGCCATGTGTTTCCTAATTATTTTAGAGAAAAATGTTTCAAATAAAACTCATAGATAATTTAATTATCTACAATTTTTATTAGAAACATTTTTCTGTAAAACACAATTTAGCTGCTATTAATCGGTGTTCATTCATTTAAAAAATCATTGGTTGAAGTAGCCGTTTAAGTTATCGAACGGAAAAGAGATTACGGTCTAGTTGATGTAGTGACTTTCCTAATTGTTTTAGAGAAAAATGTTTCAAATAAAACTCGTAGCTAATTTAATTATCTACAGTTTTTATTCGAAACTTTTTTCTCTAAAACACAATTTGGCTGCTTTAAATTGAATAAAAAAATTCACTGGTTTAGGTAGTGGTGTAAGTTATCGAACGGAAA
Source organism: Poecilus cupreus (assembly GCA_963942605.1). NCBI lineage: Eukaryota > Metazoa > Arthropoda > Insecta > Coleoptera > Carabidae > Poecilus > Poecilus cupreus. The sequence goes on along the minus strand of OZ012724.1, from coordinate 26,424,323 downwards.
AGAGATTGCGGTTGTTTCGACATCCAGTTACTTTTTGTGCCGCCGCGAGTTTCCTAGTTATTTTAGAGGAAAATGTTTCAAACAAAACTCGTAGATAATTCAGTTTTCTACACTCTCAGCTGGCGTCCAGGGCTAAACCACGCGTACCAACCTAAATTTCAAATAAATCTAAATAAATAAATTTCTCACCAAGTCGGTAGTTTAACTTTGTTGTATCACAAACAGTTTCTATGTACAAGTGAATAATTTTCACCGAACTTTTCTTAGTCAATCTTCACAGTGGAATAGATCTTGCGCACAAACAAACTAGTACCAATGTAGCCAACTGTGCCGCACATAATTCCCAGCGCGGCTGAGAACAGTGCCATGTAACCGAAGTAGAACGCCGTTTGGAACAGGCCGTACATCCTAACACAAAATAAATTGTAAAATGTAAAGTACACTCAACAATGAAGCTTTTTTACTCTTACTTGGTTTTGAAGAAGAAGTAGTAGAAAGAATAGAGGTAGACATAAGCGGAAGTAGACGCAGCAGCCAGGAAACTAGTCCACTGCCATCTGTAGTCTTCGGCGTTCAACAGGAAATACGTACAGACAATTGTAACACACACTGTTACAACTATTAGAATCAGGCACACCAACAACATAAAACCATAAACGTAATAGATTTTATACGCCCAGAACGATGTAAAAATGAAATACCTATAAAAAAAACATCCAAATAAATAAATAATCAATTAATTATCTTAAAAAAACATTTACATTTCAATAAAAATACTGGCGAACGGTAAAACTCCCCCAAGTAAAATAATAACTCCAGGTTCCATAAACCATTTCTTTTCTGGAATTGGTCTAGGAACAGCGTTGATCCTACAGGGATAATCAGGCTGTCCAGCAAGATTTCGACCCAGGACTGTCCCGACTAAAGTCAGCGGAAGGATCACAAATAGACATATGCAAGTTACTGCAACCTATAATAAACAAATCACTCAATAACTTCAAACTGTTTAGCAGTATTAAAAAATACTTCAAATAAAATTTGTAGCCAAAACTTTAATGAGTATTTCTTACTTGAAAATTTTTTCTGTATCTATAATAGTTTTCAAGTATTTCTCACCATAGTCCCGAATGGAATTGCTCGACTGGCATGGTAGTAGATAGCAATGAAATTAATAAAGAACGCAGTTCCGCAAACTAAAACCGGAAGCATAAATGCTGACAGGAGCATTTGTTTTATCCAGACTTTTCCACCCATTCTTGCGTATAAAGATCCTCCAAAGTATCCATTTACTGGAGAAGTTGCTGCGTACACGAAAATCGCTGTTGATAATAAAGAACCTCGCCTGAAAAAAATTGTATATTATAAAACAAGGTCAATAATGATCTCCACTACCGTGTTTTTACTTTCTTATACAAAGTAAAAGGAAGTATTGGAATCATGAAAAATATTTTGACGTCCACTGAATCGGTTAACACCAATTTCTCAATGTCTGTGTGTGAGGATGGATGGATGGATGGATGGAAGTCCGTGTGCGCAATATCTCATGAACGAGACAAAATATGTAAACTAAACTTGGAATTTATAAGTTTCATGAAAAAATGAAGAACTGAGTTGATTTCGAATGAAATTGAAAAACCGGAAGAGGAAGTTTACTGGACACATAAACAATAAATTCTATTTATTTCAAAAATAGAATCAGCTGTGAGAAAAAGTTTCAAATAAAAGATGTTAGCAAAAATATTTAGAATATAAAATGTTATTTGCACTTTTCTTGTACATGCTTCCAATTTTGAGAAAAACTAAAATATATGTTTCAGAATATACTTCTATAATTTTAGTTACAATGGGAACAAAAACTAAAATATTTTTAATATCTATGTGTCAAACATGTCAAATAATTGTGAAGTGTCAAAAATATGTGTCGTGTGAAATATTATAAAAGTAATATTTGTATTATTAGTTAGAAAGTTTTGAAGACTAGATATTAATTAATTTCAATTTAAAATATATTCATAATTACAATGAGAACAAAAAATTTAGAAAGGTATAACATTTATATATCAAATTATTGTCAAAATAAATTCATACGCAAGGAACAAGTCATGCGTGTTCAGTTGGTTTTATTTGTATAAGAAAGTAGTGTGGTGCCCACACCAGATTTTTTTTACTAGTAACTCTTAAATTCTAACGAATTTTATATTAGTAATAAACATAAGCATTTTGACATTTATATATCAAGGGAATAAAGTGTCATTCAATCATCGTTGTTGACAAATAATAACGAACTTTACTCCCTTGACACTAAAAATATTAATTAATAAACTAATAAAATATTTTTCCCAAGAGAGTACTTATTTTTATTTCCTTCGGTAAACAATGAAGCACATTAAGTAATGATTTTGATAAGAATAAAGTTAACATTATTTACCTGTAGTATATAAACAATTTTACAACTCAAAACAAAGTAAATAATTGGTGTTACTCGACTAGTAAAAAAGTTTTGACTTACTCTGTGTACAGTTCCCCTAGAATAGCGAAACAAATGACGCTTAAAACAACAGTAGTTAGTTGGTATCCTGAGCCAATCAAAGCAGAGAATAACATCGAGTGTGAAGCCGGCCTGAAGACATCTCCATGCACTTGTTTCCAACCATATTCATCTCCTAAATCTCGCTCCTAAAAATTATTTTACACAAAACAAAAATCAAGTAAAATTATTTGGATAACAATTAACAAACAAACCATGTCATCCATGTCATCGTCCTTGCTGTATCTAGCATAATCCTTCCTTAAAGTCCTCATGAGGATCATTGATACCAACCCTACTAAGAAAATAACCATCATAAAGCTGTTAAAAATGCTGAACCAATGAATCTACAACAATTATTATTTATTAAATCAGAACGAATGTCAATCATATTTTTCTTACTCGATGCTGGAAAAAGTTGGGATCCAAGTATTTGTCAAACCGATTCTCAAATTTGACTTCTGAAGGCTTCCAGTTAACTTCATAAGTAAAGCTAATTTTTGCAGTAGGTGATAAAGGAGCTTTATTTTCAGACGTTATATTAACGTCTACGATTTGTTTTCCGTTGTAACCAATATCAAATTTCTTGTGTGTCCAAATGTAATAGCTGTTATCACCTACTTCACCAACTATTCCCCAAATGGGTAAATCATCAATGTACATTTGATACCAGTAGTGATTTTTTACTGCGTAAACAAAAGCTTTATATTTCTCTTCGTCTAGTTGGACACCACAATAATTTGTTGGTGCTATGTCAGCTAAAAAATAACAATATTTTGTATCTTAATGTTAGTCAATAGTTATATCACGAGTGCTAAGAATTTAATCGATTAAATTTGACATGTCTAGCTTATGCAAAAAATTTTGCTTAAAAAGTGTTTGAGTACATAATAATTTGAAAAAATCCCGAGACCGCAGGCCGAGGGATTTTATCTTAAATTATTATGTACGATAACACTTTTTTAAAAGCAAAATTTTTTAAATAAGCTAGACATCAAATTTAATCGATTCAATTCTTTAGCACGAGGGGTATATTTCAAGATTATTTCATGAATTCATAGCATAAACTTCAATATTTGCCGAAGAAATTGAACTTAAACGTTGATTTTGACACATTTTCACAAAAATAAATTGGTACACTCATAAACAAAAAGCATCATAAAATTATGTTGTTGTAGTGTAACTATAGCAAATTAATTGTTTTTCTTTTTATTTGTCAAATAAATGTCAAAAATTTGTAAATAAAAATAGCTTGAATTGAATAATTCAGCATGTTTAAAGAAATAGAATACCAGTAAAGGGAAAAAACATGTAAGTATCTTGCTTCTGCAACTAATTATCCGGCTAAATATGCCTTCAAAATGTCCAAAATTTGCATATAAAAGCTAGCTACAATTTAATCGCGAATAAACAGCATACTGCTGTTTATTCACTTATCTAAAATGCACAACAATGGAAAATGAGACATTCTGATTGGTCAAATTTGTAATGAGTGAAATAATCAAAAATATTTTCTTGATTACAATAATAAAAAGAATTAAGAAAGTTAGGTATTTGTTTTTGTTACACAGTATAATAAATAAAACATAAATGTTCGATATTATAATTAATATGTTTAGTATAAACAAAGCATAAATAATTATTGCCGATAATGTCAATTTTGCTGGCGATATTTTGCGTTATGAATCCATAATACTTTGGTACATTTTCCATGCGTGATTCAAGTCATTAATTACCTTTAAACTCAATATCCAGGCCGCTGAATTCAAATTCAACGCCTTGCAGAGCCTCGCTTAATGTTTCATGGTAATGGGATATGGTTTCTTTCGATCCCATACAAAATGGTAACGAAGAATACGCGTACGTTTCTTGTCTATTGTGGTATGGGCCCACTGTATTCATCCACAGGACAACCTCTTCATTGTCGTCATACTGGAAGATAAATAAATGTTTATAATTGTTCTAAATATTTAACATCAAGTACTGTAGATAGCTTGGAAAGTGGCAAGTTAAAAATCGAAGTACTTATTAATTTTAAATCAATAAAAAATGATGTCATACATTCTCATAAAGTTTACAAATAATTCTAACGGTAAAATGTTTACCTATAAAATATAATTGCCACTATTGTGGCCTTCAGTTTTTACATATTTATAAATATATGTTTGTTTACCATAGACTGTAATACAAAATTTATTATAGCGTAATTTTTGTTAATAGTATAGTGTGAACCAAGGAAATTATGACTAAATAATTTGTGCAAACTTAAGTTTAAACTCTGATAACAAAATACTTTCCAATAGCAGATATTTATAATCTATATATTTCTTGTAGCAGGAAATAGATAAATTTGTAAGTCGTATATTATATTTTTATCAACGTAGCATTATTTCTAGACTCCTATAAAATTTAGCATACAAAACAGTTTCAAATAACAATCAACATCTTTTTGATTATGACAATTTACTGTAACTCACTGTACAGAAACAGTATTGTAAGAGTAGTTGCTGTCGTGAGTGTACTAATTATTTTACAGAAAAATGCTTCAAATAAAAATGATAGAAAATTTAATTTTGAACAATATTTATTTGAAGTATTTTTGTCTAAAATAATTAGGAAAAGAACTACAGTCGAAATTCTAACACGAAAATTGCCAGTTGAATCTCTTTTCCGTCCGAGCAGCCAGACTACTATCAGTGTTACATACTCCCTAAACGTCAACAGTTTGGAAGAATATCTGCAATTTCATTAAAATTAACTTGCTAAGCGGACTGTACAACAAAGACCAAATAAAAATGATAGATAATTTAATTCTAAACAATATTTATTTAAAGTATTTTTCTCTAAAATAATTAGGAATCGAACTACAGTCAAAATTCTAACAGAAAAATTCTCTTTTCCGTCCGAGCAGCCAGACAACTATCAGTGTTACAAATTAGCTAAGCGTTAACTGTTGCGGTTGGGCAAAATCTCTGTACATTTTTGTTAATATGATGATCTATAATTTCTGCTCAGATCTGCAATTGCAGATTTCAGGGATGCTTAACATGTGACGTTTATGCCGGCATTTTAACCGCGCGGTTACCACGATTTTGAACGCGTTTTGGCACCTTTGGCCGAGCGGTTAAAAACACTGCTTACAGATTACATAGATAAGCAACACCGAGAAGCACGTACTTTTGAATGGGTGACCGCTTTGCTACAGTTTCAGTTTTTTACTCTTTAATATTTTTTGGGACAAGATAGCGATGTGCGGTTTTTACTGTTCTATTCAATATTAAATTAGCTATCTTTTGAAGTATAATACGAAATTTTATCTCGAGTTGTTAATTAAATATTGAATTTTTTACATGATTTTTGTAATACGTGAATCAGATGCAGTAATATTTCGTAAACTAAGAACTAAATCAAAAGAATTTTCAAATAAAAATTATAAAGAATAATATTAGCGTTATTTCTAGACTCTTTTATTATTTAGTATACATAAGCATCATAGGTGGCATTCAATTGTTTATAGGAAAAAAACAAATGAAAGTATCGGAATGAAAAACAACATAATACCGAAGAAAACAACTGACAAACAACTAGTATGACAGTTACCCTTGCAAAATATGCAATTTACATAAAAATATATAAAGATTTTCTTGTAATTAAAAATTATCTGATGGAAATATACTTCTCTGAAGTAGGGTTAACGTCAGACAAAGAACTTAACAGTCGCGTATTCTTCAACGTGAATGTATACGTGAATAAAATGTATTAAAATTAAACTATTTATCAGTATATAAACCGGGTACTTACTATGTGATTATGTTCATCAGCCAACACCCCCCCAAAAATGCACAGCAACACAATTTTCACAAACAGATGCATTTTTCCTTAAGTTGATTGTAGAAATTTACAGCTAAATATGTCCTTTCAAATTGTAAAACACATTAAAACTCACAGGAAAATTGGAATGCTGAATAAGTACATATTTTTACACACGTAGACAAGTGATTGCCGTGTCAAAATTCTTTACAAATTATTTGGTTACAATCCTAAAATCCCTAGCAAGTTTATTTATCAGGGTAAGCGCTACGGCGCGGAATTTAAACCAGGAACCCCCTTTTAAAATATTAAAATAATTTATTTAAACACAATATACATCATCAACTTGTATTCTTATTAAAACTAAATCGATCTTTTAACTTCGTTGCTATATGAAGATATGGATTTTGAATTTCAGTTGCCGTTTTCGGAACTCCAGTCAATCTTTTGACTTTTGGGGACAATAAAATCAAATTTTGAACTAAACCATATACACTGGAAGATACCCAATACAAACATAAACACTGAAAAATAAAATTATAGTTAGTAAATAATTTTTTGTGGTTTTTTGGGGCACAAACCGAAGGAACACTTGCAGAAATTGGAATCAGAAGTACACTGAGCCCCCTAAAAAAATTCGTTACATATCTCTGCAGTTTTGTCGGGGCCCTACTTTTTGAAGCAGCTTGAATCTGTAATATAATATTTTACAGAGATTTTCAACTACAAATAATTAATATTTACCTCAATAATTAACAAATTAACCAATCCTAAACTAACTGGTAAAATTAAAGTGAAATCAGGCATAACTAAATTCGGAAACCAAGCAATTCCTCCGATTGTTAATTCCGTTAAAGTAATTTGAGCATCAATATCCGATTTTGGTAACATGTAGACCAAATTTCGTAAACTAATTGATAGACAGATCCACATCGGGAGCTGTGCCCAAAGTAAAATACTAGCTTTAAACGGATGACAATTTTCTCGTACTATTAAGTTTTGCCACTGTTTCTTCAACTAAAATCACTTTATTTATTAATGAAACATTATAACTAAAGCAATGTAACACCTACAGATCGCTTGAACGCAATTTTAGCTGTCTTTTCGTCCCAGTTAAATTTACGAATTGCAATTGCTGTTTCTCTTTTCAATTCGGTTACGATAGCAGGCATTTCTTGATGTAAATTTTCTACTTTTGCAAATATATAATTTTGATAAATAGCTAAAGGTACAGTAACTAAAGACCTTAAAATAAATGTAGTTAAAATTATACTGGCCCACCAGGGAAGCCCTGTGGTTGAATGTACATTTAAAACGAAATCCTGAGCATATGAAACAGGAACACTTTCCGAAAGACTTTTAAATATTCCAGATTGTGTTTTTATTATAGATTCTACTGTAGATTGTAAAGAGAACTGTCGTTTTTGTACAATAAATTGATTTCTAGTTGAAGAATCGCTCAGAAAATTATTTGTTGTGAGACAAGATGAATATAACCTAACTTTTGTGACATTGTAAAGTTTTATGTTTCGGACAGCACAGAAGTGATACATTTTATTTAATTTAAGACTGGTTATTGTTTGTAGAATATTATGTTGAAATCATGTAGATGTAACTTTCTCCAATAAATAAAATAGGTCTCCCACATTGAAAATTGCAACAGCTGATCTTGACATTTAGCTGACAAAGCAGTGACAGCGCGTTGACTTCCTGTGGAAAATCTTGCCGTTAAATATTCAATGCTGCATATCTTTAACTTATCATTTAATTTAGGACAAGTTTAACTGAATTTTGAGTGTATGATCTTATTGATTTAAAATTATGGTATGTTTTTAATGGTTTTATAAATGTAAGATATATTTGGAACGCCACTGTTTTCAAGGAGAAAGTGACAGTTGAAATAAATGTTTACATTTGGTTTGTGAAGTTTTTACATCATATCTATTTTAATACCTATTTTAGAATTTGTGTCAGTTTTTTTTCGCAAACGGTACGATGTGTTAGTGTTAGTGGACCTGTAATATGTTTAAACAAGTTGGAATTATTATAATCAATCAGTTTTGACTGTAAAATAGCTCTGGTTATGGTACAAAATTTTGGTTAATACAACATGGGCATTTCTGTAAGCAAACTTGCAAGTCCAGTTAAAGATTATGTTACTGGACGAAAGAGAAAACTGAGTCTGGATGATTCGGATGAAGCTATGAATAAAATTATCAACGATGCACTACACACTCCTAAAAGGTAGGACACAGAAATTTTATTGTCGATTTGTTCATATTTTGCAATTAAAATTTATAATAAAAGTTATAATTAGTTCCTGATAAAAATAGTCTAGACGACCACTCAAAAATTTGATATTTCGACCACATCACACCACAATTTTATCTTAAACTTCACAAACAAAAATAAAAATGACTTCTTGCAGAAAGAAATTACGAACTGCCGAATATATTTACCAAACATTATTCAAAGAGGGTAAAAATTCAGATGTTACAGTTCTAGCTTTAGGGAAAACATTTCATTTACACAAAATATATTTATGTCAAAGTTCTTACTTTGCTAGTATGTTTGGAGGTTCGTGGTTGGAAAGTACAAAAAATTTAATTCCTATTGAAATAGTTGATCCACAAATTACAGTCGAATGTAAGTTTAGGTTTAAAGATAAATATTTATAAGTTAAAGTAGAATATATTATTTGATTTTCCAGCATTAAATACAGTTTTTGGCTCTTTATATTTGGACGAAATAACTTTGCAGCCTTTGGGAATCATTTCTGTTTTAGCAACAGCAACTTTATTTCAGCTAGAAAACATTATCGATCAATGCGTTGAAGTTATGGCCGAAACCATCAATCCTAAGGTTTTTTTAGATAGTTAAATAGCTAGTAAAATTATTATTAATATTATGTGATCCACAGACTGTTGTAAAATATTACAACGCAGCTTGTGAGTACGGCGTTCAAAAAATTAAAGAACAAACTTTCAAATGGTTTGAAGTTAACTTATTGAGTTATTATTCTGAACGTCCAGGGAAGTTAAAAAAATTATCTAGCGCTCTTTTAACTCGATTAGTTTCAAGTCCAAATTTATTTGTAATGCAAACTGAATTTTCTGTGTATATGTTGCTGCGATTATGGTTGTATGTGAGTGTAGCTCTTGGGAAAAAAGAAAATTTTAGTAAGAATGATGACTTAGAAGATGTCACTAATTTTTTCGGCAGCAGAAAAAGTAAGAATTATTTTTTCGATACGTGATTAATTATTAATTAATATTTGAAATATTCTAGATGTATCTCCGTATTTGTTAAGTCACGAGGGGAAAAAATATGTGGAACCGTTTAAGGCTTTAAGATTAAAAAATTTATTGTTGCATCATATGGATATTGAAGTTATTCATCGAGATAATATAATTCCAAAAGATTGGCTTCATCCAGAAATATTACAACAATGGTATTCCATGCTTCGAATCAACCAAAACGTCGACACAGGGTAAGAAAAACATTTTGAAACTGTGCAAACTAGAAATAAAAATTATTTAATTATAACAAAATTTATTGTAACTAAATTATTTACTGAAATATTCCATAAAAACCTGATTGCTTTTCAAATAATCTGCCACTTCCGGTTAATAGATTGCTACAAAAATCTAATCAGCTCAAATATTAAATTGTGTTACATAAGAAAAATAATGCTATTTTCGTTTAGTAGCGACTGTTGTGGGTGCCCTAATTATTTTACAGAAAAATGCTTCAAATAAAAATGATAGAAAATTTAATTCTGAACAATATTTATTTGAAGCATTTTTCTCTAAAATAATTAGGGAACGAACTACAGTCGAAATTCTAACAAACAATTTATCACTGCAATCTCTTTTCCGTCCGAGCTGTCAGACGACTATATGTGTAACATAGTTTATATGCGCTAAGCGGTTTGGCAGAATTTCTGTACATTTTCATTGAGATGATGACTTATAATGTTTTCTACAGAGATCTGCAATTGCACACACTATACTCAGTAGAATGCCACACTTAAACATCCCCTTTAACCGCGCGCTTACCGCGATTTTTGACGCGTTTTGGCACCCTTATCCAAGCGGTTAAAAGCACGGCGTATAGATCACTAAGTTAAGCAACCCAAAGAAGCACGGACTTTTGGATGGGTAACCGCTGTGTTGCAGTTTTAGTTTTTTACACTTTATTATTTTTTGGGACAAGACAGCGATGTGCGGTTTTCACTGCTCTATTCAATATTAAATTAGCTATCTTTCTACGTGTATTGGAAAATTTTGTCTTGCATAGCCGGTGAAGAATTTACAATTCTATATTTAATAGTAACATGAAATTATATGTGAAAATAATTCAAAGAAAAATTATAGTTAATATAATTTTTTGTAATTTTTTTTTGATAAAAAATAATTAAATATTTAATGAACAACTCGAGATAAAATTTTGTATTATACTTTAAAAAATAGCTAATTTAATTCTGAATCCAACAGTGAAAACTGCACATCGCTATCTTGTCCCAAAAAATAATAAAATGTAAAAAACTAAAAATGTATCGAGGCGGTCACCCATCCAAAAGTTCGTGCTTCTCCGTGTTGCTTAACTGTATGATTGGTACGCCCAATCTTTAACCGCGCAGCTACCGTAATTTTGTCCGTTGCTGCGCGGTTAAAGGCGCAGGTTGCTAATCTCTGTATTAAGGTGAACCATACGGGCTGAAGATAGCGCAAGATGAACATGACTTTTTTGAAACAATATATCATTATTTTAATAAATGAAACATATAATGTTTTATACCTACATTTGTAGATAAAAGTCCAAAGTTTTGTAATAAATTTTAAAATGCCAATTTTGTTTACATATTATACATGAACATAATTTTCAAAGTAGTCAAATATATGTCACACATTCCCATGAACGACTACAGTAATACAAATAATGTGTATATTTGAAAATATGATCGTCTATAACATACTAAAATTATTTTACATTTGAATTTACAGTTTTTGAGAAACAAATAAAAATATACCAAAAAGTGTGTTTTTTTGTATATATTTCTCAAAAACTGTAAATTCAAATGTAAAATAATTTTAGTATGTTATAGACGATTATATTTATAAATATACGAATTATTTTCATTACTGTCGTCGTTCATGGGAATTAGATATTCAGTATCAAAATTCTGATTTTTTGACCAACTAGACTTCAACGAATATTTTTTTATAGTTGAATGTTTCAGTTATCCTTTTCATCCACATATATAAATACTAGAATGTTCAAAGACTTCACAGTAATAATTTTTTTGTTTTTCGATAAGAATAATTGTAAGAAATAATTTATTGAAATTTGAATTTGCAAAACATAATTCATGGGAGTGAACGAACCCAACGAAAATATGTTCTTCATCTGACATTGCAATGTACAAGTCACTGTAAAAAATCCATGATATTTTGACGAATGGAGGTAGTTGGACCATAAAGAACATGAAAATAAATAAAGAATACAGAATTTGCTGTTTTTTAAAAAAATAAAGGGTTCGTTCTTTCGACGCGTATGTTTGACCTTAAACAACCCAGAGAAGCACGAAAAGTTGGATGGGTGACCGCCTCGATACATATTTAGTTTTTTACACTTTAATATTTTTTGGGGCAAGATAGCGATGTGCGGTTTTCACTGCTCTATTCAGCATTAAATTAGCTATCTTTTAAATTATAATACACAATTTTATCACGAGTTGTTCATTAAATATTGCATTTTGTTTTTCATGATTTTTGTAATAGGTTAATCAGATATATCTACAAAAATATACAGTAATATTTTTATTATTTTAAACTGTTCTATTTGTTGCTGATTATTTGGTATTAAAATGGAAAAATATAGCATAGCATAGCATAATAGAAAAATGCAATAAAATAATTACTAATTTTCTTAAAAGTCCAAAAACATGCGACAACGATCTCTTCCTGAAGGAATGTCTCCGTTGTGGCCGCGTAGTCCTGCAGGATAACAAACAGATGTGGCGATGGACCGGCTTCCATTTCGGGCTAGACCTAGTTGTCATCACCGACGGCAACACTCTCTGGGTGAAGAGAAATCATCGAGCAGACAATGAACAAATGCTGAGTTTTCAACTACAAAGAAACATCTACATCAGGTATAATACAAAAATATTATCACCTTCCTATTATCTCACCATTTATTCACACCCAGAGCAACAGTAGCATCAGTAGATGAACAACTCCAAATAAAACACATGCAAACTTCCGGAATTCGATCGATTTCCTGTACCAGAAACGAAGAAGTCCCTTTGTTGGTCTTCGACAAAGAATTAACATTTCCTTTATACGTTTCGGTGAATCTTCTTCTTACTTCGCCGACCAATTCCGCTGAGAATACAACGTCACTTCCGGTTGAAAAGGAGACGAAATTGTAAGTCGGCGATTGTTTATACATTCCGAATTTTGTTGTTAAATTTGTCTGTAGTTATTACAGATTTGGGTTAATTTTATTGTTATTTGACTGGGAAGATTTATTTTGTTGTTAATTACCAAAGCTAATCATTCGTATAGTTGTTTAATGTAACGGTGCATCCTCTTAAAATATTTGAGTTAACGGTAGATTTTTTGGCGTCTAATAATTTTAATTTTAAACTAAACGCTTAATTACTTAAGCTAGTCAACTTTGCGCACTGATTTTCTTTTTAAGCGAATCAAAAACCTATTAAAATGTTACCAAAAGTGCCATTTTGAAATCACATATTTGGAATTCAATAATTGTTTTTTGGTTATTTTTGTTTCCTCTATTTATTTTTATTTATGTTTTCATTTGCTGTCATAAAAATCTATCGTGTTATTTTAACAGAATACTAGCGATAGATCAAGTCCTATTTTTATTTAATTAAATGTTTTCAGATTAGAGATTATTGAGATATAGTACTACTCATCGAGTTTATCATCTTATGTTTTATTATACAAGAAAATGTTTTTAAGTTTTTATAAAACAGATTGTATATTTTCTTTTTGTAAATATAATCGAATATACATGTTTAATAAAGTTGTTTTTTGCAGATATATTTTTGTAAATTCGTAATATGATTTGTGTTAAATATTAAGTGCTCTTAAACTAATCCTAGTCTATATATTCAGCTACTTAAATTATTAAAAACACTAAATTATAAATTGTTTAACAATGGGTTAAGGGAGCTGTTGTTCTGTGATTAAATTGTAAAAGTACTTTAAGTAAGTGTATTTATAACCAAATTAGAAAATACAACCTTCCAGTATGTATTTGTTTATAATAAATACGTTATTTATATAAAAAAATTCTTATATTTCCTTCCGCCTACACAACTTTCAAACAGTATTGCATGAGTAAAATGCTTCAAATAAAAATGATAGAAAATTTAATTCTGAACTAGAAAATTACCATCCATAATGAAAATGTATTAATCCCAAGATACACATGTAAAACAAACAAAATATAATCAAATAAACATATAAAAAAATAATTATGGGGGACAAAAATTTTAAAATAATCTACAATAACCCAAAAGTCGTTTTCTCAACTACAATTGAAAAAAGACCGATAGATGATTGGCTTCGTTCGCAATCAAGACATTATCCGTACGTCGCAAATCGAAGCGAACTTTTATCCAATTCAATTCCTCCTAAAATTGAACGAGATTCTCAGTTGAACTGCTTGGAAAAGGCTCAAGAAAAAAGACATTACTGTATTTCTTCAAACAAATCGCATTTGGATGGATATTTTTAAAGATTAATGTTTTAAATTGCCGCCAAATTGAAGTGAAATAAATATTTTTACATTTTAAATAGTTTGTTTCATGAACGAGAAGCCTGAAATGTTATTGTATGCATGAATAAATTTGGAATTATTTATTTTAACATTTAAATTGACAACAACTGTCAATTTAGCTGTCAAATGCATAAATGTGCTCTTCGAATGCTTGCACTTTACTGTGCTGCAAATTCCAAAACTCTGCTGCGCATTATTTATTAATTATTTCCTATTAAAATACATTGCTTATAATAGTAGACGATTAAATAAATGTTATGTTTAAAGCGTAGTTTAGGCGTTAATATTTAAAACGCGTTATTGGTAGACCGATGAACAGAGCGTTTAGAAAGGCCATTTTTAAGATGACCGGTTTCTGTTTACGTGTAGGATTCGTGGCACTTTACAGTCCACTCCGTTATCTGTAAACCTGTAAAGATATTTTCAACGTGGTCAGTCTCTCCGCTGGCGTGGTCCAGAGCACTTCGTTGTAGGCTCTGCAACTTAAACTTGCAAACATGGTGAAACCTGTGAGAAAAAGTTCTAGCAAAAATCCACCCATTTTAAGTCATGAATTCATCATACAAAATCATGCAGATATTGTATCTTGCGTTGCTATGATATTTGTCATCGGAATTATGGTTCAGGTAGGTAACATATGTCTATATTTGTCTCCATATTGAAAGTAGGTTAATTAAAATTGCTAACAGTTCACAGCTGTCAAAGTACAAGCATTTTCTTTTAAATTAATTTGTATTTATTCAGGCCACGTCTCCCATCGCATCAATTTTCATCGCTCTTCAACACAATGTCACAGAATTCACAGCTGGAGAAATTCCTCTCTACAAACCTGGCATGAAAGATTGGTGTGCTGTCTTCTTTTACAGCTTAATTTGTATCGTAATTCATGCTATTCTGCAAGAATATGTGCTGGATGTAAGTGAATTATTTCCCAAAAAACTCTAGTTCAAATAAACATTTTATTGATAATTGTAGAAAGTTTCTAAAAGACTGCATCTGTCAAAATCTAAACTGGCTGTATTTTCAACCAGTGGACAATTCGCTGCATTTTATCTAGTGTCAACTTTGTGGGGCCTCGATATCATCGTGAGGGAGCACTACATTCCTGATGTAAGTCAAATTAATCACTTAATAATCAGTATATTATAGAACTTGTTTTTTCGCACACATCAATTGGTAACAGTTATATTTATTCAATTATTTGACAGAAACTTTTGTGAGTGTCCTATTTATTGTACAGATTTTTTTTATGCGCGTTGACACCCT
Source organism: Poecilus cupreus (assembly GCA_963942605.1). NCBI lineage: Eukaryota > Metazoa > Arthropoda > Insecta > Coleoptera > Carabidae > Poecilus > Poecilus cupreus. The sequence continues at coordinate 26,408,905 of OZ012724.1, read as the reverse complement.
TTACTGAGCGGTTAACACGATCACATTATTTAAGCAACCCAAAGAAGCACGGACATTTGGATGGGTGACCGCTTTGCTACAGTTTTAGTTTTTTACTCTTTAATATTTTTTGGGACAAGATAGCGATGTGCGGTTTTCACTAATCGATTCAGCATTAAATTAGTTATCTTTTAAAGTATAATAATGTTAATTAAATATTGCAAAATTACCACTAAATTATCTTTTCGCGCCGCCGTCCGTCAACACAATTACATATCTCTTAAAGCGGTCGGAAATCATGTTTTTGTCGTACTAGTTCGACAAAAATTGCTAACTTTTTATGATTAGATGTTGGCATCACTTCACTAATTTTAGCTAACTTCTGACGATAGAAATGTCAAAGTATTACATTGACATAAAAATATTATGGCAATATATCTACAATTGAGTATTTGCAATACAAGAACACGGAATATTTATGGATTTTAAACATATTTGTAAGTAATTATAATTGAATTGTAGTGTAAAATACAAATAAAAATATGTAGATATTTTTGGTTATGATATTGGAAAATAAATATAATTGACATTCAAATATTGTGAAGTTAGCAACATAAAAAAATTCCCTGTCATTAAGAAAATGAGTTTAAATTAAATTTATTTATTAAATTTACATAAATGTTGGCGCGAAAAATCTTGTGTATCCCTCGATTGGAAACTATTTTGCGAGTGCTCGTATTTGCAGGACGAGCCGTAGGCGAGTCCTATCAAAATAAACTCGCACTCTCAAAATAGCAGTTTCCAACCTTGTGATACAAATAACTATTTCCGTCCGAACAGCCAAACGACTATTTGTTACATAGTTTTTTTAGTTCTGAACGGTTGGACAAAATCTCTGTATATTTTCATTGAGATGATTACCTGTAATATTTTCTGCTGAGATCTGCAATTGCACATACTACCCTAAGTAGCATGCCATGATTTTATAAAATAGTTTTATTTTGCACACGTTAAAAATTAGATTTATATTTATTCAGTTATTTGAAATGTCACTTTGTACGAACTTTATAAAACAAAAATAATTCATATTGAAATTACTGCTATTTCGATACGCAATTGGGTGTGGTAATGACCTCATTATGAACTCAAATATTTTGTTGTTTCTCTATAGTTATCTCTGCTCTGGTTGGATTACCCAGCGGCTCTATCTTTCATGTTGAAGCTATTCATGATCATCCAACTAGCTTACAGTCTTCATGAGCTCCCAGAAATTTATTTCCAACGCACCAAACGTGAAGAATACGTCACCAAAGCCTTCAAAAGTATCGCAGCTCTTGTCTTGATCGCTGTACCATATTTCTTAAAGTATAATTACAATAAAAATTTTAAAACTTCATAATTTTATTTTAATCATTTATAGCTTCAACCGTCTGTTGGTATGCCTGCTGGTGCTCCACTACGTGTCTGAGTTAGTGTACCATGTGGCACAGTTAGTTCAGACTGTTGACAGAGATGAAAAATGGTCAAAAGGTGAGAAAACATTTTATTTGGTTCAGGTTCAGGGTTCGATTTTTTTGTTGTATGTTTTTAATAATTTTTTTTGATCATTCTCTGAAGATGGTCTCCACGTTACAGTGTTGAACCTCGTGTCCAACGTTGTCCTGGTGCTAGCTCGTCTGGCTTCTATCATTGTGTCTGTTTTGACTCTTTGGTATGGATTGGCTTTAAATTCCCAAGAAAACATTGACTTGGAGCAGGGAAATTTCAATACAGCCCCTGTTAGGTTGGCACTCCTGGCTGGCGTCTGCCTTCTGCAAGCGTAAGATTAAAACAAATTAATACATATTACCAAACTAAAAATTTAATTGTGCAGGTACTTAATGTTTAATTTCATTACTCAACAATTGGCAAAAGTGCGTGAAAGCAAGGCAGCTCATGTAGTGACTCGGGGTTCGAAACCCAAGAAGGAAAAGACCAAAAAAGGTAAGGCAGTCGAAAAAAAATCGTTATAAAGTAAACTTTAAATTAGTGTATTTAAAAATGCAAAATTTTTATTTTATAACAGGGAAATATTATTAAACAATTTGGGCAGCTATTCAAAATTTTTCGGAATAATATTTGACTTGTACATTTCAAAATTGTATTTTTTTTTATATATTCTATTTTTGTTATCTCTGTAAACATTTTATAAATGCAACTAAATAAATAAATAATGTAATAAACATGATATTTGTGTTAAAATGTATTTTAATATTATACAAAAATAAATTATATTTATTTTACTCTTTTTGTTATTTTTTAGATATTTAAACTGTTTGGATTTTAAAAACAGTTTAAAAATATTTTTTGTTCCAGCCAAAAAAGCGGAAAAGGAAGAGTCTGATCTCCCGGAAGTGGACCAAAACACCAACAAAAACCTTCGATCCAGAACTCAGAAAGCTAAATAATTTTTTATGAAACGTTTTTTAGAAAATCATTTCGCTACTTCATTAAGCAGTTCATGATGTTAATTAATGTTTTGTTTGTATTTATATTCATTACTTTCCTGTATTTGGTTTCGAAATTCCACATATGACATGAATAAATTCATTTCGATCAGATTTTGATGTTTATTTTTTCTATTCCACAGCTTTTGCAACCACTGAAATATATTAATACTGGAACGCGCACTGTTGACATGAAAGCGAAAAACGAGTCACTCAACTTATAAATTACAGAATCAATATTGTAAGAGTAGTTTGAAAGATTAGCGACTGCCGTGGGTGTTCTAATTACTGTTTCTTTTTATTGTGTATTCTGCATATTTAGCTATTTAAATGATTCATTTCGTTTTGATTAGTGCAAATTTAGATAAATGCTTCATAATTAGTAGTGTTTGTATGACTATTTATATTGTAAAAATCTTCTAAATGCTTTTGAATTCTCAATTCTGCTTATTTACATTAGCTAAATATTAGAAATAAAATAATAATAATAATAGAATAATGGAAAAATGAAAAAGATAAAAGTCATTAAAATTTCGATGATTTCTAATGTATTTTTGTTTGTATAGAGGGCTGCACCATTTCTGTGTCTCAGATTTTGTAGAAGAATTGAACTGAACATTCACCTATTTATATTTCATCAAATAAGAAATAAAATCAATTAAATCTATACACTTGTTGTATTTATTAATTATAGTAATAAATAAAATGTATTAAGAATTAAATACTGTTATATTACATAATTAAAACAATAATAATACAACATAAATTCATATGTAGTTTCTTACTAATTATATTTACATTTATTACAAACATTTTTAAACATTAAATATCTTCGGTCACTTATAATAACACAACTTGTCATTTTGGTTGTAATCTATTAAGTGGTAGTTAACTTCAAGGCCTGTCTGGCTCAATAATTAATTGATTTAAAGTTAATTTTGTTATATTAAAAAACATGTAAATATTGGCTACAATTTTTAGTTAAAACTTTAACCTATATTTTGTACTGTTTAAAAATTATTGAATACATCAAATTATTTTATAAATTTGAAGGCGAAATATTCTAACACTTATTTAAAAGTAGAATTGTATTGTGAGCATATTAAGTATTTACATATTTCAAACGGTTGGTTTTCGAGCCACAAATTGTAATGTATGTTACTATGCCGTCCGATGTGTTGTTTGGGTCTCCTGATTGAAGATTTGTATTACGAGAAATCAAGTGAAAAGTCAATCATTTTAAATGTCTGTGTTATCAATTAACAAAATAATAAAGTAACTGAACCTGGGATACCTAATATTTCATAAAAACATTGAGTATTCGCTGCATTTATCCTAGTCGTGTAGCTTTTAAAATTTAACATAGATACGTATATAAACCATCTGACATAGTGTTCCCATAATCCCCCTGGATATGATAAACAGAGGTTTCCAGCGCTCTCATTGGCTGAGAAGTACTGGCGTAGTTTGCAGTGCTATAAAGTCCCGCCTTTTAGTCTAGTTTTTGATACATAATTGTTTTTAAGAATTTTGTTGGTACTAATTTTTATTTAGAAGCAGGACTGTGTTACATATTGTTTAATAATTAGTCCTTTGTATTAATTTATCTGAATTTATAATGTTTTAATCAAATAAACGAAAATATAATGTGGGTTACACGTGATCATCTGCTCTCGCATTTTAAGTATTATCTTTGTTAATATTATATTGATATTTCTGACACAATTTAATCTCTTGAATCTGTTTGTTGATTCAAATAAATAATTTCTTTATTTAATTCGACTGTACTTAATCTATTGTTCCCAAAGTCACAAAAACACAATCGATGTTTCGTCAGGACAAAATACTACATTCCAAAGATGAATTTTAAGGGTTGCAAGATAAATATCACATTTTTTGTTTGCTGTTTTAGCAAAGTAAATAAACTAACCGGGATTACCAATCAAAATACCACTTTTTGTGGTCTAATTCCAATTCTTATACTTGTACAAATCCTGTTGCTGTTGTATTTTTTTAAGGATGAATTCTCAGTACCAAACCACAAATGATTATGTAGATTATGACAGCTGAACTTGCTAACAACATTGCTAATAATAGATTATTATCAATAGTTGTTCAGTTTTCTAATTGCACGAATAATCGTGATGTTAATTTTTTGTATTAAAAACAGTTAATAAATTCTGTGAATATAAATATGGTAAATAGAACTGCGCTTATTACGAGCCAATTATTTATTTGACTTTGTATTCAGGAAAACCCAGTTTAAAAGAGCAAAAACAATATTATAAAATTAATAGGGATTCGCTAATATTGAAATGTACATAATTAATTATAACACAAGATTGATTATTCTACATACAGAACTGCGATGTCGAAATAATAACAAATAAACGAAAATCACTAACATGAAGATTTTATTTGGCCCAAAGGTATTAGCTGGTACCACAAACATTGTTTTTGAATCTGATGACATTATTAAATATAGAAAAATGTTTCAATTAAATTTGTAAGTACACCTTTTTGATTTCTACCTTCACCTATCTTATTTATTTACTAAGATATGCCCAAAAACACTGGCAGGCCTTCAAATAATGTAACACTTACTGTTGATGAATTGTTCCCAAAATCTAATCAATACGAAACTAAAACATAATACCTTCCTTACATACCGGATGTCTACATTTTTATAGGACATAGGAAATACAAGTTAAAATTTTCATTAGGCAATTGTTCCCTATGAATATTAGAACAAAAGTGTAAATATAAAAAATCTGATGTGTCCAGCACATAACCTCCCGCCCAATACTACTCTTAAACGGTACAAAATAGTATTTGATGATACAGAAACATACCTTTTTATTTGTTTATTTTCTATTTATATTTGAGAATTTTAATTTTCTTTCGTATATTTATTTAATTTTTTGACATATATTTCAATAAGAAAACAGCTTCACAATCACAATGACATGTGTCACATTTCGTAAAAAATTGAAAATTTTCCATGGTGTACTAGGAATGCAAGATTTGTGAAATCTATTTTCTTTATATTTTATTATCTCTAAATCTAATGAAAATTATTAAAATTAGTGTAATCAAAACAAATGTAGAATTAAATATTCTTCAACTTTCAAAATAACATAAATTGTTGAAAAAGGAAATTTAACCGTGTTTTTCACGAAAAACTGTTAAGGGCTTCAAGTAAACTGCTACTTCCGGTCGACCAATTTTATCCAAAATCTAATCAGCTCTTCATTTAAATATAAGAAGCAATAATTCAAAAAATTGTATTTTTTGGTATTATAGTATTTGAGTTATGCGAGACGAAAAAATTGCCACAGACTACACACACACACACATACATACATACATACATACATACATACATACATACATACATACATACATACATACATACATACATACATACATACATACATACATACATACATACATACATACATACAGACATCATCGCGAAAATAGTAAAATCGTACTGTAGGGACCCTAAAACGTGCTTATTCATTGAAAACTCACTACCCAATTTTCTGACCAAAAACAATACCTCCCTTACCTAGAGGTAGGCGGGAGGTAAAAATGATCAGCAACTAAAACTGCATCAAATGAGCCTAAATTTATTGATGTAATACATTTGTCATGAGATTTTTATCAATTTTCATAGTGCCATGGTAAACAATTATACAATTCAAGCTATTTTTATTTATTAATTTTTGACATTTATTTGACAAGTAAAAAGAAAAACAAACAATTTGCTATTGTTATAATATAACAACAAAATTTTATGGTGCTTTTTGTTTATGTGTGTACCGATTTATTTATGAGAAAATGTGTCAAAACAACGTTTTAGTGTAGTTTTTCGACATATATTAAAGTTTGTAATGTGAATTCATCAAATAATCTTGACATATACCCCTCGTGCTATCGAATTGAATAGATTAAATTTGGTATCTAGCTTATTTACAAAATTTTGCTTTTAAAAAGTGTTATCCTACATAATAATTTAAGATAAAATCCCTCGACCTGCGGTCTCAGGATATTATGTACTCAAACACTTTTTAAGCAAAATTTTTTGCATAAACTAGACTTCAAATTTAATCGATTAAATTCTTAGCACTCGGAATATAACTATTGATTATTGACCTGTTTAAATTACTTCTAAATGGTAAATGTATCCAGGAGTACTGAGAAATAATTTAAACCAGTCAATAATCATTAAAACTCTGCTAAATGTCATCTGTCAAACTCAAACAATACGACTGTTTGTATGTTTTGTTTACCATGGCACTCTGGAAATAGCTAAAAACTATACATTTTATTTTACGTCTATCTCATGACAGAAATGTATTACATCAATAAATTTCGACTCATTTGGTGCAATTTTTGTTGCTGAACATTTTTAATATTTACGCTTTTGTTCTAAAATTTATAGGGAACGAACTAACTGTATAATAAATGAATTAAACAATTTTCCTTTGTATGATTCTAACTGGTACATTGTCTAAAAATCAATTGCGAATATGAATGAATTTTTATATTACGCGTACTTTATTAAACATCCTGCATGTTTGAAGTTCAAGGCTACTACAACAGATCCTGAAAAGGGGGTTAAATATTTTTACATAATTGATTTTTGTTTATGTGGAACTACAGTTTTTTGCTGTTGATAAAGATCTATAGATCTTAAACATTGTTTTTGTTAGATTGTTAAAATGAATCAGAAAAACCGCCCAGACAAAAAATTATTAGATCTCCTTACAGTTCAGTATTTTATTTCACAGAACAGTACTTTAAAAATATTTTTTGACACCATTAACTAGCATTTAATTTATTTGGTTCGTCTTAAGTCATATGAAAAACTGTAGTTTCATTATCATTGATTGACAAATCAAAATCTGATGGATCTCTTTTTGCTAAACTGTCCTTGAATCTCTGGTCCGTAGCAATGATGTTACAGACGGTCCTGTCCATGATTTTCACATTCATGACACAGGTATTTGTATAAATAATTATAGCAAAGACGTTAAACATCATTCTCATTTTTGTTTTGGTACAGTGCACATTCAACAAAGTAACAAAATGGGGTTTCGTCACAGTATTGTGTTGATTTTAGCAGTTGTTGGAAGCTCTCTTGCTTGTAAGTATTTTATTTATATTTTATAAAGTTTATTAGTAAATATTTATTTGTTAATCATTTATTGTTACGCTGTTTTACAACAATTGTATAGTGCTACATTTATAGATGATTATTATTGTTATTTACATAATGACAAATATCTATAAATACAAATTTCGTCACTCTACCTTAAAATCAATATTTTTACTTACTCATCAGTTATTAGTTTACTGCAAACTGTCGTAGAATCATCTAGCATTCTCTGCCAAACAGATCGGTATACCGTCAATCATTTTATAGGGAAATAATTTATTAAAAAATTAGTTACAGCTGAGTACGTCCCAAAATCCTACTACGTGATTCATCCTAACGGTGAGAGATCCCCTGTTGTATTCCTGAGGGATAAACGATCACTCCAGGACCTCATTCCACTTGTCAGGATGCGCAGGAGTGACTCTGGTGCAGGAAGCTACAGTGGAAGTTTTTCCAGCGCCGGATCATCTGCTGGAGCTGGAGGAGGAAATGATGCTGTGTATTTTGCAGATAATTTAGCTGCAGGTACGTAAAAATATTTTTTTACTGCTAAATTTATCCTCAACCATCAGCGAAGGTTAAAGGGTCATCTGACTAATTTTAAACAAAGAATTTTTGAAGATGATGATGCATCATCCTATCGTGATGTCAGCTCTTGTAAAAAACAAAAAATCCGCGCACGAATGTTAAGAGTAATTGTTAGATAACTACTTTTTATTTGCTACATGTTTCAAGCATTTATATGTTAATTTATAATTATCAAGAACTTTTAATTACTGCTGGTAGTTGTCAGTTTGATTTAAATTATAAATTAAATATATTTCTATCCTTAAAAGGAGAGTAGAACAATTAAAAAAGTCTTAATTGTTTATTGATCTTTTAATTGTTTGTTGTTAGTTCGCAGAAATATTTTTTGCTAGATAAATGTGTTTACTTCGGGTTATAAATCAATAAAATAAATTATATAAAGTTGAGAACACAGTAAACAAGCGTTTAAAATATATCATCACGATCTCTAACACCCCCCCCCCCCCCCCTGTTTTCTGTTAAAGGTTTTACATCGTTTTTGGACGTATTATAGCCAGTACAGTGCAATTTTGTCCTGCGTAATGAAATTTAATTTCGAATTCGATGCGTTACCATGGAGCTATTTACCCCATTTTATGATATATATTTTAATATAAACAATACAGAGAATTATTTTGTAGTCTGATCCGGCATTGAAATCTTTCTGAATTTATTTATTTATTTGTATTGTACAATAACACAATAGATAATTACGCGGATCATATTTTTATGTTTTCAAGGCAAATTTTATTGAAGTGTTGCTATCGGTAATTATTTCGCTAATTACGTGAATTTGAAGGTTACAATTTATACAAAAGTCTAGTTATAAATCACTTGTTTCCTCATTTTGACATTTCTATTTATATATCTTACTAAATACTATCGCTTATCTTTAAATTTAGATGTTAATTTAACAGAATAATATTGTTATTTATTTATCTTTTTTATTCTTGCTTTTAACAACTTTTTAATACTTTTTAAAATACACTATTTTTTCTCTTTCTTCTTTCTGCTGTAACGTTCTTCTCCCATCATTCATGGAAGGTTTTGCTGCAGTGATGAAGCTGGCCGGCTTCCCCAACGGTGTTCCCGGATTTCCTGGTGGAATTCCCGGAGGCATTCCCGGAGGAGCACCCGGAGCCCATGGTGGTGCTGGTGGTTATGGCAACGGTCTTTCTGCGTAAGTATGCTTTCAAACAAAATATGTTTCGAATAAGAAAGTTTCAGAATTATATATATTTGAAATCTAGAACGATTCCCTATATATGTGTAGTGTAAAGTTATTATTTTTTCTCGATTACCTATATAATTCCAGGAAAAATATTTAAATCACATATATAATTTTTTGTTTGTATCAAACCAGCAAAAAATTAATGCGATTGTTACTGTTGCATCATGCAAATTATTACGAAAATAGAAATAATACAAAGAGTAAATATTTCAGGGAAAATTTGTAAATCCCAGAATATATAATGTAATTATTAATCTTTGCACAGTAATTAACATTCAGCAATTTTTGAATTCTTGCATAAAAGGAACGTTTTTTATTATCATGAATATTTCTTCTCTGCAGACCGGATCTTCATTCTCGTTTCGGAGGAGATGATGGCGTGAGCTATTCCGGAAGTGCTGAAGGAGCCAAGGGAGTCTACAGCGCTAGTTCCAGTTCCATCGATGGTGATGGCAACGTTAAATATTCCGTAAAAACTGGCAAATTCTAAATAACAATGTGATTTTGTATCCTATATTTTATTAATTATTTTTATATTGATGTTATGTATGTTTTGCCAAGTCTGAATTTTATTGATGTATCTATTATTAATAAATATATGATTTGTATTGAAAAGTATTTTGAGTTTCATTGGGGCTAAGCCCGCTCCTGCATCTTCCATGATGATATGATTGACATGTGCGGAAAATGTGCTAATTTACATATACATTTTAATAACGTACATTGATACTGAAATAATAAAATTATACTATGATATGATGTCTGGTTAATGGCAGGAATATTGAAAAATAATTTAGAAGGTCATTTTGTTTATTTTTCGCGCCATTAGTCTTTCATTTTGGCATTTGACCGGCCATGCCATACATAAGCCTGGTCGGCGAAAGCAGGCCAAAAAAGTATAGACTTTCTTATATAAAATGAAGTATATTATGAATTATATTTACAAAATAGTTTACATTTAGTAGTATAAATCGTATACAGAGTATAAGTGATTAGTTTTAAAGACTGTAGTTTTCTTTCCTTCATGGTGTTTACACTTGCAAATCACCATGGAAAAAGTGTGTAGATTATGTGGAAAATCCTCAAACAAACCTATGTATAATATATTTAATAAAAATGGTAGTGGACAACAGCTAATACAATTAATAAAACAATGTTTACCAATTTTGGTTAGTATGACACTAACTCTTAACCTATTTGATTACTTCATTATAATGTTTGAACATAAACAATAGAGATAATGATGCATTTATGATATTTATAGGTTTATCGGACTGATCCACTATCAAAAGAAGTTTGTGAATCGTGTTATTCAAAGTTAAACGAATACAGCTCTTTTCAAAAGAATACCATAGACGTTCATAATAACTTTAAAGTAAATCTCAATGAAAGAATCCATGAATCTCCTGTCAGACTGTACATCGAAACCCTGGAAAATGTTTATGAGGTAAGTTAATTTTCACAAATTACTACAGCTACAATCAAACGAAACAATTGCTTATTTCAACCACCTGCCATGCTTCTCATACATACCTTGCACGTAAAATACCTTTAAAAAAATAAGAATACCAAATATTTATAGCCGGAAAGCATCCAAATAAACAACTTTCGAAGCCCTCGTTCCACGAGAAACTACGCTTGTCAAATCAAAGTAGAAACGCGATCAAATACTACAAATACGATCCAAGAACCTGCTCCACCTATTCGAAGTATCAAAATTTTAACTCCAACTTTAATAAACGAAAAATCTTCTGAAACCAATGCCTTTATTTCGCTTCAATCTGAAGATGGAACAGTTCAGAAAAAACGTAGAATCGCCGGACCAAAATCCAAGACTCGTTTTCTACCACCACAAAAATTCTTTCCTGCTAGTCTTCTTCAATGCGCGTTGAAGCAAATCAACAAGAACTTTAATCTCTCTGAAAATTATTCTGTAAGTGACAACACTTCAGAAACAGCTATGGAAACTGAAACTTCGGAATATTCAGTTTCTCGCTCTGAATCTCAAGAAAGAGACGATGATGTGTATACTCCAGAATTAAGTTTGATGGAACCAAGATTTGATATCTTCTATAATGAAGATTTAAATATTGATGAACCTGTAACATGCAATTATTGCATGCAAAGTTTTGGAAATATGTCTGATTTGGCGTACCATGAAATAAAACATATTAAAGTGGATATTGGGCCAAAATGTGACGCCAAAGAATTCGGGTATAAATGTAAGAAATTAGTTGGGTATTATCATAATTATGTAGCGAGACAATCAATAACTTTTGATCCTATTCCGGTGGAAAAACTTGAACCACCATCACCCCCTAAATTTAGAGAATTAAGGGTGAAACCAGAGAAACCAAAAGAAGAAAAATTACCTATAGTGCCATATAAAATAAATCCATGGCATGAAAGAACTCAACATGTGGTAGACGATGAAAACAGTCTTTTAGTTCCTCAACAAACAGCAAACAACATTTTTAAAATTGAAAACTTCAAAGTTTTCATCAACGGAAAGCTTCTCAAAGACATGACGAAAGAAGAAAGAAAACTTTGTTACAAAGATATGATGATCAACGGAGTCAAACGTAAATATTGTCCATTATGTCGTCATACTTTCAAAGATAATTGGTCTATAGAAGCTCATTATTTAAGTGAAATATGCGCTTATACTTGTAAATACTGCGGACGAAAATTCAAATTTCAAAATGAGTTATTTGAAGATCACATGAAGCAACACAAAGGAGAACCGGTTAATAAAATATTTGGACCAACAGATCGAAGATTGAGATTCAAAAAGAAAGTTAAGCGAACTAATCGACAGGTTTTCGTCAGTCAAATATCTCCGAAAGTAAAACCAATCAAAATGAAACAATTGTTACAAAAAAATGCAATGCCTGCAATTAAAATCAAAACTGAGCCGGATTTACCAAGCGTTCCATCTTCTTCAACTCCTCGAGGAAGAACAGAACCATACCAAGCGTATTTCTGCAGAAAATGCTTCAAAGTATTTTTTAACGTCAACGAATACAACAAACATATTAGAGTTTGCACTGGGGTACATCGCAAAAACTCCAGAAACTCTGACGCAATTTCTGCAACTTCAACAGCTTCAGAAACCTCTACAACAACTCCAGAACCAACTAGAAGACCTGTTAGAAGTTGCGTGAAAGAAATTCAAGCCCAACCGAATGATTCCGACGTGGACAGCGACGAAGCTGCCCCGAAAAAAGTCAAGAAAATAATCCAGGAAACACCGGAAACTGGCTATGAATGCGGGGTTTGTTGTTCGTCATTTCCGTCGAAACATTCTAGAAATAGTCACATGAGAATTCATAAAGGACAGCCTACTACTAATAAGACTGTCTTAAATAAAGTAGCGCCTAAATCGCACACTATTACTAAACAGGAGCCACCGCAACTTTCGAATAATGTTTCATCGAATCTAAACACAGATATACGACTGTCTAATTTAAATCCTGCAGTAGCTAGACTAGTTCAAAATAATCCTCATTTAACCATCCGGAGCTTTTCGAAAGCTCAAGTTGAGAAACATCAACAGGAAAAAATGAAAATAACGGTTGATTTTCCTAGAGCTTCCGAGCCTCCTCCTCAATTGAACGAATCGAACTCGGAGCATAAAATCAAGCGAGTTTATAAATGCGCAGATTGTGAAGACACATTTGAGAATAAATCTGTTTTGTACTATCATAAAATGAATTCCTGTATCGTTAAAAGACATTATGAATGCGCTTTTTGTCGAAAAAAGTTCGGTACTTACGATCAGTACAACACGCATATGTTTTATGTGCATCCAGAATGAACTAATTAAATTTATAGCGATATTTTAATTTGATTTCAACGTTTATGTTATGGAAGTATTAACTGTCATTTTGATAAAAGTATGTGTTGTTAAGTGCGAAATTTAAGTAGACTAGAAATTTTACTAACATAACCGTTGAAAACATATTTTTAAATCAAATTTGGTATAAATAATCATGAATTTGTGTTTTGTAATATTTATTCGATTTTTTTACATGATCAATTTATAACATATGTAATCTCATCCATAGAATAATTATTATTATAATTTAGCATTCCAGAAACTTGTACTATTTTTATAAGGATAACTGTGTATGTGTTTCAGGAACTGTACATATTATAAATTAAATAAAATTAGGAATAGTAACAAAATTATTTTAAATATTCTAGTTTTCCGCCGATTACAGATCAGCTGACAGTTTTGGAGGTTAGCTGCACCAACCAAAATTCATGTATTGTTAGCACTGCGACAGATAATAAACAACGATAACATTATAATTATACAGCTAATTATATTCCAAACCAATGCATTACGTGTACTTTTAAACCATAAAGAACGATTGTCTACAAAGTGTGAAAAATCAAATCAAGATTACGTGTTTTTTGACACACACTGTTGTTTATTTTTGTAAATGTCAAAATTGTAAGTGATGGAGACCAAATATAATTTGAAGAGTCCTGGTAAGTGATTGAGAACATATATTATGATTAGTTTTTTCGGCATAACCTTGAGAAATCATTTTAGGGGTGAAGCGACTAATGCGAGAAGCATTAGAGTTAGCTGAACCTACAGAAGAATACAGTGCTACGCCCTTAGAAGATAATTTATTTGAATGGCATTTTACTGTCAGAGGACCCCCAAACACTGAATTCCAGGGTGGAATATATCACGGACGAATTTTATTACCTTCACAGTATCCCATGAAACCTCCAGATATCATTTTACTAACAGTAAGTTTTCCTTGTCATTTTAAAATGTAAAATTAGTGGTTTATTTGTTTTGACAGCCAAATGGAAGGTTTGAAACCAACAAGAAAATATGTCTGTCCATTTCTGGGCACCATCCAGAAAGCTGGCAGCCTTCCTGGTCAATCAGAACTGCCCTTTTAGCTTTAATTGCTTTTATGCCTACAAAACCAGGAGGCACCATCGGCTCTTTGGATTATTCAGTTGAGGAACGACAACTTTTAGCCAAAAAGTAAGTTTTGTTTATTATTTTGACAGTTGTTATAGTCTGAATTTTAGATCGCAAGGATGGGAATGTTCTGTTTGTGGAAAAATCAACACGAAATTGTCTGGTAATTCTGCTACGCCCCTCACTCAGGAAGAAACCAAACTCCTACAACAAATTGCCTTCAAGGTAAGTGAAGTTACACATCACATTTATTTGTAAAACTTTTGAAATATTAAATTGTTTAAGGCTGAAGAAGATGCAGCAAAGGTTAAGAAAGTTGATGAACCAAATACAACAGTTCGGGAGAACCAATCGGACAACGCGGAACAGTTGCGACAAAGGACCTCAACATCGGATGTTAGAGACTCCGAAGATGTGATAGATCCACTCCTTAGGGCTTCCGTGGAAAGTACAAATCGGTGAGTAATTTTTAATTTTTATTTTCTGCGAGTACAAAATTATATTTCGGCGAAATTTAACTGATCTAAACGAAATATCAGCGTTAAATTTATTGATTAAGCTTTCGACTAAATTACTTTTCGGAAAGAAACAAAAATAATAATAAAAGAGATTGTAAACTTGGTTGTTTCTTTCAGAGATAAAATGTGGACGACGGTAACTTGGGTAATAATCGTAGCAATCGCTGCTTTGCTCGTGCGGCGATTGTTTTACTCATTTTGATTCGCAATTGTTTAACAAGGTAATGAAGACAAGACACTAATTTTCTAGCTACTCACTTTGTAGACAATTGATATATTCCACTTGTAAAAAAGATTTTTATGTATAAATATATTCATATACTATAATAACTATACATATTGAAACTTTCTGTATATAATTGTACATTTTTTGCAGAATTTGAAATTCTCTTACGGTTATCTGATCATGTGTAGTAGAAATAATTCAATAATATATTAACAATTGTTATTTAAAAGTTATTTTCGTTGTCAAACTCTTCTAAATTTAAATATAAAAGAATTTTGGATAATTGTAAATATCTATTATGTTCGACTGTATTATAATCACTTATTTATGATATTGCTGTCCGATAAAGTGGCTTTTTATGCACTATTTCGATAAAGTAAAAACAAGCAAACAGCAGAAAAAAACACTTCAAAAATATATTTTTACCTCCCGCCACATCCTGTAAGGGATCTATAGCAATCATTCTAAAAATTCGGTAGTGAGTTTTCAATGGATGAGCACGTTTTAGGGTCCCTAGAATACGAATTTAATAGTTTCGCGATGATGTCTGTCTGTCTGTCTGGAGTTACGGTTTCTCAAAAACTACTAAACTGAAAAAATTGATATATTGTATTTATTTATTGTATCCCCTTTGGAAGAGCTGATTAGTTTTTGGTGATAATCCTATAACCGGATGTGGTAGTTTACTTGAAGCCCTATCAAGTTATTTTGAGATATCTCAGTAAATTATGGTTTAATAACAATTTTTGTTATGAGAGTAACGTTTCAAATTATTATTTGGAACATTTTTATCTTACTGTCAACATTTACGAATTACAACACGCTAAAGAAAATTATATTTTGACAAAAAAAAAACTACGGTTGAAAATGGAAAAAATGTCATTTTTTGATATTTGTCATAATTGAAAACTCAATTTTTTAAAGAGATGAACGTTTATTGATAGTGGTAGTCTGTGTGCATTGTTCGATAAAAAATCTATGGCGGGAGGTATTGTACTGCCCACTGCAGATTTTTTTTTATGTCAACGTCATATAGAGAAAAATAATATGTCAATGCAGTCGAATATAAAATATATGTAACACGTACATAATAAGGTTTTATTTACTCGGCCCCTAAACTGTCTCGTGCATAAAACTCTACATTACATACTTGTTACGTAATTGTCTATTACAGAACTATTATTCAAAAGTTCTTTATTCTAAATTAATTTAGAAAAGATGATTCAGAACCGTTTGACAGCTCAGTATTGTTTTATCAACAGTTTCCTTTAATTGCTCCAAACAGGAAATAATTAGACGAAATATTTTGTTAAAATAATTTATTATAAAATAAATATAAACATCTAATTAG
Source organism: Poecilus cupreus (assembly GCA_963942605.1). NCBI lineage: Eukaryota > Metazoa > Arthropoda > Insecta > Coleoptera > Carabidae > Poecilus > Poecilus cupreus. The sequence continues at coordinate 26,392,432 of OZ012724.1, read as the reverse complement.
AAATCTGTATAAATATGGAAATTTCCTTAACATTAAGGTACTATTTTCTAAGTTACCAAAAAATATTACATACATTAAGGCTTGTGTTAAGTGCTCATTTTATTTAGTTTATTGCTTATTACTATGAAATATCTTTATATATTTCATCGATATTATTTTGTATAACATTCACATTATTCCGTGGTTTATTAATCCAAGAAAAATCATCGACTGGTTTTGATCGAAGCGGGGGTAATTTTTTAGATGAAGAAAAATTATTTAGTTCAAATAAATCTCCAATATTTTGTCCATTAGCATCAATGATAGCATTTGGAAGTTCTGTCACCGTTAATATTTGTCCGGTTTGACTAGACGACCGGAAGTTGCCGTCAAACTCGTGCCGTTCCTCCGATTTCATCAACGGAGCACTTTTGGGACTTAAAAGTCTTAGGGGACTAGTTTTATTATTTTTAATTACGAACGAACTTCGTCTATTAGTTTTTTCTAAATGGTTTTTAACTATTTGAACTGCGGATTTAGGTCTTTCCGATTTATTATCAGCCTTGAAATCATTTGATTTTTCATAATTCATTGATTTAACACTATGCGTTGGACTGTTAACAAAATTATTAATTAAATCACTCTTCCCGTTAACTATTTCGTTGATTGGTTTAAAGGGGTTCGATTCAATTATTTCTGTTTCAGTTGTTTCGATAACTTGATTCATTTTGAGACGCTCAATTTTTTCTCTACGCAACCGATCGTCGATTTCCTTTTGTTTCTGTACATCCGTGTCTACTCTTTTATTTATTACCTCATATTCTTTATTTATATAGTTCAACAACCAATGATAGCCTTTTTCGATGCCAGGATCAATTTTATTTGTTGATTCTTTTGCAGAGCACGATTCCACGAGAGTGGGACATTTTTTTTCGTTGACTAAATTCTCTAAATCTAATTTTTCTACGATGTCGATTTCATCTAAGGCTTCTTTGTTGTCTTGTTTATTTGCTAAAACCAAAAGAGGTTTTCCTGATATTTTTTCATGGGATAAAAGATCTTCTAAAACTTGTTTTGCTTCTTCAAAACGCTGATAATCACTTGCATCTATTACAAATATTACTCCGTGAGCCTAAAATGGTTCTTCTAGAATTATTTATATAAAAATTGATAGGTAATACTTACATCAACGAAATATCGATGCCAAATACCTCTGATATCTTGTCCACCACCTAAATCGTAAATATAAATTTGGTAATTTAAATAATTAAGATTTACAACTGAAAATCCAACTGTGGGAATTGATCCATCAGGATTCTCGCCGGCCAGACCTTTAACTGCAACAGTTTTACCTGCGTTGTCCAATCCAACGAGCAACAGGATTATTTTCCTTAAAAATCAAATAAAATGAGTCATCCAAATGTTTGTATTTCAAATTATAACAATATGCAGTAACCATAGCAATGAGAAAATATATGACAGTATTTTAATAAATATCGATTTTATCCACAATAAAAATTATATAAATAATGTTGTAGTTTTACCTTTTTGCTTGTCGTTTACATCTGCAACAATTGCCCATTATTTAAACAATTATTTGTTGTTATTTTCATTATTTTTCCTATGTTTTTAAATTAGAATGAGGGATACATTTCGCCATTTGTAAACAAAGTAGAAATATGTCAGACAGTACCTTGAATTTAGTCGCACAATTATTTATTTATAATAAATCGAAATTACAATATATTTCATCAAAGAATTTATTTTGCTACGTCGTGTACTATCAAATATATGACGAGGAATTGTGAAAATTTCTAGAAATAATCGATGGCAAAATGAAGTTAGCTCTAGACAAAAATCATGAGGATTTCTGCTTGACTAACCACCCCTATTTGTAAGGGATGCGACAAAATATTCAGCTACCTTACAATACTTTTATGCCACACCGTCTGCCTAGACTTAGGCGCGTTTATTTCTAAAGTTTTGCTAGCAACACTTAAAATAATTAATTAAATTATCTATTATTTATTACCAGAATTATTTTAATGTATATTTAATTAATCACTTTTGTAAAGCGTTTAAATAATACACACGTATTAATTTCTTTGATAGACAGGTAAATATCTTATGTAAACTACAGAAATATGACACGAGTTAATGGAATTAAACATGAATTATTCATCCATTCCAATTTATACATCGCATCAAAACCTTGTACATCTTCAAAAAATGAAGCTCTTTTCGGCATTTGCAATTTATAGCTTTCTAATATTATTTTGCAATTGTGAAATATCAAAATTTTTACGAGAATACATCGAATCAAAGAACCGATTACAAAAATACAGCGCGACTACTTCTGTTGATTACGAAAAAAACCAAAGCAGTTTTTTGGAAGAAAACTTATTCTTAAATTTAATTGGATATGTGCCTATCAGCGAATCGTATAATTTAAAAAATAAAACATTAATTGCAAGTGTTTTTCAATTAGATAATCATGAATTTGATTGTAAAATTGTTAGAAATAAAAACGATACAATAATTAGCGGATATAGTATTGAACTAATTAATAGCCTGCAAGATATTCTACATTTCAAGTAAGTATTAGTACTGTATTATTTGTGAAATAACAAAATAATTCATAATAATTTTTAGTGTACAATATACAATAATAGATATTTTACAAAGTTCTATAAATGAAACATTAGAACAAAAATTATTAAATAATAATCAAAGTGATATAATTCTTTGCCATCCGGATATAAATACTTCTTTAACAGAAATCCTATATCCAACTTTGGAAAGCAGGTATTTAATTAAAACTACCCTCAAAAATATTGTTAAATTTAATTTTGAATAATTTCTAGTTACGTTTTGATATATAGACCAAAAAATTTGTCATTTACCGAAGATATTTTCATTTTAACCTTTGCTGGAACCCTTTGGCTATGTTTCATAATAATTTTAATATTATTAGCGATATCTTTACGTATTTCTACTAAACAATATAATAGAATTTATGGACATCCACAATGGGGGTCTGTTGAAATAGCGTTTTGGGCAATTGCTACAGCGTGTCAACAAGGTACAATTTTTCCAGAATTTATATAGCATTTAATATTTATAAATAAATATTTCAGGTCTCAGTTCAACCCCTTATGGATTTGCAAGTCGTCTAATAATATTTTTAGGGGCCCTAACTGCATATTTATTATACACAGGTTTTGCTGCAGGCATAACTTCTTTAGTGGCAGTTCAAAACCAAAACATTGAAATTACAATTTCTGATATTGAAAAGATGAAACTAAATGTTGTTGCTTTTGGTAATTTGGTTAGTTTACCAATGAAATATGATTATTTAGTAAGTTAACTACATTTTAATAAGGTGTGGTTCGTTTAATAGTAAGCGCATTAATTGTAGAGATATTCTTGGCAAACTTCAGACATGGAAACATTTTTGAAACAGTTAGAAGAAAAACATTGGATTGGAGTAACATTACAGGTTTTTTTGAATGAATATTTTAATAAAAATTCGCAAATTCGAGAGACTTGCGATTATATGATTCAAACCATCAAAGAATCAAAACATACCATGTCAAATTTAGTTCCAAAGAATTCGCAACTAAGAAAAATATTTAATTATTGGTTCGTATTTTATTGATAACTAAATTTAAATCTATTACAACTCGACTACGACCTCCAGGTATATCCGACTACGATCTTATGGTATCCACGTAAGTTCTCCACTATTTGACGCCTCCTCGTGGTGCCACGGAGATGACGCTGCAGCAGGATACTCTAGTGCTCGTCTTCAGCATGTTAGATCTGCTATCCTAGTGCTTTTAGTTGGTCTAGGAGTTAGTGTAGTATTTGCTATTGGAGAATGTATTTGGAATGGTTATATTCATCGAAAAAGTAGACGCGGTGGCCTTCTTAAAAGATAAATGTTTTTTTATTAGTGATTAATTGAATTGGATCATTCAGATGTCTTTATGTTCGACTGTATTATAATCACTTGTTTATGATATTGTTTAGTGGTCGTACAGTACGATAAAGTAAACATTTTGAGTAATGGTAATATTAATTGCACAATAAATGATTTCTACCAGAATGTTTGAGAAGTTAAAAACAGCTTATACATTTTTTCAAAACAATTAATCAATAATTAATAACTTGAAACTATTAAATTTTTCATGTCAACGTCATGTATCAAATATAAATGACAAAAGTTAAAGAATGCAATATAAAATATTGTATTGTTCGACCCCTAAATTGCCTCGTCCATAAAACTTTAAATTATGTACTTGTTGCATAAATAAATATATGATCACTCTTTAAAATATATTATTTGCTAATTATAACTCTTTATCTAAATGTGCATTTTTTTAATTGCATGATCTACCGTTAAGTACATCTTATAAAAAATTTTCCTGGTTATATGTATAAACAATCTTTCGATAAATAAGGTCATGGCATTGAAACTAAAATAATATTAAATACCAACTATCTACATCGAATCAAAGTCTTAACTTTTCCGGTCTTGTATCATTTAAAAGGCAGAGTTAATTAGAAAATAGGTACCATTCGTGTTTTGAATTCGAACATGATGCTGTATATATTTTTATTCGTTTTAGTATTTGGTAAGTTGAACATTTCACTTGAAATAACAGCAAAATAATGTGTTTTATTGTATTGGCAATATTCAGGGGCTTTCGCTGTCGAAGATAAGCCTTTAATATCAACGAAAAGTGGTAAAATTCAGGGTGTTTATCGTCAGTCTACCCAAGGTAGAAAATATTCAGCATTTGAAGGTGTACCATATGCCGAAGTACCCGTAGGAGAACTTCGATTCAAGGTGTTATTTATTTAAATATCTACACGATTATAATAAATAACTTTATGTTATTATGTAGGAATCTATACCAAAGAAACCATGGACAGGCATCTGGCAAGCTAATATGGTCCATCAATGCCTCCAAATCAACCACGAACGAGAAAATCTCGATATTGTTGAAGGATCTGAAGATTGTCTCTACCTCAACATCTATACACCCTCAACCTCTTCCCCATCTCTTCCAGTGGTCATCCACTTCCACAGTGGAGCCTTCATGTGGGGTCGGGGAGACATCTACGGCGCGTCTCATCTAATGGACAAAGATGTTGTCTACATCAACTTAAATTATCGTCTGGGTCCTCTTGGTTTTATCAGCACTCAAGACAACGTTCTTCCTGGAAACCTTGGCTTGAAAGATCAGAATCTTGCTTTGAGGTGGGTTCAAGAAAATGTGGGAGACTTTGGAGGCAACAAAAATGATGTAACAATAACTGGATTGAGTGCTGGGGGCGCTAGTACTCATTACCACTTCTTGTCGCCTCTCAGCAAAGGTGGATATTCAAACAGCACTTCAATATTTCTTTTAGTAACTATTTTTTTGTCTAGGGCTTTTTAGTCGCGGAATTTCAGTGAGCGGTTGCGCTTTGGACAACTGGGCCTTTGTAGACAAACCAGCAGAGAAAGCTTGGGCTTTGGGTAAAGCTCTAGGCTGTGAGGGGCCCACCTCAACTGATTTAATGACTTGTCTACGACAGAGAAGCGGACAACAAATCATTAAAGCTGTGAAGATGTTTCAACCCTGGTTGTATAACCCGTATACAGTTTTTGGACCAGTTGTAGATAAAGACAGCGATCGTCCTTTCTTGCCGAAGACTCCTTGGGAGATTATTAGAGACGGGGAGGTTGCAGACAAGCCTTGGATGACCAGTGTTACCAGCGAGGATGGCCTGTATCCTGCTGCGCGTAAGTTGATAACATTTATATATTTACATATTCTTCTTAACTAATTTATTATCTCAAAGTCTCTTTCACATATTCTGTCTCTTCTCCTGTAATTATTAACTTGAGTTTAGGGCTGTTAAAACTGTAGGCTCAAATTATGAATTTTCTTTGCTTCTATTTCGTATATCTTTATAGAGTTCATCTACAAGAAAGAGTGGCTGCCTCAACTTGAACAACACTGGTTTGATTACGCCCCATATATTTTCCATTACGACGATACTTGCCCCAAAGATAAACTTGCAACAGTTTCTCAAAAAATTAAAAATTATTACCTTAAAGGAAAACCAATATCTCGCGAAACCTATCCACAATTGGTCCAGGTAAACAAGTAATTATAATCAACAAATAGCTAAAATTAATAACTAATCATTCTTATACAGGCTGTTGGAGATCGACTCTTTGTAGTTGATTCAGAAAAGGCTGCAAAGATTCAAGCAAAAGTCAATAAATCGCCAGTATATTATTATTATTTCAGCTATAGAGGCGATCATAGTTATTCAGAATATTTTACTACCACTCAAGAAGACGTTGGTCAGTTATAAATTATAAGAGTTCAAAACATGTTTATATAATATAAAAATTGTTTTATTGTAGGAGTAAGTCACGCTGATGACTTGATGTACATTATGTCACCAGATCCGTCTTGGTTCAAAACCTATTTAAAATCAGACGCCGACAAAGACATTTCAAAGATGATGATTGATATGTGGATGTCGTTCATTAAAACCAAGTGAGTTTTAAAACAAATATATCTACATATGAATTAAATATCTGTTAAATTATTTAGTGAACCATCTCTTCCGGGTCTGAAGAAATGGTCTCCAGTGTCTAAATCATATGAAGATGATCTTCGGTACGTTCACATTGCTGGACCAGACAACATTGTTGAAAAATCTGCAGATTCCATCGGCCATGCACAGTTCTGGAACTCTTTGCCTTTGAGGGAGAACGAGAAACTCTTTTCGGTCAAAGATGAGCTGTGAAGGTTGAAAAACTTTATTTGGTTGTTGTGGTGTTGGGTAATAAATGTTTGTGTTTGTACTGTTTGTTTTTGTTGCAATAAATACATTAATAATTTAGAAATAATAAGATTTTTTGATTCTGTAGATATAAGTTTATTTAAATTCTACGTTTCGAATTGATAAGCATAATTTTTCGTCAGGAAGCAGAAGAATGACATAAACAAGAAAATTGATAGATTTCTAAAGCTTTTTGATGACTTATGCATTGGCTCATTTCGGTCTTGCTATGTTCTGCAATTTTTGTAGTAATTGTTCTGCTGGTGTGTGCAATGTAATATTTTCCACATTCGAAAGCGGAATAATATCTTTTGCACTCTTCAACATACTTTGTAATTTTAGGCAATATTTTTCCAATCTTATTATTTCTATATTATGAGTTCTGAAAGGTTTTTTAGTTTATTTATTTATTAGTTGAATTTGTTATAGTTATAGTTAGCAACAATTATCATGTTTTGATTGTTGACCTTTAGGTTCAAATAATTTTGCGCTCAAAATATGGTGCGTCAAATAATCAATACCTCCGAAATTCTCTGATTCTTCCTTGTGTTTCGAATACGTTCTCATTTTAATGTTTCTAATTACTGGTGTTATGTTTTCCGTCGCGTAATTTTGCGCAATCTTTTATTAGATTTCTCAGTCTATTTTCACACTATACTCGTTTTATTTCCTCTTGTGCGCCAAATGCTACAAGGACATTAGTGTTTACATATCAGTTTGTTATCTTTACGAAAGATACTGCCAGTGTTTATACAAATTTGTGAAGTAAAATCTCGGTAAGTTACTATAATTATTATACTATATTTCAAGGCTTTAAATGCAATGTTTTTCAGATAATGGTTGTGTGTTTCATGGTATGGAATTACCAATTTCGAAAAGATCTCTGTTAGCAACTTTGCTTTTAGCATTGGCTTCGCTATATTTATCATACACGTTCAACGCTTGTCTTGTAACTAAAATACACCACGCTTTACCTAAGGTCACACTACTAAAATATCATAATTATATACTTAATTAATGGTTTATAATTATACAGTGGTCTTCGAATACTCCGCTAGTAGAGAACGAAATAAAATGGTCAGCTCACGGAGTAAGAGTTGTACCACTACTAGAACTCAACGAAACAGATGGGGCCCCAAAATATCGATTTTTACGACAACAAGGGTTGAGGCCTGCAAGACAACTACCCTCTGCCCTTATCATCGGGGTGAAAAAGGGTGGAACACGAGCCCTATTGGAGTTTATAAGACTGCATCCTGATGTTAGAGCAGCTGGAAGTGAAGTGCATTTCTTTGATCGGCATTACTCAAAAGGTAAATGGAAAATAATTTAGGAAAAACTCATTCATCCTGCAGTGTGAGGTCTATTGTAATTGTTCTCTTATTATTTATTTCTTGTATTTAGACTTGTAGTCTAAAATCCATAGGAAACTAACTGTAACTATTGTACGAAAATAATATTTTATTTCCTATGTAATACAAAAAAGGCACCACCCGGTATACAGATAAAGCAAAGAGATGTTTGAGCATGGCATTCTATTTAGGGTAGTGTGTGCAATTGCAGATCTCAGCAGAAAACATTATAGATCACAATCTTAATGAAAATATACAGAGATTTTGCCCAACCGTTCAGTGGTAATTTTCTTAATAGACTTTCGACTGTAGTTCGTTTCGTAATTATTTTACAGAAAAATTCTTCAAATAAATATTGTTCAGAATTAAATTTTCTACCATTTTTATTTAAAGCATTTTTCTGTAAAATAATTAGGACACCCACGACAGTCGATAATCTCACAAACTATTCTTTTTCTGTTCCTGTAATCTATAATTTGAGTTTAGGGATGTTAAAACCGTAATTAGGCTCAAATTGTGAATTTTCTTTTGCTTCTATTTCGTGAAGTTGTTATTTTAGTTTGTCTTTATTGAGTAACTTATTTAGAGTAAACTCATCTTACAAATCACATTCCACAGTTTTTCTCTAGATCTATAAATGCCATAAATGCTTTTTTGATTTATAGCTATTATTTTCTGAATGATGTTTTTAATGATAAACATAATGGCTGGTATCATGAGCTCTGTTTTTGAACGTTTTAAGAGAAGTGTTTTAGCCCCGATTTTAGCGCTGTACAATGTTCTAAAATTGTTTTATTAAAAAAAATGCTTCGAATAGAAATTAGAAATATATTATCTAACACTTTTAGAGCAGTATTCTTTCATAAATTAATTTTAGAACATTGTACAGCGCTAAAACACTTCTCTTGTATACTACCTCCTTTTTCTGAATCCATACAATGTTGTATTTATTTATTTTTTTCGTAGTCTTTCTACTAAAATTCTTTCGTATACTTTCCGAGCTGAACACCTCTTTCATTAACGTCTTCAGCTATAAATTTTGTAACAATAAATCAGCAAATAATTTGTGGTATTTCCAGGTTTTCAGTGGTACAGAAGACACATGCCAGCAACTTTAGAAGGTCAAATAACCATGGAAAAAACCCCAAGTTATTGGGTAACCAGAGAAGCCCCTTGGCGTTTACAACACATGAACAATGCCGCGAAACTTTTAGTCGTAGTTCGCGATCCAGTAACTCGAGCAATTTCAGATTACACTCAAGCAGCTAGTAAACGCCCTGACATGAGAAAATTTGAGGAACTTGCGTTCCTTGATGGATCTATAGGAGGGTTAGTTAACACTTCTTGGGGCCCTGTAAGACTAGGAATCTACGCAAGATACCTAGATCGCTGGCTGCAATGTTTTCCTTTATCGCAGTTTTTGTTTGTTAGCGGAGAAAGATTAGTTGTAGACCCAGCTGCAGAGTTAGCGAGAGTTCAAGATTTTTTAGGTTTAAAACGAGTTGTTACTGAAAAACATTTTTATTTTAATTCAACGAAAGGTTTCCCTTGCCTTTTGAAGTCTGAAGGACGGTCCAGTCCGCATTGTTTAGGAAAAACTAAAGGTAGAAGCCATCCACATATTGATCCAGTTGCTCTTCAACGATTGAGAGATTTTTACCGGCCGTTTAATCAGCGATTTTATCAATTAACTGGAATTAATTTTGGGTGGCCGTAATAACTAGACAATTCGGTAGTATATAGCGAAATATTTGCTCGTCAATTAATGCTAACAAAGTACCAAAGACGAATACAATCTCAAGAGCTTTTAACTATTTATTTGCAGCAATTTTGAACAACATATCAAACCAAACTAAAAGTGTTCTTTAAAATTTCATGCAACAAAAACATCGAATTAATTCTCTTGCTTTTTGGCTAATCATTTAATTGCACTAAGACCAAATATCGCGTGAAAATATCAACTAAAAAACGCATTTATTTATAGCTGTTAATAATTAGGAACGAAACAATATTGTACAATAAAACATTTATTAACCAATGCTGTAAGCACAATTTTATACAATGTATATTATTAATAAACGTATATACAATTCAGTATTATTTATTATCTATGTCTACTTCATGGAACTGATAAAACGATACTGATTCATTTCCTGAAAAAGCAGTGACTGTATTAGATGTGCTTGAGGAAATGCATTGATGAGAAAACTCATTTCCCGCTGGCCTGGAAACAACAAAATTACATTGAAACATTTAAAATACTTCCTTTTCTTCAATACTTACTGACTAATTATTTCAATGTCTGGCGTACTATTTTTTGTTGTTTTTTTCGGCAAGTAAACATTAAACAAAGTTGAATAATTCCCTGCAATCTTTGTAGATTTAGGCCCGTCTTGTTTTAGATTTTCAAATAAACTGTCTTCAAAATCTAAAGGTCCTTCAACCGACTTAGGTTTCTTCGTTTCTACTTCTGCAGAATTTTCTCCCTGACATTTACGTTTATTAGAAATTTGAGGTTCTTGAATTCGATATCCCAACACTGCAAGTTCTTTAAAAGTGCGATATTTTTCTATGTTTTCCTTACTAGATAATAAAACTGTGTAAGCTTGCTCAATACTAAAAGGAACTCCGTTCCAGAATAGTTCCAAGTAGTTTGTTTCAACTAAATACAGTGTTTCTTCCGGAGTTAAATATGACACACCACTTTCTGTGAAACCAAAATGAGATAGCGTCTTTCCTGCACGTCTAGTTATTTTGGATAGTCGTTTTTCTGGTACCCAAACAGCTTCTGAACGACTTTGTCTGAAATGTTTGCACATCCGTTAGTTCATTTTGAGGTTAATAAATATGCAGCGGATTACTTTCTGTCCACTCGTGTAAAATTTAAAAATTCTTTCATTGACTTCAGGGCTTGTATCGTAGTTTCAGTTTCTTCTTTAGTATTTGTTGGAATAAGACTTCTTTTACTTGGTAAATCCAATGTTTTCAATGGATTTATATGCATTTGAATTAAATCCTTAGAACTTGGGAACAAAACAATATTAATGAACTCTAAAAAATGCTACTTCATCAGAATTACCTTAATGTTTTGCTCATTGTACATTTGATTCAAGTGTAAATTACTTTAAATAAATTTTACGTTTGACATTGGTACGAAAACACCAGTAAGTTACGCCCACTTCTGACGGGCTGAATTTAATTTATAGTTTACATTTACAAACAGAAACTTTTTATAATTAAATACAAGTGTCAAATAAATTTATTAATTTAATTTAAAATAGTTGAATTAATATTTCATATATTCTGTATAATTTTGAACTTGAAACTTCTTTAAAATTCATTGAGAATCTACGTTGCAAAATAATTAAAGAACATTTGGTAACAAATTCATTATTTAAAATATATGGTAGCTCTGAAAAGAGCCGATTTTTCAATTTGTAGAGTATAATATAATTGATACAATTCTTTTTCCTAAATATTTTGGGGGCTCTGAAAAGAGCCGGGTTTCATGGTGACTAGTGACATGTGGTACTTTCCCTATTTGATTCTACTACAAACAACCGATGTTGTTTGTTTTGCAAAGTTAAAAAATCGTGGCCATCCCGGACCCGAAGTGCTCCCCTTAAGTTCCGCGAACACAGCCGCAGGGCTGAGTGCCCATCTCGTCACACCGAGGTGCTATGCTACCTACCAGCGACTCGACTGGAGACCTCCCCCCTGTCAAACTGCATATTCCCGACTTTACGCGTGGTTCCGTCTGTGTACCTACGCGTACACATCCAGTTCCAGAATGTAGAAAATGTATGCACCTAACAAGCAACCGATGTCGCATGTATAGCAAAACAAAGATAAAACGGTGGCCATTTCCGCGGGCCCGCTATGTTACGCCTAGTTACGCGAATACAGCCGAAGGACTGAGCGCCTAGCCTGCCGCACCCAGGTACATAAATGCACCTGCCACCGACTGAAGACCTCATCCCCCGGTCGAACTGTATATTCCCGACAGGACGTCCTTATTCGTACTGGTTCCGTCTGTCCCTGTCGTTTAGGGAGGGGGTGCCAGCAGAGGAATAAAACCTGTGTACCGAGATCCATCGCCGGCCCGCGCTGATGCGGACATTTGCAAATGAAGTTACATTAATAGGTGCATACAAGTACAACAATCATTTAAAAGCCAACACAATGTCGTCTATTACGCTCCAGTTTACCACACATCACTAATCAACAAACTAACTCGAGACCTTGTCCTGATCCGCTTTATATACCCTTGGCGAACGCCAAAAAAATCAATACTCCAGTTCCGCGCTGTGATTCGCCGAGCCGTCGCCCCCACTACTTTCACCTGTTCTACATGTGTAATTTTCATATGTTTTAAATTATAATTAATTAATTTTGAAATTCAATAACTCATAAATGAAAGAAGATATCAAAATGCGGCTTGCACCATTGTATTAAGCGGAATTTTCTTCATAACATATTTAAAAATCAAAGTTCTACTGTTTATGATTGAACTAATACCTAAGAAAATGTTTTATCAATTACTTGCCAATAAATAGATTTCTAGATAAGATATTGATACGCGGTCATCACCAATCGATAAAGCTTGTTTTGTTCTATAACTGTGAATTTTTTCATAATTTTTGGAGCACCATAACTTGATATATTAACATATCAACGATCTACAGTTGAAAGTATAACAAAAAAATTTACATCAACAATCTCTTTTCCGTCCGAGCTGGAAGACCTACCCTGTTTTACATAGATTTTAAGCACTGAACTGTTAGTCGGAATTTCTGTGCATTTTCATTGAGATGACGATCTGTAATGTCCTGTCGAAATCTGCAATTGCATATGTCACATCTACACATTATCCTAAACAGAGTGTCACATTGAAACAACCGTTTTTACCGCGTGAAAATCGCGAATTTTTTGTATGCTTTACACACTCCGCCGAGCGGTTAGCAGCTCTGCTTATAGATCACAGTTCTTAAGCAACACAAAGAAGCACGGACATTTGGATGGGTGACCGCTTCGTTACAGTTTTAGTTTTTTACACTTTAATATTTTTTGGGACAAGATAGCGATGTGCGTTTTTCACTGCTGTATTCAGCATTAAATTAGCTATCTTTTTACGTGTATTGGAAAATTATATCTTGTCTAATTAATTATTCCCGGTGTAGAATTAACAATTTTATATTTAATATTAACAGAAATTATACGTGAAAATATAGAGAATAGAATTCTGTATCCAACAGTGAAAACCGCACATAATATTTTCCTATGCAGCAATACCCATAGCATGTTAAGCCCATCGACTTCTTCCTATGCTGTAGCACATTGAATGGAAAAGGCACGGCATAGTGTTTGAACATTGGAAATAATCTATTGAAATATGCAATGCAATTCTTTTCAGATGAAATATTAAATATACATTTATTTAATAAAGTATGAACTCTAAAAATTTGTTTTTAATGTATTTATTTACTTAAATGTTAGAATAATTTAATATACACTTCCTACATTCAGTAGTATGTAGTTAAATGTATTTATCATATTTTGAACAGTGATTGCTCTGAAAAGAGCCGCTTTTTCATTCGTAGAGTATAATATGACTCGCGACTTGTACTTTCTGTAATAGAGAAGTAAAAGTTCTATAAGATTATCTATAAAATTTTTCAATAAAATCAATAGGGAATGTACTACAGGACAAAAACCAAGTTAGTGGACGCACGAAGTTCCCCAGCAATAGGAATTACAGTTGATGTGTTAATATATCAAGTTATGGTGCTCCAAAAATTATGAAAAAATTCACACTTATAGAACAAAACAAGCTTTATCTATTGTTGATGACCGCGTATCAATATCTTATCTAGAAATCTATTTATTGGCAAGTGATTGATAAAACATTTTCTTAGGTATTAGTTCAATCATAAACAGTAGAACTTTGATTTTTAAATATGTTATGAATAAAATTCTGCTTAATTCAGTGGTGCAAACCGCATTTTGATATCTTTTTTCATTTATGAGTTATTGAATTTCAAAATTAATTAATTATAATTTAAAACATATGAAAATTACACATGTAGAACAGGTGACAATAGTGGGGGCGACGGCTCGGCGAATCAGAGCGCGGAACAGGAGTATTGATTTTTTAGGTGTTCGCCAAGGGTATATAAAGCGGATCAGGACGGGGTCTCGTGTTAGTTTGTTGATTAGTGATGTGTGGTAAACTGGGGCGTAATAGACGACATTGTGTTGGCTTTTAAATGATTGTTGTACTTGTATGCACCTATGAATGTAACTTCATTTGCAAATGTCCGCATCAGCGCGGGCCGGCGATGGATCTCGGTACACAGGTTTTATTCCTCTGCTGGCACCCCCTCCCTAAACGACAGGGACAGACGGAACCAGTACGAATAAGGACGTCCTGTCGGGAACATACAGTTCGACCGGGGGATGAGGTCTTCAGTCGGTGGCAGGTGCATTTATGTACCTGGGTGCGGCAGGCTAGGCGCTCAGTCCTTCGGCTGTATTCGCGTAACTAGGCGTAACATAGCGGGCCCGCGGAAATGGCCACCGTTTTATCTTTGTTTTGCTATACATGCGACATCGGTTGCTTGTTAGGTGCATACATTTTCTAAATTCTGGAACTGGATGTGTACGCGTAGGTACACAGACGGAACCACGCGTAAAGTCGGGAATATGCAGTTTGACAGGGGGGCGGTGTCCAGTCGAGTCGCTGGTAGGTTGCATAGCACCTCGGTGTGACGAGATGGGCACTCAGCCCTGCGGCTGTGTTCGCGGAACTTAAGGGCAACACTTCGGGTCCGGAATGGCCACGATTTTTTTAATTTTGCAAAACAAACAACATCGGTTGTTTGTAGTAGAATCAAATAGGGAAAGTACCACATGTCACTAGTCAGCATGAAACCCGGCTCTTTTCAGAGCCACCATAATATTTAGGAAAAGGAATTGTATCAATCCTGCTATACTCTACAAACTGATAAATCGGCTCTTTTCAGAGCTACCATTTATTTTAAATAAAGAATTTGTTACCAAATATTCTTTAATTATTTTGCAACATAGATTCATAGATTTTCACTGTTGAATGCAGAATTAAATTCTCTATCTTTTCACATATAATTTCTGTTAATATTAAATATAAAATTGTAAATTCTACACCGGGTATAATAATTAATTATACAAGGTATAATTTTAAAATACACGGTTCCTATGCTACAGCATCGGAAGATGAAGCGGTATAAGAAAAATTATCTTTTTATGGTTTTTTGGGTAAAATCAGGCTGTTAATAAATTAATATCGATTAATATGAATGTATTAATTAATTTACTTTATTCATTTGTAACATTTTAATGTGCATTTCCTTTTAAATTTATAATAATTGCTCATATTTAATTGTATGTTTTTTATCACAGTTGCCACAGCGACGAAGCCACACTCCTCTGCTATACAAGTAGGAAGTTCGTGGACGTCATCTTCGAGCTGATACCATCTTCAGGATCTCCTGACTAACTTACAGCATCTTCGGTGGGGTCGACACTTCGGAACTAAGGCTAGTAAATTAATTATATGTCATAAAATCTGTTAAGTTTTGATTTTTAATTTGAAAATAAATCGTTTCATATTATTATTTTATAATAAAATAGAAAATATTATAGTTTTAATAGCAAATATTAAATTAATTGTATATGTTGTTATTTATTATTAATTTCTTTGTTGTTTTGGTATAGTTATATTTGCTGAGGTGTCCAAAAGGTACTTCTCTGCACCAGGTGTTCGTCAGCCATTGGGGAGGAGGTCAACGTCGAAGAACCAGAAGGCTTTTTATACATAAATATATTTCTGTATTAACAAATTAATGTATTGTAACAATAAATAAAATATGACATGTATTTAAATAAAGAAACAATAAATTATTTGAAAATAATATATGTTTTATTAACCAAGCTCCTTCAAAAATGCAGTAAAGTAATTTAAATATATTTATTTATATCAAATTATTTAGTTGGTCATAATAGTAATAATTTTTTTAATTTTAATACAAGTGTTGCCATTTCTTATTATATTTGAAAAACGTAGGTTCCTAAACATCAATAAAATGAGGCGTTTTAAAATTAGGGTCCCTTCACTTCAGAATAGTTCACAAATTTGTCAATAGATGGCAGAAGCGTCGGATGTGAATGCTGACAAATTGTCGATTTGAAATCAAAATCACATCGGTTCACTAATTGATAAGGGTATGCCCTACGCCCTTGCCCTTCTAGTATGTTGTCAAGGGCGGCACTGCAAGCAGGGGTGTACCCCGGCAGGGGGGCCCCCAATTTCATTATTTTTGCGATATCTCTTACCGTTTCCGAGATATGAGGGTTTTAAGATTTTTTTCGCATCCCTTAAGATATCTCCCTTATTTGAAGGTTTAGGGGTGTTTTTTCTCACTGGTTAGAATGTGCTCGGCAAAATAATAATACAATTTTCTCAGATTTTTGATATCTGCTACCAGTTAAGAGATACAGCCCTCTAAAAGTTAACTCACCCCCTAACATATCTCCCTTATTTTCTAGTTTTTGGGTGTTTTTTCTCACTGATTCGAATGTGCCTAGGCAATATCTCGGGGAGGTTTTCTCGGTTTTTCGATATCTATTACCAGTTAAGAGATACAACCCCTTAAAGTTTAACTTTTAAAGGGTTTTAAAGGGCTGTATCTCCTAACTGGTAACAGATATCAAAAATCTGAGAAAATTGTATTATTATTTTGCCAAGCACATTCGAATCAGTGAGAAAAAACACCCCTAAACTTGTAAATAGGGGAGATAGCTTAGGGGATGCGAAAAAAATCTTAAAACCCTCATATCTCGGAAACGGTAAGAGATATCGCAAAAATAATGAAATTGGGGGCCCCCCTGCCGGGGTACACCCCTGCTTGCAGTGCCGCCCTTTACAACATACTAGAAGGGCAAGGGGGTAGGACATACCCTTATCAATTAGTGAACTGATGTGATTTTGATTTCAAATCGACAATTTCTCAGCATTCACATCCGACACTTCCGCCATCTATTGACAAATTTGTGAACTATTCTGAAGTAAAGGGTCCAGAATTTCAAAATGCCACATTTTATTGATGTTTAGGAACCTACATTTTTTGAATATAATAAGAGATGGCAGCACTTGTATTAAAATTTTGAAAATTCAATATAAATTAATAATTATTAGTTTTACCCTGTAATATTGGTATAAATAAAACAAAATAAATATTTTAAAGGCATTTATTAATATTTTTAAACAGAATACAATATATAATACAATTTATTATTTATATATCATTATATTTCACAAGATAATATTAAATAAATCTAAACAGAATGGAATATATTAATACAACAAAATTGCACTAGTTGCAACAATAATAAATAAATACAAAGTAACTTAAAAATGTATTATTTCCTAAGATAGCATATTTAAATAATACACAGCAGTGCAATGTTGCGAATCTTCAGATCTCCTGGATTGACTTTGGATTGGAACTCCTCTGGCATTCACCCGACGTCCCAGGGAAACTTCCAATAGCTTGAAACAGAGAAAAAACAAACAAAAATTCATTAATAAATCATAAAATGAATTAATAAATTAATTAAATACACTTACATTTGTGTTGAGAACGACGAACTATGTTGAAGACTTCCTTGAAGGTTCTGCATCTTCATCTCCTGGTCGCAGGCTCTTGACTACAAGAAGAGCAAACGCGCAAACACTCTTCAACTGCATCTTCCAGCCGTAGGTTAATGACTGAAATAAACAAACAAATAAGAAACTACAAAATAAAATAAACAATGTATAATTACATGTGTGAAAGTAGAAAGTAAACTCGTAGAAATCCAGCGAAGACGACTAGCTGGGTCCGCTTCATCTTCATTCCTGTCTTAAGAAACCAAACAGACAACACCTGTGTTAAGAGGGAGAGGAAAAACACAATAATACAAAAGCAAATGGAAATTATGGACGGGAAGTTGTGACCACCGATGAACGATCCATTTTTCTCGGTGGTAGGCTCTGCTATATGCCCATGCCCCTCGGTGGCTACCTCACCTTTAATAATACTTTGGGGTTATAGTTTGTTAAAATTATTATTTCCTAATCATTTATAAGATTTTATTTGCAAATCACAATCTAGTTAACAGAAGAAAGAATCCTAACCACCAAATTCAATCTTAAATATAAAACAAATATGTTTGTATATTTTATAAATATAAAAATGTACGAGACAATATATTTTAAATATCACACAAGCAGGAGTCATTGGAGTCCAGAGGTTCACAAGTATCGTCCCCAGGAAGATATCCAAAATGCAGTTCTCCTTGTTTGATATAAGCCCACGGCATCATGGAAGAACTAAAATGAAATCCTATTTCGCCAGTTTTTGATAAACAGATTGATCCTGCGGTACTTCCTGTTACCTCTGTTAGAAACTTAATACATTTTTCAGTAGCTTCCATTGGACTCTTTCCTACCTCGAGTTCTTTCAGTACGGAATGTGCTAAACACACTCGAAGAATCGCTTCTCCGTGGCCTGGAAAAAAGCACTAACTACAGAGCTTCTGCACTCGGTATATTTGAATTATTTTAGAGAGAATTTTTCAAGAAAGAGAGTGTTTGTTTTACCAGTAGAAGAAGTAGCCCCGAAGCGATTGTCAGCGTAGGTTCCAGCCCCAATGATGGGCGTATCCCCGATTCGCCCGCTAAGTTTCCCATTGGTGCCTCCTGTGGAAGTTCCCGAAGCTACATTTCCGTTTTTGTCCAACGCCACGGCTCCTACTGTTCCGCCCAGCATTCTTGTCTGTAACAGAGTTTTTTGAATACTAACAACATACATGCAGTGTGTAACTAACTTATTGCTAGCTACAATCAAGTCTTTTACAAGACGAACCTCTGGGTTGAGTCCAAGCTCAAGTACTTTCTGCAGACACACTTTGGCATAGTCAGAGACTAGACTCTCTGGTGGAACAATTTCCATGCCTTTTTCTTTGGCGAAATGGTCAGCTCCAGCTCCAGCAATTAAAATATGTGGTGATTGTTCTTTCACGAGTCGAGCTAAAGAGATCGGGTGCTCGACATCGTTGATGATGGCAGCTGAACCAGCAGACATGTCACTTCCGTCCATTATACTAGCATCCATTTCTACTTTGCCTTCTACGTTCAGGATTGACCCGAAACCTTAACAGGAATGAATTGCTTAGGAATATGTATAATTTTAAAACTTATATTGATCTTTTAAAATTTATTAATTACAAGGGAAACATATCAAAAGATAGCTAAATTAATTCTAAATCCAACAGTGAAAACCGCACGCCGCTATCTTGTCCCAAAAAATAATAAAGAGTAAAAAACTAAATATGTATCGAGGCGGTCACCCATCCAACTTTTCGTGCTTCTCTGAGTTGCTTAGCTCAGTGATCTACATTTCAAAATAATTAAAGTATATTTGTAACAAATTCTTTATTTAAAGTTTATTGTGGCTCTGAAAAGAACCATTTTTTTATTTTCATTTGAATAGTATAGCAAGATTGATAAAATTCCTTTTCCTAAATATTATGGTGGCTCTGGAAAGAGCCGAGTTTCATGCTGACTAGTGACATGTGGTACTTTCCCTATTTGATTCTACTGCAAACAACCGATGTTGTTTGTTTTGCAAAATTAATAAAATCGTGGCCATCCCGGACCCGAAGTGTTGCCCTTAAGTTCCGCGAACACAGCCGCAGGGCTGAGTGCCCATCTCGTCACACCGAGGTGCTATGCTACCTACCAGCGACTCGACTGGAGACCTCCCCCCTGTCAAACTGCATATTCCCGACTTTACGCGTGGTTCCGTCTGTGTACCTACGCGTACACATCCAGTTCCAGAATGTAGAAAATGTATGCACCTAACAAGCAACCGATGTCGCATGTATAGCAAAACAAAGATAAAACGGTGGCCATTTCCGCGGGCCCGCTATGTTACGCCTAGTTACGCGAATACAGCCGAAGGACTGAGCGCCTAGCCTGCCGCACCCAGGTACATAAATGCACCTGCCACCGACTGAAGACCTCATCCCCCGGTCGAACTGTATGTTCCCGACAGGACGTCCTTATTCGTACTGGTTCCGTCTGTCCCTGTCGTTTAGGGAGGGGGTGCCAGCAGAGGAATAAAACCTGTGTACCGAGATCCATCGCCGGCCCGCGCTGATGCGGACATTTGCAAATGAAGTTACATTCATAGGTGCATACAAGTACAACAATCATTTAAAAGCCAACACAATGTCGTCTATTACGCCCCAGTTTACCACACATCACTAATCAACAAACTAACACGAGACCTCGTCCTGATCCGCTTTATATACCCTTAGCGAACGCCAAAAAATCAATAATCCAGTTCCGCGCTCTGATTCGCCAAGCCGCCACCCCCTCTACTTTCACTTATTCTACATGTGTAATTTTTGTATGTTTTAAATTAAAATTAATTAATTTATAAATTCGATAACTCATAAATGAAATAAGATATCAAAATGCGGTTAGCACCACTGAATTAAGCGGAATTTTCTTCATAACATATTTAAAAATCAAAGTTCTACTGTTTATGATTGAACTAATACCTAAGAAAATGTTTTATCGATCACTTGCCAATAAATAGATTTCTAGATAAGATATTGATACGCAGTCTTCACCAATAGATAAAGCTTGTTCTATAACTGTGAATTTTTTCATAATTTTTGGAGCAACAAAACTAGATATATTAACATATCAACTGTAATTCCTGTTGCAGAAGAGCTTCGTGCGTCCACTAACTTAGTTTTTGTCCTGTAATACATTTCCTATTGAATTTATTAAAATAATTTATTGACAGTTATATAGAACGTTTACTTCTCTACAACTTTTATTTGAAGCATTTTTCTCTAAAACAATGTAGAAACGCATGGTAGTCGATAAATTAAGTTTTGTATTGGAAATGTTGCTCTAGTTTTCCGTTTTATACGTTGCAGTGAGTTTTACCATGTCATGCTGAACTGAGATATGAATTTTCGAACAATTTTTTATATATCCACTAATATGTTCTAATAGTTTAATATAACGAGATATATATTGTATTATAATCAAACCTGCGTTAAAATATTCATTGCTCTCCATAAGTCGTACGGCAGCTTCCACAGCATCCATTGCACTTCCGCCATTTTCTAACACTCGATTGCCTTCTTTTACTGCTGCTTGCACTCCTTGTACCTTACCATTAATTCTCTCTTCTGCGATGGGGGCTGCGCCCCCGTGTACCATCATTACTGGATTCATTTTAAACTGACACTACGAATTTTGATGTGACAATGACAGATGTTTGTTACGTTGGTTGCTAATAAGATTGTTTCAATTTACATATTTGTACTAATTTTCACACCATGAGAATTGACAATTATTAGTTTTAAAATATATATATTTCGATTACATAGTTAAACATTACATAAGATTCAGGCCTTTTCGACTTCGTGCTGTCCCTGATGTATCCCAAAATGAATTTCGCTGCCCAACTGGTACGCCCAGCCCAATCTCTTCGACGTAAAATAAATACCCACGTCTCCGCTTTTCGATACACTTATTGCACCTGTAATTATTTACGACAAAAATGTTTTTCAATGTTTAAATTGTGTTTAATGCACCTGCAATATTTTTCAATCTTTCTGTCATTCCATCGATGGTTTTTTTTGTGGCTGCAGCCGCATTTAAACCCGACTCCATTTCCTTGATGATTGTATGAGATACACAGTATCTTAAAATCGATTCGCCGTGACCTAACATGAAGATTAATTTAAAACAATTAAGGGATGATGTTGAGGGTAGCACACAAGATTTGCAGTAACATATTTGATCACACTTATGACATCTTACGAGAAATTAATATAAAAAAAAAGACTTTTAAGGCTGGTACTATAAAGCAAAACACTTGCAGAGATTTGAGAAATTGTACATACATACATAACGTCAGGCTATATCCCATGCAGTGGGGTAGCATGAACCCAGAAACAATCAATCTCATTCATACATGCTCGTCTGGAATCATTCGTTCACGCAACAAACCATCAATCATACCCAACCACTTATTCCTCGGACGCCCACACAATCTTTCACCTGCATATATTAGTTTCACCAATCTTTCTTAACAACATTCTTCTCAATCTCACACTCACCATACACCAATGTATTCCGGACACGTTCACTCTCCTCTCAAATACCTATACAACAGTTATACATCGTTCATGCTTCTTTATTCACACCCAACATTCAGAATCATACATCAATGTAGGCACTAACACACCATTATAAACACTCAATCGAAGGGTAGTTGGTTTTAATACCGGCCCTTAATCATCTGTAAATCTTTGCTAGGCATAACAACACAGATAGTCGTTTAGCTGCTCGGACGGAAAAGAGAATTATTTTAGAGTCAAATGCTTCTGTAAAATAATTACCAGTAACAGATACAGCGCCTACAAGATCATCAGCATAAGTTCCACTGCCAATAACTGGAGTATCACCAATCCTTCCAATCATTCTACCATCCATTCCTCCACTGGAGGTCCCAGCAGCAACATGACCATTTTTGTCCAGCGCAACAGCTCCAACTGTCCCTCCAAATTGTTCCAAACGTTTTAAGTAACTACAGAAATAATTTCATTAAGATTTATTCCGCGCTTTCAAAGTATTTCTCATACCCGTTACGTTTGAATTCCTCGAAAGCTTCCAAAGAATTTTCGCAAATTAATGTTTTTGGATCTACAATTGGCATGTTTTGTTCCCTGGCAAATCTGCTAGTTCCAGCAGCGCCCAGAAAGCTATGAGGGGTGTTTTCTAAGACTTTTCGAGCTAGTACAATAGGGTTTGCTACGTCTTTAACTAATGTAACAGCACCTGCATTTAAATTTCTACCGTCCATGATGCTTGCACACATTTCGACCTCGCCGTCGAAGTTTAGAACTGATCCGTAACCTACAAGTAAACCCATGACGCAAATCTTCAAGATTCTTTCGAAAATAATAACTAATTATTCTATTTTGTTTTATCACAGTTTCACCCATGCTTAAAGCAGATATATTATAAGACTAGTTGAGGCTCAGGGGAAGTATGTTGTAGCTAATTATATTTTAGTAATTACAATTTATAAAAGTCCCTCACCAGCGTTGAAATTCACGTCGTCTTCCATAATTCGAATGGCAGTTTCCACAGCATCCAGGGCTTTCCCGCCATCCTGAAGGATCTTATTTGCAGCTCGTACGGCAACTTTTATCCCTTTCATTTTTTCAGGAATTACTGTTTCGGGAATGTAGCCGATTCCACCATGGATAATAATAATTGGTTCCATACCTGTACAAAACAAATTATTTTTACTTATTAAAGCTCATTGTCTCACAATATTTTTCAGTAATACTATCCACCTAATATTTAACAAATAGTAATTTTATGTTTGAATGTGACTTTATATAAAACAAGCACTATTCAACTGTACCTCGCATACAAATTTATAATTTTGACTAGACTTTCTAATTGGTTGATTTTATCTGTTTAATGGATTCATAAGTACACAAATAAATAATAAATAGATATTTATGTATCAAAACTCTATTATGTACGTGTTATGTACAATAATGACAGAATGATATTTATATTTGATAGTTTCGAAGTGTATTTTTGCTATATTATTTGGTAATCAAGTTGTTTACTGTTTTCTAAAAATATATGCAAGTTGTTATTTCACATATCAATCATTCTGATCTGCTGTTACATTACTAAAAATAATGATCAAATTTAATTACTTACCCAATAAATTAATGACATTTATTTTGTCGCCTATTTGATAATATTTTACTTTATCGAACTCATCTATAAAGAGTTGCTACCCAATATAATAAACAAGTGATTATAATACAGTCGAACATAACATCTTTATTATGTTAACAAAAATATAATAATTATTATAATACGACTCTGTTTCTTTTCACATTTCTGCTTCTTTAATCCTGGATCCACCACACACACACTATTCATTAACTCTTGATGGCTCTCTTTTACTGTTGCTTGCACTTTTTCAATCTTACCATTAATATCTTGTGTACCGCCATTACTGGTTCTAATTTTAATTCAACAATAACAAATGTTACGTCAGTTAGTAATAAAATTGTTTCAATTTACATAACTAATTATTTATTTCAGTTACATAGTCAAACATTACAACTCAGACTTTTTCAACTTTGTGATCTCCATGGTTGATTCCAAAATGAATTTCACCTTTCGTCTGGTATGCCCATGCCATTCTCTTCGATGAAAAATGTATGCCAACGTCTCCAGTTTTCGATAAAGTTATAGCACCTATAATTATTTACGATAACAATTGTTTTTCAATGTTTTAATTGTGTTTAATGCACCTGCAGTGTTTTTAAGTCTTTTTGTCATTCCTTCGATACTTATCTTTGTGGCTTCAGCAGCATTTAAACCAAATTCCATTTCTTTGATGATGTTATGAGCTACGCAGTATCTTAAAATCGATTCGCCATGACCTGACACGAAGAATATTTTTAAATAATTTAAGGATGATATTAAAGCTAGCACACACAATCACTGAAATATAATAATACTGATTATTTCACTCATTACAAATTTGACCAATCAGAATGTCTCATTTTGCATTGTTGTGTATTTTAGATAAATGAATAAACAGCACCATGCTGTTTATTCGCGATTAATTTGAAGCTAGCTTTTATATACAAATTATTAACATTTTGAAGGCATATTTCGCCAGATAATTAGTTGCAGAAGCAAGATACTTACATGTTCTTTACCTTTACTGGTATTCTATATCTTTAAACATGCTGAATTATTCAATTCAAGCTATTTTTATTTACAAATTTTTGACTTTTATTTGACAAGTAAAAAGAAAAACAATCAATTTGCTATAGTTACAAATATAATAACATAATTTTATAGTGCTTTTTGCTGATGTGTGTACCGATTTATTTATGTAAAAATGTGTAAAAATCAACGTTTTAGTATAATTTCTTCGGCAAGTATTAAAGTTTATGCTATGAATTCATGAAATAATCTTGACATATACCCCTCGTGCTAAAGAATTGAATCGATTAAATTTTATGTACAGCTTATTTACAAAATTTTGCTTTTAAAAAAGTGTTATTGTACATAATAATTTAAGATAAAATTATGTACTCAAACACTTTTAAGCAAAATTTTTTGCATAAGCTAGACATGTCAAGTTTAATCGATTAAATTCTTAGCACTCGTGATATAACTATTGAATAGCTCATTGACGTTGAAACTTCAAGAGAGACTGTCTTTGTTGTACAATGTTTTTACATAACAATCACTCAACAAATGCATAGCAACATTAACAGTTTTACAAATGCGCGTTCCAGTATTACTATATTTCAGTGCTTCTGATGCTGTGCTCATTTGATGGCAAATAAAAATAAAATTATCTGTCTGTATATCTTTCCTAAGTAGGTAATATTACCAGTTGTGGATACGCCTCCAACAAGATCATCAGCATAAGTTCCGCTGCCGATAAGTGGAGTATCACCTATTCTTCCAACCATTTTACCATTCATTCCTCCAGTGGACGTAGCAACAGCAATATGTCCGTTTTTGTCCAACGCAACTGCTCCAACTGTCCCTCCAGATTGTTTACGGCAAATTTCTGTCCTTACATAACTATAGAAATAATTCCATTAACTACTATTCTGTCCTTGAAAAGCATTTTTCTTACCCTGTACGTTTGAATTCTTCGAGAGCTTGTTTGGCGTGTTTGGAAATTAATGATTTTGGATCTACAGCAGGGATGTTTTGCTCTCTGGCAAATCTACTAGCACCTGCAGCGCCTAAGAGACTATGAGGGGTGTTTTCCAAAACTTTTCGGGCTAGTGTTATAGGGTTTGCTACGTCTTGGACTAAAGCTACGGCACCGGAATTTAAATCTGTACCGTTCATGATACTAGCACCCATTTCAACTTCCCCGTCGAGGTTGAGAACTGATCCGAACCCTAAACCAAATCCGCAAATTTTCAAGATTCTTACATAAATAATAATTATAATTAATACTGTTTGTTCCAAATACCGGGTGTTCCGACTGTATTTTTATCTATAAGGCATGTATAGGAATCATGCTAAAATTTTGTATTATACTTTAAAAGATAGCTAATTTAATGCTGAATACAGCAGTGAAAACCGCACATCGCTACCTTGTCTCAAAAAATATTAAAGTGTAAAAAACTAAAACTGTAACGAAGCGGTCACCCATCCAAATGTCCGTGCTTCTCTGCGTTGCTTCACTATGTAATCTGGACGCCATGCTTTTAACCGCTCGGCTAAAGGCAAAATCAGGGTAGCCGCGCGGCTATGGGTGGGGCGTACAGATTACATAGTTAAGCATACCCGAGAAGCACGAACTTTTGGATGGGTGACCGCTTCGTTACAGTTTTAGTTTTTTACACTTTAATATTTTTTGGGATAAGATAGCGATGTACGGTTTTCACTGCTCTATTCAGCATTAAATTAGCTATCTTTTAAAGTATAATACAAAATGTTATTTCGAGTTGTTCATTAAATATTGCATTTTTTTTTATTTTTGTTATAGGTTCATCAGATATAAATGCAATATTTAATTAACAACTTATGTTAAAATTTTGCAATATACTTTAAAAGATAGCTAATTTAATGCTGAATACAGCAGTGAAAACCGCTAATTAATAAAGTGTAAAAAACTAAAACTGTAACGAAGCGGTCACCCATCCAAATGTTCGTGCTTCTTTGTGTTGCTTAAGAACTGTGATCGATAAGCAGTGCTACTAGCCGCTCGGCGGAGTGTGTTAAAACATACAAAAAATTAGCGATTTTCGCGCTGTAAAAAAGGGTTGTTTCAATGTGACACTCTGCTTAGGGTAATGTGTAGATGTGACATATGCAATTGCAGATCTCGACAGGACATTACAGATCGTCATCTCAATAAAAATGTACAGAAATTCCGCCTAACCGTTCAGCGCTTAAAATCTATGTAAGACGAGTAGTTCATGCAGCTCGGACGGAAAAGAGATTGTAGTTGTAAATTTTTTGTTACACTTTCAACTGTAAATCGTTGATGTGTTAATATATCAAGTTATGGTGCTCCAAAAATTATGAAAAAAATCACAGTTATAGAACAAAACAAGCTTTATCGATTGGTGATGACCGCGTATCAATATCTTACCTAGAAATCTATTTATTGGCAAGTGATTGATAAAACATTTTGTT
This sequence comes from Poecilus cupreus, assembly GCA_963942605.1. Lineage (NCBI taxonomy): Eukaryota > Metazoa > Arthropoda > Insecta > Coleoptera > Carabidae > Poecilus > Poecilus cupreus. The sequence goes on along the minus strand of OZ012724.1, from coordinate 26,364,919 downwards.
AGGTATTAGTTCAATCATAAATAGTAGAACTTTGATTTTTAAATATGTTATGAAGAAAATTCCGCTTAATACAATGGTGCAAACTGCATTTTGATATCTTTTTTCATTTATGAGTTAATGAATTTCAAAATTAATTAATTATAATTTAATACATATGAAAATTACACATGTAGAACAGGTGAAAGTAGTGGGGGCGACGGTTCGGCGAATCAGAGCGCGGAACTGGATTATTGATTTTTTTGGCGTTCGCCAAGGGTATATAAAGCGGATCAGGACGAGGTCTCGTGTTAGTTTGTTGATTAGTGATGTGTGGTAAACTAGGGCGCAATAAACGACATTGTTATGGCTTTTAATTGATTGTTGTACGCGTATGCACCTATTAATGTAACTTCATTTGCAAATGTCCGCATCAGCGCGGGCCGGCGATGGATCTCGGTACACAGGTTTTATTCCTCTGCTGGCACCCCCTCCCTAAACGACAGGGACAGACGGAACCAGTACGAATAAGGACGTCCTGTCGGGAACATACAGTTCGACCGGGGGATGAGGTCTTCAGTCGGTGGCAGGTGCATTTATGTACCTGGGTGCGGCAGGCTAGGCGCTCAGTCCTTCGGCTGTATTCGCGTAACTAGGCGTAACATAGCGGGCCCGCGGAAATGGCCACCGTTTTATCTTTGTTTTGCTATACATGCGACATCGGTTGCTTGTTAGGTGCATACATTTTCTACATTCTGGAACTGGATGTGTACGCGTAGGTACACAGACGGAACCACGCGTAAAGTCGGGAATATGCAGTTTGACAGGGGGGAGGTCTCCAGTCGAGTCGCTGGTAGGTTGCATAGCACCTCGGTGTGACGAGATGGGCACTCAGCCCTGCGGCTGTGTTCGCGGAACTTAAGGGGAACACTTCGGGTCCGGGATGGCCACGATTTTATTAATTTTGCAAAACAAACAACATCGGTTGTTTGTAGTAGAATCAAATAGGGAAAGTACCACATGTCACTAGTCAGCATGAAACCCGGCTCTTTCCAGAGCCACCATAATTTTTAAAGAAAGGAATTGTATCAATCATGCAAAATCTACAAATAAAAACTCGGCACTTTTCAGAGCCGCAATCTGTTACAAAATTCATATGAATATTCACTAGATATTAGCCAGCAATAAACATATAAATAACTTTAATGAGATATGCATCGCTGGAAAATTTATTCATAGTTTCACCTTAACTATTTAATGTCCATTTTTATGAGGTCAAACAGATTTTCTCCATTACTAAATAATATTGATAAATAAAATGTAAAATTAAAAGTCATATAGATTTAAAACGATATATAGAAGGAGTAACAGATTTTAACTATTTTGTTAAACTGGAAAATATTCTTTCTAAAATATATTAGAAATTTTTATTAATTAACAAATCATGATAAAATTTTGCAATATACTTTAAAAGATAGCTAATTTTATACTGAATTCAGCTGTGAAAACCGCACATCGCTATCTTGTTTCAAAAATTATTACAGTGTAAAAAACTAAAACTGTAACGAAGCGGTCAACCATCCAAATGTCCGTGCTTCTCTGGGTTGCTTCATACGGTGATCAACAGGCTGCGCCTTTAACCGCGCAGCAACGGGCAAAATCACGGTAGCCGAGCGGCTAAGAGTGGCGCGTACCGATCATAGAGTGAAGCAACCTGGAGAAGCACGAATAGTTAGATGGGTGACCGCTTCGTTACAGTTTTAGTTTTTTACACTTTAATAATTTTTGAGACAAGATAGCGATGTGCGGTTTTCACTGCTCTATTCAGCATACAATTAGCTATCTTTTAAAGTATATTGCATAATTTTATCGTGAATTGTTAATTAAATATTGCATTTTATTAAATGATTTTTGGAATATATAGGTTATTCGTATGTGTGTATAAAAATATTAAATATATTCTAATTAAAAATAATAAAAAATTTAATTCTAAACAATATTTATTTGAAGTATTTTTCTCCAAAATAATTAGAAAACGACCTACAGATGAAAGTCTAACAAAAAATTTAGAACTACAATCTCTTTTCCGTCCGATCAGCCAGTCGACTACCTGTTTTACATAAGCTCTAAACAATATTTATTTGAAGTAAGTAAAAATGATTAGAAAACGATCTACAGTTGAAAGTCTTACAAAAAATTTACATCTACAATCTCTTTTCCGTCCGAGCTGGAAGAACTACATTTTTTACATTGATTTTAAGGGCTAAACGGTTAGTCGGAAGGTAGCGCGCGTACCGATCACAGTGTTAAGCAACGCAAGGAGGCGGAAAAAGTTGGATGGGTGACCGCCTAGGTACAACTTTAGTTTTTTGCTCTTTATTATTTTTTGGGACAAGCTATCGATGTGCGGTTTTCACTGTTGGATTCAGAATTAAATTCTCTATTTATATAATATAAAAAAGTAAAATCTACACTAATCTGTACGCCGTGTTATTAAAAATTGTTCAGTACAGAAAATACATTAAGTTATAATTTGCATATTTGATTCATTTAAATTCTACCGATTCGCCTACCAAAAGGCGGAGCATAGACGCGCAAAAAACCATGAAAGATGCCGACAGAGTGCGACTACTGCTAATAAAACATGCTGTGGTTTGGCCATTTCGGAAGTTGGTGAAAATAATATATGCGGGGGAGATTGAAGGTGAACGATTGCGTGGGCGTCCGAGGAATAAATTGTCAAAATACAAAATTTATTACAATAATAAAAATTACTAACCAGCATTAAAGTTTTCGTCGTCTTCCATGATTCTAACGGCAGCTTCCACAGCATCCAGAGCGCTTCCACCATCCTGGAGGACCTTATATCCTGCACGTACTGAAATTTTTATCCCATTTATTTTCCCCGGAATGCTAGCTTCAGAAATGTCACCGGCTCCACCGTGGATCAGAATTATTGGTTCCATACCTGTACAAAACAAATTATGTTGATTAATAACTGCACTTTTGTCACGCAATATTTTTAAGTAGCTCTTACTATCTACCAAATATTTATTCAAGTACAAAAACAAACAGATAATAATACTTTTAGTTTGTTTGAAGAGGAAATTTGTAGCCATTTTAAAGATTGTAGCTAGTTAAAAAGAGTATTGAACTTTGTAGTTTATTTAGAAAAAAACTTATGTTTACATTTGTTATTGAACCGTGTCAATTGATACTGATACCGCCGAAATCGTCGGAGGAGGGCATATATTATTTTATTCATTGTCACCCCTAATAAATTTTGGGCGCACGCCTATGGATGACAAATAACCTAAAATTGTATTTAATTTTTTAAATAGAAGCAATTAAGGGCTTCCTTTAGTTATTAGGTATATTTCCACGGGTATAAAATATGTTTTGAAATACAAATTTTGAGAAAAATTATCGCAAAAGTTACAAGACTCAATTTACCATAATGTCAACAAACGTCAAAGTTCAGTAATTATAATAATAATGAACTGATAATATATTTTTTAAATTGTATATAACATTAAAGCAAGCATTATACATTCAAGTAACATGACCATATTTTTAAGACGTTTGCTCAAAAGTATTCAGACATTTTCTTTGGCGTCTGACAGAACGACATACGTTTCCAACATTCTAGCAGCCAAGTATTGGAGCAGGTAGTTAATTTTGAGTTGTTTTTAGTGTTATGATATTTACAGATTAAATAGTTTTTCGAAAATGTCAACACAAGAATTTATTGGAACTCGAGATAGATACAATGGAATTATTGTTGATTCAACTGAAGAAAACTGTAGTATTGAAACATTACCAGACAAACTACAAGGTATTCAAATAATTATCACGATAATTAAATTAATTAATGCTTAATTATTGATTACAGCATCATTAAATAGTTGGGAAGCATCTAATCGACATGGAATTTGGTTCAAAATAGCTCTGGAACACAGCAGCTGGGTCCCAGTTCTCGCCAAAGTAAGTCAAACAACAACTATTGCTTCATTTTAATTAATAATTTTGTAGAATGGTTTTGATTTTCACCACGCAAAGAACGGTTACGTTATGATGTATAAGTGGCTTCCTACAATGTCTTGTGGCATACCTCCTTTTTCCCACACTATGTTCGCTGTTGGTGCGCTTGTAGTTAACGATAAATCACAGATTTTAGTTGTTAAAGAGAAGAATTACTTAACTGGCCACTGGAAATTTCCAGGTGGAATGGTTGAACCAGGTAACCTACTTTTGTGTTTACAAATGTCTACTGCTGTCAAAACTGCTTTTTTTTATTTTACAAGGTGAAAATTTGATCAACGCTGCCAAGAGGGAAGTAATGGAAGAAACAAACATAAAATTCGAATTTACTTCGTTGGTTTCTTTCATGCACGCGCATAAAGGAACCTTCGGTTGTTCGGATTTTTATGTTTTGGTAGCAGGAAAAGCAGTGTCTGAAGACATAGTAAAATGCGATAGAGAAATTGCAGATTGTGCTTGGATTGATATTGACGAATATCTTGGACGAGAAGATGTTACTCCGTTCAATAAAGAAATATTAAACCATTATTTACAATATCTGAAGCATAATGTTAAAATTGATTATTCCGAAGGTCTTCATAAAATATCTCAACGAGAATATACGATATATAGCATAAATTTTAATGATTAATTTGTTATCTAGTTGTAGGACAATAATTGTTATGTATATTTGTTATTAAATACAATGTTATTTTGTACAAATCTTCAATAGATATCTTACAAAAAGTATTTTAATATTTTAAAAATCACTACAAAATTTCAAGTTGATATCTTAAAGGGTTCTGAAGTTACAGTAATTTATTGCTGATGAAAATGTTTGCGGCAAAATCAAAAGACTGAATCATCATGTACTGCCAGTCATCACTCATCAAAAATTCCGCGCAAATGAAAATTTATGGCCACAAAAAACTCATGTAATGGTCGTTTGTGTTTACACAGCTGCCTCGTTTGGCATATACGTTCATCGGATGTTGTTCTTGTCGTGTCCTATACTATCTTAAACAATGCTTATATCATGCTAATTCAATTAATTTAATCAATTAACATAAATACTTATCATTAGAAAGTAATTAGGTAATAAACAAACGCTTGAAATCTATTAAATTTTATAGAAATCGATACATGAAATATATCAGTTGATTGGTAACAATGACTGTCAAATTGTGAGGGAACGATTCATGAAACACGAAACAACGATAAGTTTATTTACATGCTTAAAATATACTTTCGATGTACCCCCTTTTATTTCTTTATAATTTAACCATTGACTAAAGCTTTGAATATATCTAACAAAATGGAAATAACAAGGAAAAGTAAGAAAAATCATTTCACATGTTTCCGTCTAGGTTATATTAATATTCATTCTAGATTTCAAATCACAAATCGCCGATGTAAAATCTGCGATATCAAATGCCTGTTTTGTAGCTGTAGATTGTGAGTTTTCTGGATTGAATATTGATTCTGATTCTAATATAAACCCTTATGATTCGTACGAGCAGTACTACAATAAACTTAAGAGAAGTGTCAATAAGTTTTTGGTTTTGCAGTTTGGTTTGTGTACTTTTCGGTAGATATATCATCAAAATTATATGTTATTGTTTAATAAACAGTTTTTAATTTATAGGTACGACAAAAAAGATAAGAAATTTAAGCAGAAATGCTTTAATTTTTACTTATTTCCACGATCAACCAATAGATCAATTCCTGATCAGAGGTTTAGTTGTCAAGCATCCAGTATAGAGTTCTTAGCAAATCATGATTTTGATTTTAATAAAGTGTTTAAAGAAGGTATTTCATATTTAAACCAGACCGACGAATCAAAATTCCGACAATTTCTAGATGACAAACAAAAAGAAAGACTCAATAACTCTTCATCAAATAACAACGACCAGGGAACTATTCCAGTTCCTGATGACGACAAACCATTTGTAGACGATATTATGTAATAAATAAATAACAATTTCTATTAATTTATTGTTAATGTTTAAATATTTCCAGGACGATTATCAAAAATTTTCTGAAAAGCGACAAAAGCGAATTAATGTTACCAATTTGCAATGCATTTCGTCGAAGATTGATTTATCAAACAACCAGAGAACAGTATGGACATCTGGTAAGTTTAGAAACAAGAACTTTGGATAATAAAGACCGAGTTCTGTTCGTTCTCAAACCTGAAACTCCAGAAGAAAGAGCTCAAAAAGCTCAAGAAAGATTTGAAGCAAGCCTAGTGGAACTTGAAGATGCTGTAGGATTTTCTCGAATCATCCAACATCTTTCCGAAAGTGTAATTTATTGTAAACTAATAAATAAAGCTGAATTACTATTTTTAAATTTATATTTTTAGAGGAAATTGGTCGTAGGTCACAATTTATGTTTTGATTTCTTGCATATGGTTGACAAATTCATGACTCCAATTACTGAGTATGAGGAATTTAAGGAATGCGCAAATTGTTTATTCCCAAAGTAATTAATAATATATTAATTATTTTCAGGCGTTCTAATTGTCTTTCAGAATTTTAGATACAAAATATATGGCTAGTTCTGGACCGTTCAAAGATCTAATTAATAATACAATATTGGGTAGCCTGTTAACTATTCTGAAGAATAAACCATTTGAAATGCCTGAAATTGGTAAATTTTTATTGTACATTTTGTTGAATTAAATAAAATGATTTTATGTTTAGATATTGACGAAAACGGTGAAGGATATTCTTTAGACGACAACAAAGAACACGAATCAGGATTTGATGCTTTTCTTACAGGAGTTTGTTTCTTAACAATGGCTAAATATTTGCGTAAGTTTTTTTGCAAACTCGTAAAACAATATAAAATAATTTATTTAATTGCAGATAAATCTGAAGATTTTTACAAAATAATTGAACAAGACAACTCTAAAGTTTTAAAGCCGTTTATAAATAAGTAATTGTTTAAATATTTATTTATGTTTGTTGTTAATTGTTGTATTTTTCAGAATATTTTTACAAAGGCTTCAAGATTGTTGCTGTATCAACTTGGGCGGAAACGACTGTAAGTGATTGTCAAACATCTCGAAATTTCAAAATTATTTGAAGTGTTTTTCTCTAAAATGTTACATTGATTTCAGCAAAATTAAATCGCGACCACGTATTACACATAACGTTTCCTAAAGAATGGAAACTCATCGACATCAATCAACTTTTCAGCCCGTTTGGTATGTACATGTTCCTAAATTAGTGTTGAATTATTTAAAATGTTTCCAATCTAAGTATATTTTTGTATTATATGTAGAAAGATAGGTAATTTAATTCTGAATCCAACAGTGAAAACCGCACCTCGCTAGCTTTTCCCAAGCAATAATAAAGTGCAAAAAACTAAAATTGTACGTAGGCGGTCACCCATCCAATAAATCACGCCTCTATAGGTTGCTTAATTATGTGATTTGTGCGCCCCGCCCATAACCGCACGACTACAATGTTTTTGCCATTGTCCGAGCGGTCAAAGGCACCGCATACAGATCACAGAGTTAAGCAACCTAAAGAAGCACGTACTTTTGGATGGGTGACCGTTTTTGTACAGTTTTACTACTGCATATTTTTGTAAATATATCTGATGAACCTATTACAAAAATCATATAAAAAAATGCAATATTTAATTAAAAACTTGAAGTAACATTTTGTATTATACTTTAAAAGATAACTAATTTAATGCTGAATAGAGCAGTGAAAACCGCACATCGCTATCTTGTCTCAAAAAATAATAAAGTGAAAAAAACTAAAACTGTAACGAAACGGTCACCCATCCAAAAGTCCGTGCTTCTCTGGTATGCTTAATTGTGTAATCTGTACGCCCTGTCCATAACCGCGCGGCTACCGTCATTTTGCTTTTAGCCGAGCGGTTTAAAGCACGGCGTACAGATTACATAGTTAAGCAACCCAGAGAAGCACGGACATTTCGATGGGTGACCGTTTCGTTACAGTTTTAGTTTTTTACATTTTAATAATTTTTGAGACAAGATAGCGATGTGCGGTTTTCACTGCTGTATTCAGCATAAAATTAGCTATCTTTTAAAGTATATTGCAAAATTTTATCGTGAGTTGTTAATTAAATATTGCATTTTTTAAAATGATTTTTGGAATATATAGGTTAATCGTATGTGTGTATAGAAATATGAAATATATTCTAATTAAAAATAATAGAATATTAAATTCTAAACAATATTTATTTGAAGTATTTTTCTCTAAAATAATTAGAAAACAATCCACAGTTGAAAATCTTACAAAAAAATGTAACATCTACAATCTCTTTTCCGTCCGAGCTGGAAGAACTACCCTCTTTACATAGGTTTTTTAAGCGTTGAATGGTTAGGCTGAATTTCTGTACATTTTCATTGAGATGACGATCTGTAATGTCCTGTCGAGATCTGCAATTGCATATGTCACAACTACACATTAACCTAAGCAGAGTGTCACATTGAAACAACCCTTTTTTACAGCGCGAAAATCGCGAATTTTTTGTATGCTTTAACGCACTCCGCCGAGCGGCTAACAGCTCTGCTTATAGATCACAGTTCTTAAGCAACACAAAGAAGCACGGACATTTGGATGGGTGACCGCTTCGTTACAGTTTTAGTTTTTTACACTTTAATATTTTTTGAGACAAGCTAGCGAAGTGCGGTTTTCACTGATGGATTCAGCATTAAATTAGCTATCTTTTAAAGTATAATACACAATTATATCTCGAGTTGTTCATTAAATATTTAATTATTTTTAATGAAAAAAAAATTACAAAGTATTATATTAGCTACAATTTTTTTTAATTATTTTTTTTCTTAAATTATTAATAATAATAGGGGTATTTTTAAAGGTAACATTCACGTAGCTTGGCTTGGCGATTCTAGTGCCTATGTAGCATTAAATCGAAAAGAACAAGTTTCCCATGCATTAAATACTTTATCTAAAAGTAACTCTTGTACTGTAACAAGTTACGCGAGACACCAGGCAAAAATAAATACCCAGAAACGGGAATCCGAACCTGTGGCTCACCCAGAACGCAAGAAGCGAAGAAAAGACCCTTGTTTTGGAGAGTAAGTAATGAAGAAATACTTATTACAAAGATGATAATAATTATTTGTTGTTTAGCATTTTAAAACATTATTGTAGAAAGAATCGGTTGAACTTAATCATTTCAGAAGCAACTTGAACACGAAGATTTGGAAGAAATAAATTATTGTTTGTTAATTTTTTAAATAAATAATTGAAAAATATTTGTATTCAATCATTTTAGTTTTAAGAGACGCTTTGAATTTACGTCAATATTAGATAACATGTATATATTTATAATCATTTATCTTTGTTATCAGACCAAGCAAAAAAACTGACGATCAACCTGAAGATGAGTCTGAAACAATTGCCAATCGGATGATCAAGATGTTTGACGAAAACGCCGCCTGGGATTAAGTTTAAGTAATACATTTTTTATTTGACATTTTGTATAATTACTTGAAAATAAAAACAATATTCTTGAAATTTCTGTATTATTTAACACCCTGTATATATTGACCTTTCTATTCAAGTAGTTTCTGGATAAATTATCAATTAATATTTTAGTTTTGCTGCCATGTTTCTTTAAAGTAGTGCAGATTTTTTTCCAAATTATTTCACCATGGTAAGAACAAAATTAAAACAATAATTTTCTATTTGTGAATGAATAATTTTTCAGTCTAAATTCATGTTTACAAACACTTCAAATCGTTCATCCAGTGATAGATTTATCCCAAATCGTGCAAACACCGACAAAGAAATGGCTCACTTCAAATTGATTTCTGTTAATAACAACAATAATACTCAGAACGATATATTTAATTTAAAAGAAACCCAGTTAAATAAATACAAAGAGGTTCTTCAAACAACGTTTAACTATCAAGATACGCCGATTTTTTCGTTCAAAAATAAGCCGAACACTCCAAAGAAACCAGACAAAAATTCTTGGTCCAACATTTGTCCTGACTGGCCTTGTATTCCACGAAAATATCCGCTGATAATAAAACCAGAAATTTTATTAGATTGGCCCAATGTTCAATCAGATATTCGTGAGTATTTTTTATGTAAAAAATGTGACAATAAAATACAAGAGTGGTTTTTAAGACTGGAACATTGTGGACTGGAGTAGTACTGGATATATGGCCACCATTTGGTCTGACGAAGTTTTTCTATGGCGAAGTAAACAAAACAGAAACGAAGAAGTAACCGAAACTAATATCAAGGGTTATGGGGCCCTACGGTGGAACCACGCGGGCACCCAGCTTGCCGTGGGGGAGACCAGGGGCAGGTTAAGTGTTTGGGTTTTGCCAGAACAAAAGGTATAATAGCATAATATATTTATATTAGGAACAAGTAGTTGTGTAGATGCTCGAACGGAAAAGAGAATTTTGTGTTTGTTGATTAATTAGTTTTTGCGCTGTCTTAAGTGTAGTAATTATTTTAGAGAAAAATGTTTCAAATAAAGTTAGTAGATTATTAAATGATCTACAATTTTCATTTGATGCATTTTTCTGTAATATGATTCATTATCGATCTACAACCAAAAATGTAATTATTTTTACTGTTAAATCTGCATCAATCATTTTACACTAAGATACATCAGATAGCAGAAAGTTGTGGAAAGATGCTGAATCCGAATCCGAGCTCAAAAAATAGGTATATCAATAGAAATTGGCATATACTTTTATTGTATTTCTATATAATATAAACCCTAAAAAACTCACTGGTGCAGAGCGCATCATCCTATCTCTTAAATTTTTCGAGATATGGCGGTTTTTGATGTTTTTCGAAGTGCAACTTTGAGGAACTGCAACTCAAAAATTACGCAAGATATCGAAAAATACTCTTCAGTTTTGTGTTATTCGTGCATATTATAGCACTATAACAAATTTTTAAAAAATTGAAAATTTTTGAATTTTTTTTCAAAATTTCGATCTGCGATATCTCAAATAATAAACGAGATACGAACTTGCAGACTAAACCATTGGATTCAGCTCATCGAAATACATAAACCCTAAAAATTTCAGAACATTCGGATTGTGGGTTGAAATTTTAGAGCAAAAATTCTGAAAATGGCCTTTTTCAGGCCAAACGTCAATGGGTACCCTTTGACGTTTTTCGCCAAAAACGTCATTTTAACACTTTTTGCTCTAACTCTATATCGCGTACAGCAATTTTAATGAAATTTTACATACTTATGTATTTTGACGAGCTGAATCGAATGGTCCAGTCTGCGAGTCTGTATCTTTTATATTTTTCGAGTTATCGCCTATCGAAATTTGAGGGAAAAAATCGATAAATTTCAAAATTTTCAAAATTTGATAATTTGTAATAAAATGCATGAAACGCACAGAACTGAGTCTATTTTTCAATATCTTTAATAGATTTTGAGTTGCTGCCACCCAAAGTAGCATTTCGTAAAACATCGAAAATTGCCATATCTCTAAAAATTTAAGTGATATGACGATGCGCTCTACAGCATTGAGTTTCTTAGGGTTTATATTATATAGAAATACAATAAAAGTATATGCCAATTTTTAGTGATAATTCGTGAAATTTGTTGTCAATGGTAAATGAACTTGTATTAAATTTTCTTATTTGTACAGATATTATAAACATTTTTCAAATTATAACCACAATCCTCGTTAAAATAATTGGGCCATAATGTGTAGTTCCAGATAATGTATCAATTTACTGTTCTACAGATATGTTATCCTCAGGAGTGAAGCATCAATATAAAATACAAAATAATCTTTAAAATGTTATTAGTTATGTTAACTGTTTATGTGTTACATACTTACATGTTACATTTAATTCGATTTATTGAGATTTAAGGCTGTTTGTGGAGTTCTAAGTCATTTTTGCCCTGTTGAGTGTTTTTTAGCGCTAGGGGTTGATTTTAGGAGTGTACGATTTTTTTTAACCTCGGATTCGGATTCAGCGTCAAAAATTACATAGAGATATACCTAGTTGTCTCGATAGAAGTTCCAATTTTTTTTTGTGGGGCTGTTATTAAATGTTCTACAATGTTTATTTAAAGTATTTTTCTGTAATATGGCTCATCATAGATTTACAACAAAAAATATAATTATTCTTACTATAAAATCTGTGCCAATCATTTATACTTCAGATACAAAAAGGAGAAGTTGTGCGTTTCCCATTGAGGAAAGCAAGGAATGGGGGTCTTTCACAATTTTTTTTTATATTTTTTTATGAAACTTTATCTATAGTGAAGAGTATCTACACTTTTAAAAAGTCTTAATTGTTATTCATTAAGCCACAATGATTTTTTAAAAAATATTGTGACGTCATAGTAGAGGTGTTGCTGGATCTAAAACAGTAGAGATTTAAATAGTTTTTGTTACATAAATGTTCTATTTTATTGTAATAATAATAATAAAATAAGTAAAAAAATATATGACTACAATTATTTACAATCTGTACTGTTTTAGATCCAGCAAGACCTCTACTATGAAAAAAAATCATTGTGGCTTAATGAATAACAATTAAGACTTTTTAAAAGTGTAGATAGGCTTCAATATAAGTAGATAAAGTTTCATAAAAAAATAATAAAAAAAATGGTTAAAGACCCCATTAAATTATGTATTTTCGGGCCTATTTTCTAAAAAGTTGGTACCGTAACAACTTGCTAATTAAGACAAAAATGAATGGTTTTTTTGACAGCTAATGAAATATGCCCCATTAGTTTTGATAGTATTTTGTCATCATTAGCAAGTAGCTACGTAACAACTTCGTTAGACGTCTCTAAAATTCTTGTTTTCAGCTTCTCTACTCATGTAGATGTTACTGGACGGAACCTTGTACAATATCCTGCTTAATTTGGGACCTAACAGACTCCGTTCTCGTAAGTGGTTGCACCATAGGTCATCTATCCAAGTGGGGCCCAAAGGGCGAAGCCCTCGGCTGTGTGCAGGCTCACGAATACCACCGAATTATCTCTTTAGCTTTTGACGCAAGCAATAAATTCTTGTGTAGTAGCGCAACAGATGGCATGGTCAGACTTTGGAATTGGCCAAAGTGTGAACCACACGTAGAAGTAGGCTACTGTAACCCTATAAGAGCGATAGCCTTCCACCCCTGGCGCCCAGCGCTCCTCGCAGTGGGGGGTGGACTCGGGGATGGTTCTATCACCATCTGGAATGTTAACACTTGTCGACAACTTGGTTACCTTCTCCCAGAACGGAACTCTTTGGTGGATTGTCTAGCGTGGAATCGCATCACTGGGGAACTGGTGACTAGTCACCAGCTTTTGACGGGAAGTAGAGATGATATGAGTAGTTCACCAGGAAGTGATGTACTCGAAGGGGCTGAGACTAAGGTGATGGTGTTGGCGGGGTTGGACCGGGTGGTGGATTGTGTGGAGGATCCCGTTGGGAGGGTGTTGTATTTGATGTGGAATCGAACTGGCACGCAGTTGGGTAAGTAACCTTTTGATAGGGGTTTATTTTCCTTTAAATCTTTATAGTTAGGTTTCTCCACATCCCCCTAAATCTTTTGGCTTACTTGGCCAATTTTTAATAGGTATTTACGTGGCAAGCGTAGTAAATGAATCTTTACGGGCGAGCTGGAAAGTTTGTGGAGCGAGCGACGAAGGAGTGAGCCTTCATAATCCAGTGAGTTCAGTAAAGATTAATTACAAGCGTGCCGCGTACAAAGTTTTATTTGAACCTTTACAGTATTTTTAAAATCATTGTTATTACAATATAAGTCATAAAAGTTTACCAATCTCTTCAACAAGCTTGTAAAATTTTACATGTTTTTTCTACAAGCCTGTAAAACTTTACAGGTCTTCTACAACCCTGTAAAACTTTATAGGTCTCTTCTACAAGCCTGTAAAACTGTACAGGTCTCTTTTAGAAGCCTGTAAAACTTTACAGGTCTAATCGCTGTAATTATTCATTTACTTAGTTATCAAAGTAACTGTAAAGTGTCATTTACATAGAAGGTGAAAATAAATCTTCTTTTACTTCCTCCTGGTCTCCATTTCACTACTGATCCTTTTCTGCTCTTCATATATATCCCAAACCATCTGATTTTCTGTTCCTTCATCTTCTTCACTATTTCTTCCAACTCTTCTTCCATTTTTATAGTTTATTCGTATTCTGTATTCGTTTTCTGATACCTCTATTCGTTTTAATATTGTTCTTATTATTTTCATGTCATTCTTAAATCTTCTTCATCTATTTTTGTCATTGTTATAGTTTCAGCATTGTACATTATTATTGGTCTAATTATTGTTAGGTAAATTTTTATTTCTCTTTTCTATTTCCTTTATTTCTGTTTCTCTTTCCCCTTTGCTTGTTAGTATAACGCCTAAATAGGTTTCAATTTTCCAAATTTTAAATCTCTTATCAAACGGTTTTTCCAAGTAGCATTGTTTTATTTGTGCTTCATTTATTTTTAATCCCATTTTGTTTCCTTCTATTACTATTTCCTGTAACATCTCAGCCATTATCTTTCTGTTATTATCATTAGTCTATCTCTTGTTCTTACTATTACATATTATTATTATTAACCCAAAGTGAGGAAAGTTTTATGTTTCAGCTATGGGGTGCAGCGACGAATGCTTGTGCATCTATAATTTCTTGGGACATCCATCAAAGAACAAAACCGATTTTCATAAAAAATATGCCAGACAATCTAAAAGAAGCGTGCTGTCAAATTTCGAAAAATGCATACGCTAAATATTTTACTGTGTTAACCATTGCTTGTAAATAGTATGATTTTAATAATTTATTTGTTGTTTATGCTTTTCAAAATTATAAAATAAATGTTAACAATTTTACTCATTTATTTCACTTGTAATAGTAGCTATCGAAATATAAATAATAGTGACCTTTACAACATATTTTATCAAGTTTTTATGATTGAATTTATTCTTCGATAAAACCTTTAATCCGAGATACGAAACTCGTCACACAAAACAGGATCTTCCCTTTTGATAAGTTACCTATTATTCGATCCAATTTAACTTGAAATCTTTTATTAAATGCACCCAATATCTGATAAGAGTGATAACAGCTAAATTTCCAGTTTGTTTTAAAATGTCGCAATTACTGATAAGAGCTGTAAATTTCTTTAAGAACAGCAGCGAAAAACCCAAAATATTATCAAACAATATTTGTTTGTATTATTTATAAACTTGAATGCGAATTACTTCCCGTGCTTAACGAATGAACATTAATAATTTGATTAATAAATATGAGAAAGTGTACATTCTTCTCATTTTTGAAATTCCCTTTCTATTTGCTACTCAAAAATAATACACAGTTTACCTTGACGAACGATTTTTACGAATTGGAATAAGTCAGTTATTGTACAAAGGTACAGATTAAATTTAAAATGAATCAACCTAAAAGTAATTATTAAATTTAATTGATAAAAATATCGCGCACAATTCTTATTTATGGTCGAGTAAACAGTCGTATATTTATTATTTTATTTTATCGCACTTGATAGGCGATTAAAAACTTATTAAAACAGGTCTTGTGGAATTTAAACTATATCACTGTTTAAGTTACTTTTCTTTCACTTCGCACTAATCAAAATGTTCTATAATTTATTGCCAATTTGCTACACAAATAACATTATCTATTACAGAGTTTAGGAACCAACAGCAACAATAAACTGTTAATTATTAATTTTTACTTGAAATATTGGTAAATAAATATTACCAACTTTTAAACACAGTAAAAATTATAACTAATATTATTTAATATCATTTTTACTGTAATAGGCCTTCAAATAAACTACCACACTTTTAATTTTGAGTAGTGAAAATAGTGAAATCGTATTTTAGGGACCCCAAAACGTGCTTAACTACCGAAAATTTGTATCTTCCTTACATGAGATAAAAACGATAATAACTGAAAAATTAGTGTAGTTTTCTACAATGCAAGCAGTAAAGTGTAAAGAGCAGAAATATCTGCGCAACGTGGCATTTGAACCCAGTTCTAATTTCCAATTTAGATATAACAATATAGACAACAAATCAAGAACTACTAAGCCCTGACTGATTTGAAAAACAAGTCTTACACGCCTTGGCCGCCGGCAACAAATGTCTTTGCTGCCTGTAACTTGTAGAAAGTAAAAAGAAAAAATACATAGTCAATACCAAACGAATATCATTTAGTTACTGTACAACCTTTAGCAGAATGTTGGAAGTGAGAATTGGATTTTGGCAGCAAAAAAGATCCTTGAAACTGTAGGAGTAAGACTAGTTCAAGAGCAGAAAAATGTCGAGTTAAATAGGTTATTTAAAAATATCGTTTTGGCACACAGAAAATGCTAACAGTTTATTATAATTACAGAATATACTGTATGAATTGTAGATTAGTATTTGCTGATATCATTCTTCAGGTGCCTAATTATATTTTCGGTTGATAGAAATTATCAAAAATTTATCAAATATAACTACCTATAAATTATTAATCAGTTGTGCTAATATTGATTTATAAGCCACTTAAATCTTCATACAATTAACCAAATGATAAATTAAAATAAGTCATAAAATAATTATCTACCATACTTGAAAATTTTTACAAAATATACACTGGTGTGTTTCGTTTAGAATGTAATGAATTTCTAATACTCTCTTTTCAAATTTAATTACTTAAATAAGAGAAAGTGTATTTTTTGTTATAAATCTATAATTTCTCTGATGTCAGAAGCAAAGTTGCTTTTATTTTATACGTAATTCGTAATTTTATTTGAAATTATACAGAGTTGTAAGTTAGAAATGTCCGCTGCATCTGTAATCACTTTACAGCAAAAGTATAAATACAAAAGTTTCGAATTTAAATATGTATGCAGTAGTAAGGCCCATTTGATTACCTAAATATTATTTCACGACATTTCAATCAAATTAAAGTTAATATATTGGAAAAATTGTAACGAAAAATATTTCACATTTCATAAAACAGTTTTCAGAAATGTCAAATTATAATAAATATCAATTGTAATTTGATTGATTTATCATGAAATACTAATTTAAATTGTGTACAACTTTTGTATTTACACTTTAGTTGTAAAGTGAATAAGTAAAAAGATACAGCAATAACCAACAATAGGATGAATATTTCATTGTTGAAAAACTTCAAAATAATACAAGCTTTTTAGTAAATAGCAGCGGCAGAAAACTAGTGAAATCTAGAGCAGCATCAGGGTGCACGTTTGTGGACCAAATGATCAAAATCCCGTTCGATTCAAGTTGCATGCGTCTTATCAAACTATAATAATAATCAGAGCAGTACCAACAACGCGTCAAGCCTGGCTCTCCTGCCCAACGTAAAATGTAAAATGTACCGTTCACCACGATTTCAACTTGGAGTTGTGCTGGTCGTTCGTGAGCCGCGTATCTCTTACAACGCTTCGATTATTCAGTCTCTCAGCTGACGATTGTGAAGTGCGAACTAGTGAACATTGTTGTGAAAAACTATTTGTGTTGTTTGTATTTATGAATGTAAGTACATTTCCATTGTTGAGACACTCACACGCATATATGCATTGTTGTAATCAATTATTTCTACTGATTTTTAGATACTTCAAACCTAGACTAGAACAAAACATTTTATATATTTAGTTTGAAGTATAGTGATTTATAAAAGCGATAAATAATTTCTGTTCCAGTTGTCAAATTTGTTAGTGTTCTACTTTCTTTTAGTAGCTGTGCTACAGAAATACAAAACGAAACATCGAATTCGTGTTTTAATTTATGTGTAATTAATTATTGAAAATGTAATAAGAAAATATTAATTTTATTGTTGCTAAACAAGTCTACAATTTGAGTCGGAGATAACACAATCTTTAATTAAAAATATAATTGTGATAAAATGCGTCTATTTTATCGTATATTTTTTGATTACTGTTCCAACTTTTGTATATTTACTGTTTAAATAAAATTCTATGCAGCTTTAAAATGAACAACACTACGTATACAATAATGCAAATATAATAAATTTATTTATGATATTTCGCAAAATAAAAACGAGAATACAATTGTATTATCTATCTATAATATTTTATCTGATTTTATTGTGTTTTGTGCCCGATTTGATAAATGTGTACCAATTAAAACTATTGAATATAATTCACATATAAAATTGTCAATTCTGCAGAGTTCTGCAAAAATGTTAGCACGTGTAAAATGCAACGTGCAGTTTAAGAACACTTAGTTAACAATTAAATCGCTACCTTATCGCAAATAGCAGAGCAAGGTCATAAACAATGTCTATTCAGCTTAACGAAAGACCTTTGACATTTTTACAAGATCCTGATACAGAATTTTCAAATTTATACGTCAAAACAACCAGAGAACTGAGGCAAATTACAGCAAACATTACGCATTTCAAATGACGAAAGTTAAACAAAGAACTAGTTTAAATAAATAGGAAACACTGGAATGTTACATTTCTTGAAAATTGTAAATGGTTTCTGATAGTTTTCGCGATTATCTTCCCGTGTTTTCGAAGTGTATTTTGATTGATTTTTAGGAAATCTTCCACAATTGGTTAATGAAATTTTAACAACCAATAATGGGGCGGAAATACAAGGATTAAATAATTTTCCCTTAACTACAAATAAGCAAAAAATTTCTAACAGCAATGAACAAAGATTTGAATATTGTTGAGCTGGTCAAAAATGAAATAAATAACTTTTCTGACCTTAACATTCAACTTACCAGCGATTAAAATTTAGTAAATTATGCGATAATATAATTAGAATTTTATCAAACGAAGATAACACTTAAATTTTTGTCTCCTTGATTAACTCATATTAAGTTCTTGTTCCACTTATTACCGGGAGAAAATATGAACTTAATATAGTTAAGTGAAAGTTAAAGCGGATTTATTCGATATTATCTTGAAATTTTAATAGTATTCGATGGAGTGTCCTTCTAAATTTATAATGTCAACCGGTATTCGAGTACTTTGACATATTCTTGGATACAGTTGGACCGAAATTCTTGGCCGTGACGTCACGGAAGGATTTTCAAAATTGATGGATTAGTGTTGGAAATAATTTGTATGCAATGTTGAGCAGTGCATTCTGTGAGAACTGATTTGAAAATTGGAGACAGGAATTCGAAAACGTGACCAAACTTTTAAGGGTTCTCTGTGGCTGCTTTTTATAATAAATATTAATTTAAAACAGATTTGTAGTTAATACTAGGTCCCTTTGTTTTATAAGGCATAATTTGTTGTTTATATAGTTACTGTTTCTGTTAATAATTCACAACGTTTTATTTAAACAAAATGTTTTACAGAATTAAATCAAAAAGTCTTTATAATTTACTATGAGTTCTGAAAGTTTTTTCAATTTAATAAATAAATAATTATTACGGCTTTTCAGTAGTTTATGAAATGTGTGGATCTGAAATTGCATATCCTGAAAGTGATACAATCGGTTTAATTTATAAATACAAACAAGAATATATTTTTTGTTGCTCTTCAAAAGAAAAATTATTTGGCTGCCTAAACTAACCAGAGATGCATTTGAAGCTCTGCAATTGCAGATCCTGTAGTTTCTAAAGATTATATTTAACAATCCAGACGGTTTACCAATCGACAAATTAAATATTATACATTTTAAATTGATCTGTGATTTATACAATCCTCAATTCGAATCCCACAGCTGACAATTGCCATTTTAACTTTACCCCTGTGGTTTCCATTCTAATAACACCTTTGGGGGCACGAATTGACAGCTGGTAACGCTGCGCAAGCTGAGTGCCACATCCAAAATGGGGTAAAAGGAAAAGCGTAATGATATATTTATTTATCCAACACCTCTCAATAAATACTCTATAACTATGGCGATTTTAAACAAGCAAAGTAACAGATTACCCACTAGTGGGTATTATTTTGAGAAAAGTCACTAGTGAGTAATTTTTTATTTATAACAATAATAATAACATACAACACCTTGGTAACTACTTCGATTGACATTTTAATTTAGAAAATTTAAAACGTATGTCACTGTCAAATAAATTTTGCAATTATTAAGAGGTGTTGGATAAAACGCTATACTTCACACATGGGCAAAATGGAATTACCCACTCTATAAAATTATCATACTTAGCCTTCGGCTTCGTGTGCTAAAATTTTTCTTGTGGGTAATTTACCCGCTTGTAAAATAAATAACTATTATTTTATTTAATAAATTTTCATTTGATTTTGAGGACTGATATTTGCAGCGCGTCAAAATTCTAGCAAATTACCTGACCTGGGCTCAAACCCGGTTCATTCCCAAAGCAATTTTTCAATTGTTATCACTGAAATATAATAATAATGGAACGCTAACTGGCGCTGAAAATGCGAACCAAAAAACATACATAGCAACCGTTCTACAAACAAGTGTTAGACAAAGAAAGGTGGCCCTACAAGTGCGCGTTACTTCATCCATTTCAGTGATTGTATTTAGTATTTTCTCATACGTCACGGGCAGTATTTATTGTGCGGCCTCTATCTGTATCGTATATTAATAAGTAGCATGTCAAGACACCGACATTTAGGCAAGACCGGCACCGTTATGCGTTATTCAGGTGTGTGGCTAGGGGAGGGGGTACAGTGGGGGGTCGGGGGCCCAACACCGCGAAAGCATGCGAGTGAAGGTCGAACTGAGTTGCGGTCGCTAGCTAACAGCACACCCACAAAATATCTTACTACCAGTACTGTTAGTTACCTATATAATCATATGCACTCGCCATGGCTTGGGTTACCATGGCCGGTGAGAAATGTGTCCTGGACAGTGGCGCACGTCCCACAGGGGCAACAGTTCCACTAAACTTTAACTTTACCCCTGAGGGACACCTAACATCTTCAGCAGGTGTTGTTTGACAGCAGGGCACGCGGGAAAATACATCAAACTAAAACTACTTTAAGCAGAATGCCACCCAAAAAAAATGGACAAATAGAGCAATTACAGTACGTCCAGAGATATAGGGAATTGACGTTGGAAGAGGGCACCAAATATACAGATTTGCTGGCTAATAAACTTTAGAGAAAAATAAATACACTGGCTTTTTTATTGGAATGGATAGCTCATGGTATTCCTTTTCAACGATAAACCTGTGTATTTATTTTTATTTTCTTATACAATACAAAGTATAAGGAAGTATTGGAATCATGAAAAAAATCGTTGACGAGATTTTTGCGGAAATACATATTTTGACGTTCATTGAATCCATTAATACCAGTATCACATGAACGAAAAAAGATATGTAAACGAAACTTTAAATTTATAGTTTCATGAAAATATGAAGAGCTGAGTTGATTTTGAATGAAATTGAAAAACCGGAAGAGGAAGTTTACTGTAGACACAAACCAATTAATTACATTTTTTATTTTTTTAAATATAATCAGATGTCAAAAGAGTTTAAAATGAAAGATGTTAGCAACAAAAATATTTGGAATATAAAATATTATTTGCATTTTTCTTGTACATGCTTCAAATTTTGAGAAAAACTAAATTATATATTTAATAATATATTTCAATAATCTTAGTTACAATGCGAACAAAAACTAAAATATTTTTAACATGTGTCAAATAATTGTGAAGTGTCAAAAATAGGTGTTATTTGAAATATTATAAAAGCAATATTAGTATTATTAGTTAGAAAGTTTAAAAGACTAGATATTAATACCTATTTTAAAATAAAATCATGGTAACAATAAGAAAAAATTAAGCAGGAATAATTGGCAGGAAATTTGGCATTCTTTCTTCAGAGAAGACTTATATTAAGCAGTTTTAAAAAGTAAAGTTGGAATTATACAGTAGTAAAGTATATAATATTGAATAGAGCAAATTTACGTTCTACAACAAAAGAAATTTGCCAGCTGTACAGTTTATTACCTAAGTTGTATTTAATTTTAAATGTACGAAAATATTATAAATTAATCGTACAACTCGTCTTGCGAATACGGTGCACTCTGTATACAGCTTTAAAATCGAATTTAACAGTTTGAATTTGAAATAGTTTTCGACCCAAATCAGAAACAAGCCCAATCTCAAAGTTAGAGTAGTTATTTTGAAACATGAATGGTTTATGATTACATTTTCTTGATTTTATCTCAAGAGATTACAAATATTTTTTGTCTCAATTCAGTCTGAAAAATATGCCCCCCCTAAAAATAATTCCTTGCACGTCTATGTGTCGATCTCTCTCACGTGTATATAGACCGGATTTGATGTCGTCACACGGAACCAAGAATGAATAACCATTAAATTACAGGTATGACTACCGTTCAAGCAACAATTACAATATTACAAAATTCATCAAAGTTTGAACTTATCATGAAATATTATCGGTAGACAATAATTATGGATTTATACACGTAAAGGTAAAAGTAAGGCTGAAACTTACGAGTGAAATAAACACGTTAGACTACTTTTATAAGATAGTGGATAGTTTAAAAGTTATCCATTCCCGACCTTCGCAATACCTAGACACACATTTTTTACTTTGTTGTAACTCAAAAATACGAGTAGGAAACGATTGACAAGTAAACATTTATAATCTTACTGTAAAAATTAATCGTAGAACTATTGAAAGTATTCAATAAAATAGTTCACGAACCCGGACACGATTTTTTGTAGCGCAGAATATAAATTGTATAATTAATAAATCAACATAATTGATTACAACAATCAAACATTTTTGTGCCACTCTAGTGAAGTATTTTTGTATAAAACAACCTAACCTAAACCTAATTCAATTGATTACAACAATCAAAAGTTTCTGTGTGATTCTAGTGAAGAATGCTTCAAATAAAAACGATAGAAAATTTATTTTGGTTTGTCAGTAAAAAATGTAGAAAGGCGCGATGATATTAATTGATTTTCTGGTTCATCTACATTTTGAAAGGTATCGGCGCGTTTATCGTACAATAGAAAGTATATTCCGAATCCTGAATCTTGGATCTGGTTTGTTCAGTGTATGACAGTCAACAATCACTACTAGTTGTCGTATTGTCGAGCATTCGAAGCAACTTTCTACCATCTACTTCGTTGCTCGTATTGTGGTTTTGCACTACTTTCATATACACCCCCCCTAGTGCGGTTATGTCACAAATAAGATCATGTTGAGATTATACACAACTGGAATGCTGCATCGTTCTAAAACGCGAAGGATTTTACTCGAGAGAGCGATAGTTAAAGAATTACTTACCAATTTTGAGAGCGAAGACTTCAATTTGTCCATAGTAGACTCTGTAACATAAATACAAAATATAAATCAATGTTTGATTACAACAATATACCTACATCTACGAGAGATAAAAATAACTGTAAAGAATGCACGATTGAGTATTCTGTTCTAAAATGTGCAATTGATGTTTCAAATAACTTGTGCAAAAGTAGAAACATTAGTGTAAAAGTGAAAACTAATGTTTTTCTATCGGTTTATACGGTTAAACAAGTTTTTCTTAATTATCTCATTAATTTCAATGAGTTACGAACAATTACTGCTATTGGATGTTGCATTTACATTTGTAATTATTGTTGAGTTTATGAGAAAACTAGTAACGGATATTGTTAAATTAATTTTTCATTTGTTCATATTATTTGTACAGTTAAAACTGTATCAAATTGTACTTGTTAATTAAGAAGTATAATTATATAAATACACGATATATTTATAAACCAGAATCATCATTTGGCCTAATTAACATTTTTAGAATAACTTAGAGTAAAAAATTGTTCTGATTCTACAAAGCAAAATTGTTGTACATTATTTATTTGTATCTTTAATAATATTTTAAGGAACAATGTCAACTGAAATAATAATTATATTTCATTTGGGCCAAAGGTATTGGCTGGTACCACGAACACTGTTTTTGAATCTGATAACAACAAAATATATAAAATGTTTCAAATAAATATTCTACACCTTTTTGATTCCAGTCAAATTTACTCTATAATTTATTTACTAAGATATGTCCAAAAACTCTGATAGGCTTTCAAATAATCTAGCACTTACTGTTGATGAATTGTTTCAAAATCTAATCAATTCGTAACATAAACATAATATGTATGTGCGGGAGGTAACAATATAAATATGGTGAATTAAACAATTATCCTTTGTACGATTTGAACTGGGCCAAATGATATGATTATGGACTCGTACATTCAATTAAATAAAATGAATCTTTAGATGAGAACGAATTTCGCAAGAGTTTGACGGCTGATAGCAAGTAATCAATCAGCTCGGTGTTAATTTGTGTATTGAAGCATAGAAAAATTTCTTTCGCTTAAATGTAGATCACGTAATTTAAATTGTCTGTCGCAACACAACCTGTCTCAAATCTGTTATTAAATCTGACTTACACTGTTTATTCAGTGCAAAATAATTAACTATACTCGTTGCTATCGTTCGCTATCACTCGTTCAACAATTCATTTCAAAATTCTGAAACGAATTAATAGTGTTCCGTGCAAAAAAACGGATAAATTATATATCGCAGCAAACGACTTTCGTGTTTTGCAATTTTGAATGTGAACTGGTTAATTAGTTTTACTTGATCAACGAAGAAAATTAATCGATTTAGTTCCCGAAATCCAGGCGAATAAATGAATAAAAATATTAATTCTAATTAGCATTAAAATACGGTGTAATTACCATTATTAAATGTACATTTGATGAGTTTAATTTTGAGAAATTTTATGTATTAATTTGACTTTCACCACGTTGTATACGTGTATCTATTATTCAAGATAAATAACAGTTTTATTAGCAAATAAATGCTTTATCATTCTGACAGTTAGTACTTTTCTTCAAACAACTATTACTGTGAATTAGAAAGATATAAAACTTTATTATATTGTTGTTTTATTTTGATACAAAATCTAGAGCAGAACAATTATTCCAACTCTCAAAAGAAATGAAGAAAACATTTGACTCTTACAAATTAAAATACAACATGGATGAAATTTAACACTGTTGTCTAGGAAACCAAAGAAACTACCCTGAGTTTGTAGAATACAACTCCTTAAATTTCAACAATTCAAAGAACTTATTATAAAATTCTCCCGGGACTGGTCTAATGCTTGTTTTACACCATAATAAATTGACAAAGTTTTCTCATCAATAAATTGCCAAGAACAAAAAACGTTTTACACCCGTCCAGTGGCAATTTCAGTAGTACCAACATAATATCAGCAGTCACCTATGCTACTAATATTTTTGGATCAAGCTATACGTACAAAAAAGACATGTAATCTAAGCATAAAAAAATCTGTTGTGGATAACACAGTACCTCCCGCCATAGTATCCAAACTATCAAGAAACGCTCATCCCTTCAAAAAAATTACTCTTCAATTATGACACATGTCAAAAAATGACATTCTTAACCGTTGTTTAGTTTTTATTTTTTCAAAAAGTACAGATTTCAATGGAAATTTGAAAATATAACTTGATAGGGTTTCAAGTAAACTACCACTTCCGGTTATTGGATTGTCACCAAAAACTAATCAGCTCTTCCAAAGGGGATACAATTGATATACACAAAATATCAAAATTTTCAGTTTAGTAGTTTTTGAGAAACCATAACTCACAGACAAACATCATCGCGAAACTATTAAAATCGTATTCTAGGGACCCTAAAACGTGCTCATCCACTAAAAACTCACTACCGAAGTTTCAGCATAATTCTTAACCTCACTTATAGGATGTGGCGGGAGGTAAAAAATTGTCGGAAAATAGTTCTAAAGTTTCCACTTAAAAATTGAGTGATTGTGAAGTTGTACTATATCAAATTATAATTTTGAAGAGTTGTTCTATAAGGTAAATCAACGGAAAGAGATTGTTCTTAAACGTAAAGTCTCTTTCCAAGCTGTAGAAAGTTGCAGTTGCTCACTGGTCGCTCTTTTGTAAGCCCGGCCAATTTTCAGTAATTATAAAATCGGAATCGCGATTGGTATTCTGTGGATTTGCTTTCTTTCACTTGAGAACCGAGCATGGCTGGCGAACGGAAGAAAGTCTCGTTTTATTTTATGTATTCTGATATTTCGATCATGCACAATTTCTCTCGTCCAGAACCTATCTATCAATTTGTTTAACTAATACTGATGAATGTTGATGAATGTTTCTTCGCCGTGGATCATTATAGATCACCCGAGATCACTTGGACGTTTGCTCATCAAGATTGACTCGCCATTGGAAAAAGAAAGTCATTATGTTCCTCACACAAATGCGAACGTCAGTCAGGCAAACAGAATAAATTGCTGCTTGGAATGTGTTTCTAATGAGAAGCTTAGTAACATTTATTTAAATAATTTGTTAAGGATTTTACATGATTTATTATCGTTAAGGGGATTACGAAGATCTATTTAATCGTTTAAGGTTCATTTAGAACATGAATGCTTTGCAACTATTTTTCTAATAAATATTAATTTGTATTTGATTAATAAATCGTGTAATACTATCATTTAGGTAATTAAATGTATTTATACTTTTGCTGTAAAGTGGATAGCAGTACTGTTTAAAATTTATTATTAATTTCCTAAATTTCTTGTATTCCAGAATTCTCCAATAGCTCTCCTCCATAGATGACAGCCAGCCTCTAACCACAATGCGTTCCCTCGACCACCACTGGCCAGACAGTTCGGAGGAAGTGGACATCGACGACATGGACGCCTCCACCTTAGGCCCCCAGGTCTCCACCAGGTCCGGCTCGGAAAGCAGCAGCGACGATGGAAGCGGAGGAAGTGGCGGAAGCACGAGACCCACCAGAAGGCAACCCCCAGCAAGAAGGAAATTAAGCACAGCGAGCGAAGGGAGAATATACGGGGGTGTTGTTAGGAAAAGAAGAAGTGGAATTAGTGCAAGAGAGAGGAATTTGAGGAGGCTCGAAAGCAATGAGAGGGAGCGGATGAGGATGCATTCCCTCAACGACGCCTTTGAGGTAATTTCACTTTAAATTGTACTCAAATTGTAGTCATTAATGTTGTACACTCATAAAAATAACTTCTGGGTTAAGGAAAATTTTCAATTTTCCTTTTGTTTGCATTCGTTGCAGAAAATTTTATTTTCTATAACACTGTCTTGGAAACTAAGCATTCCACAACTAAAAATTGTATTGGAATATCTATCATTACACACGCCGCGTATGGAATAAATTCGACGAATCAGAGCCGCGTATTAGCGCGATATTTGAAGTATCTTGATTTAGTTACTATGATTTACGTCTGTTTGTTTTAATTTTATTTATTTGAGTTTGACGTTTTCAACAGTTTTGTATTTTTATTTTATGTATAATTTCCAAAATCTTGTTATAGAAAGTATAGTCTACAACATGTAACGGAATGGCCTATCCCACACTCGCAAACTGTAGCTTTCGCCTTTGGCTCGGACTACAAACTTTTTGCTCGTATGGAATATGTGCCATTTCATTACTTGTTGTAATATTAAATATTAATTTTGAATATAAATTTTATTAATCTTCTTTTTTCTGCATTGAAAAAAAATGAACATATATTAAATTCAGTTTTTATAAATAATGAAAAAGAAGTAGTTTTAATTTTAAACAAAACGTTTTTATTTAAAACGATATCATTTTGAATTAAAACTACTCTTATTCAAACTACTTCGTCCCTTATAATGAGTCTCAGTTAAATACTTTGATATGTTCCTTCAAAACTAAATTAATTTTCATACAAGAATATCTATTAAACATACAAAAGTTTTCAATGAAAACGAAATCAGATTGGGACTAGTCAAATCAATTTTGCCTTTCATTTAAAAGAAATCTGTTTGTTCCAAGAAAACTTTACATCAGTTTACATATATTCCACTTTTAAATTAGATACTGTAATATACTAAAATATTGACATAAATACTTAAAAAGATCATTCATCTACGTGTATGTAAAATAAAATTATCGGAAGGTGTTTCTATTGTTAAAAGTTTTAGGTATAAAACGAGCAGTATTTTATCATATTAATCTGGCAAATATATTTGCTGTATAGCTGACAAAAATCCAATACTAATCTTGTAAGTTTTGCTCGAAGAATTTTTCTGTAAAATGCTTGATGAGGGAACGAAAGCCAATATAAAAATTATCTAATTAGTGCATGTTTATTATTCGCGTACAATTATCATAAACAGATATTGTTTATCTTTATCAAAGTATGACTTAACTCAATTAAAATAGTTTTAAAAATAAACTCACGTATGTATGTTATTATACTTGGGTCAGTGTGTAAAAGCTAGGGTCACATATATTTTTTTTTGTCGGCCATAACCTTGGTATAAGCATCTTTTATCAACTCACGTAAGATAGTTTATTTAGCACACAAACACTTGAAAAATGAAAAGATTTTTATTTACAGTTACCTGTCATTCAGTCACGATTTTTGACCTTTTGAAATAGACCCAATTTTTATGTGTTATTACATTCACACAACGAGTCTATCAAGAGCTCAAAATATTAGTTACATAAGTTAAAAGACGATTGGCGATAACCCAAAATAAGAACAAAATAAATGAACAAAATTTGCAATGTACTAAATCAGTTTCTCTTATCGAAATTGCCATTTTTTATTAAAGTAAAATTCCTTTGCGAAAACGTAAATCTGTGCTAGATTTATATTTAATTATAGTAATTTATAGCACTTGTACTTTAATTATATTTTGAGTATAATAAAACGTATACAATCCAAAAAGTAGGTCACTCAAATCTGCAAAGTTATGAGAACCATATTCTATTGTTTCTAACGCGGTTTAATTTTAGTTCCGGTTGCTAAAAACTCCAGTCCTTTTCAAATACTTTTAAAGTATCAGATGTTAAAATTCCTCCCCAAATAGATAAATAATTACCAATATGTGTTAAGCAGATATCTCTAATTACATAAGTGATTTTTTTTACTTAACTACACTTGTTTTAAGACTAGAAAGTAAACGTTCACTTATTAAATAGTTGTTACGTATGTCGTAGATAGTTACTACACATTTTCATGCGTGTTTAGTTAGAAACATAAAACCAGTATGTGTATGTGGAAATTCTAGCTTGCTAAAACTTTTTATACCGATCATTTAACGGCCTAGGATAAACGCGGTATTTACCATTTGATTAATTATTTTGTTGAAGGGAATCAAACTTCGTTTCTTTTCTTTTAAATCCCTGTAGTTAGGTTCCTCCACATTTATGTATATTTTGTTTTACTTTACCAGTTTTAATCTTCTACTTCCTTTAGCCATGTTATCTGTCTCGTCTTTTTCTTGGTCCTCCTGGTCTTCATTCTACTAATTATTCTTTTCTTCTTCTCTCCATATATGTTCAAGCCATTTGACTCTCTTTTCACTATTTCTTATCTGTGTCCTACTTTTGTTCTATTTCATAGTTAATTTTTATTCTGAATTAGTTTTCTGATATTTTTATTTATCCTAATATTATTCTTGTAATTTTTCGTTCTATTATCCTTAAATTAAATCCCTATTTATTGCCATTATCTTTTCTTTAATTACTGCTCCTCTTTCTTCTGTATTTGTTAGCATTAAGGTCAACCATAAGAGCTGAAGATAGCGCAAGATGAACATGACTTTTTTGAAACAATATATCATTATTATAATAAATGAAACATATAATGTTTTATACCTGCATTTGTAGATAAAAGTCCAAAGTTTTGTAATAAATTTTAAAAAGCTAATTTTGATTACAAATTATACATGAACATAATTTTTAAAGGAGTAAAATATATGCCACACATTCCCATGAACGACTACAGTAATGCAAATAATTTGTATATTTATAAATATGATCGTTTATAACATACTAAAATTATTTTTCATTTGAATTTACAGTTTCATTGGAATGAGAGACACAGTATCAAAATTCTGTATTTTTGGCCAACTAGACTTCAACAAATATTTTTTTATAGTTAAATGTTTCAGTTATCTTTTTTAACCACATATATAAATACTAGAATGTTCAAAGACCTTACTGTAATAATTGTTTTGTTTTTCGATAAGAATAATTGTAAGAAATAATATATTTAAATTTGAATTTGTAAAACAAAATTCATTGGATTGAACGAATTCAACGAAAATATGTACTTCATCTGACATTGCAATGTACAAGTTACTGTAAAAAATCCTTGTAATTTTGACGGATGGAGGTTGTTGCACCATAAAGAACATGAAAATAAATAATGAATACAGAATTTTCTATTTTTTTAAAATTAAAGGATTCGTTCTTTCGACGCGTCTGTCTGACCTTAAAGCCTAAATATGTTTAAGTCTAGCCCTAAGAATTTTTTCGTAACCTTTAGTGCAGTTTCAACAATAGTATTACTGCTTTAAAAATACTAAGTTTACAAGTTTGTAGTACAAAATATAATTAAATCTCTGACAATAATACGAAGTTCGTTGACCCCTATAACTGCAATTACTAAATAAAATACAGTTTAACATTGAAAAAACTGCGGATGGCAAGTTCGGCTGGACCGTTACAATTTGAAGGAGATTTTCAATTAACGTTTTTGGTTTTTTTGCAGCAATTACGTGAGGTTATTCCACATATCAAAATGGAGCGCAAGTTATCCAAAATCGAAACATTAACGTTAGCGAAAAACTATATTATGGCCCTTACAAATGTTATATGCGATATGAGAGGAGAAGAAAAGCATTACACGTGAGTATTGTTATTTTTTTTGAGATAAAAAGCCTAATTTTTCCTGAGAAAACGCATAATGAATGTTTATTAAATTTGTCGCCCACAAATATTTGCCTAGCAACAATGTAAAGATTGTTTTAAGTTTGTACAAAGCATAGTTTGCAATATTATTGTTCTAGTCAGCACATTTCATTCAAAATTAAATAATGGTGACCCACTAAATGTTTTGAAATGAAATAAACAGTATAACACGACGCCTATATACAATTTTTCAAAACATTCACGATATTATTTATAATTACAGTCGATTTGAAGGTGCTTACGTGAATTATTTCAAGTATTTTTTGTGTAACAAAATTTCTATTGTGGCAACTAAGATTGCACTCATGCATGTCTGTTGAATATTGAAGAATTTTCCAAGCATGAATAAAAATAAAAACGTTATTTTAATCACTGGAAATAATAAAATATAGTTTTAATTAAACAACAGTTTTTATTTCCTGTACGGGGCCATTAAAATTGTAATTAAGTTTGACCATAAAAAATTATTGCTCCCGCAAACCAAAGAGTTATTGTACATTTAGATGCTCTACGCAGCTTTTCATATAATTATCAAAAATAAAAGCGTCTTTTTACAAATCGTACTGTACGAGCTAATACGTTCAAAAACGATGTAAAAGCTTCAACAGAAAACATAGGGGGGGGGGGGGGGGTGAGATATTTGATTGATTATAACAATCACTTTGATTACAACAATCACATTGATTACAAGCTATTTCTATTGTTGAGCATATTGTAATTCTGTTTCGAATGTTTAGATTCCAGGACGCAGACGAAGACGACACCATAGAAGTAGAGAATAACGAAATAGACGATATAGAAACGAACAACAATAACGTATTTCAAGAAAACCTGCAAATAACTCATATGTCGTCGCCCGTAGAATCGCGCTAAAAACTTTATAGTGAACTTTAACTCTTAAAGAAGATATTTTGACATGCCACAATTTTTTTTAATAATGGCAACTGTCCTTCCTATAGTTTGTTAATAATAAGAAACGATATTATTAGCTTAAATAATCAGTGAATATGTAAGAAGTGACTTTTAATTGATGTGCAATGACTGACTGTCTAATTAAATAAATGGCGTATTCTTCGTCGAATGACCATAAGTGACAGTTTGAAGCAGCTACAGGGTGTGTTAGAAGTATCGTTATAGTATTAACATTGCCTTTTCAACACTGCTGAAGAACTCAAGAAGTATTTTCACAAAATACAGTTTTATTTTCTACATGAAATACGTAAAATAATCAAAATAAAATTGTACAAATTGTGAGGGATCTTCCATTGAACATGTTACCATATTAGACAATAACTATTGCTCAAATGTATATTGTATGCATTTCTACATCACTTAATTCGTGATTTTTGTATTTAAATCGTAATTCGTTTAGGCTAGGATCACTTTTGGCTCTCTGGATATCCAGCAAAATTATTCCTAGATGTAAAGAGGAAATAATTATTTTTATATGTGATATATTTAGTAGACGAGTTAGACGACCATAAGATAGGATAATTTTTTGAGTTTATTGAAATTGTAACGAATGAATATATTTTATTGTTACTTTTATATAAAATAAATGTACGAAATTTTATTGAAAAGCTACTATTAGTTACAAATAAGAGTAAAAATTACTGTATATAGTTTATTTTACATAATTATTACAAATAAATATATTAGGTACATATTCAAATTATTCTAAGTAGAGCTTTTTTAAATAAATACTACATTTTAAATCAAAACTTTAAATAGTTAATACAACTTATATCCTGCAGATCTTCTGACCATATCCTGGCCAATAACTTTATTTTTATTTAACTCGCACTGTTCCAAAACCAATTCTAAAGATTTATCAGCATCAATAACCAATAATTGATCTTTATTTACTTGACTCTCAACTCCTAACAACCATTTCTCATGAAATTCATGAAGCTCTTTGATGTAATCAAAAGGAATCGTAGTTTCTTCTAATCGTCCTCTATTTTTCATTCTTTCAAATACCACTTCAGGAGTTGTTCGTAAATACACTACAAAATAATTATCTTACAAAATATTTGATGTTTCCAAAACGTACTGAACAATTTTCAGACAATACAATAGTATATTATTATATGAGGAATAATAACCATAATCCTGAATATAATACTATACTTTTTCTACTTCTGTAAATTCGGAAATCACTTTTGAAAATGATCGAAATTCGTTGAAAACACATTGAAAAACGTCAACATAAAAATACACAATGACAACTGACTACATGTCAACTGTCAGACGACCATTGCTTAGTGATCCACTTTAAAATAACAGTGAATTATGGATTTATGGCTCTGTGATTGGTCGAAAAGAGTGAAGAGCTTTCCTCTCGTGTTAGACACAACATTTTTTTCACGACATGTTTCTAAAAACGATTTGCTCGGACCTAAAATACACTTTAAGAACACAACTGACAGATTGGCACGTTAAAAGTTAGGTTATCAGACACAAGGCGTTGTAGCAGTGTTGCCAATGAGCCAATCTTAAATATATTTAATAAGTTGTCAAATTGTGATTTAATAACGAAAAGAAATATATAAGACATAATTGTAAGATTATATAAAGTATGTATATCACTAAAATAAGGATTTTCAATAAAATTAGGAATTTATTTATAATTTTTATGATATATTTTTTATAAATAACTTTCATATTGGCAGCACTTCCATATTTTCCTCTCTAGAGAGGAACAATACATTTTTCTCACTATTTCGGGAGAAGAACGGTGGAGTTTCCTACCATGTCGTGAAAAAAATAGTTATTTATGTATCAAGGCACTGAAGTTCAATTTTTTATCACGAATATGGAATTTAGTTGGCGAGGCCCGTAATAAACCATGTGAGTGATAAAAAGGAACTTCAGTGCCGAGGTACATATTAAGTTTTATTTGAAATTTAAAATTCGAAAAAACTGTATAAAAATTACAAAATAGGTTAAGTTTATACATCTGCCAGTTGTCAATTGAAACTGACACTCAGTGTTGCCAACCTCGAACAGTGAAGTTATCGTAAATAACACTCAAAATTATGTGTTTTGTCCTCAATATCTTCATTGGAATTAATTAGTTAATTCTTCTTGCACATTTTGTTTCATGTTACGTCCAAATTTACTATAGTACGTCAATATATCTGCCAAAATTATCCTAATTGTACAATAATTATTTAACGGTTGCTAACACTGGGTTGTCAAAACTTTAGTGACGATTTCTGAGCTTTTAATGACGAATTTTGATCACTTTAGTGCCGATTTCAAATAAAAATTATTTTGTAAAATAATATATTTACCAATAAAGTCAATGTCAATATCAATGTTTTCCTTGATCCATTGAAACCATTGGTTAAGGACCTCATATTCTGGAGGTTTCAAATACCCAGCTGCAAAAGCCTGTTCTACAAAAGTATATTTATTATTTTGTAAGGATCGCTCAAAAATTTGAGTCTTCGTCGATGAATATTTTGGCGGCATGGTCTGTATTTGAACTCGAGTAAGTTGTACATACTTTTGAAATACGTTGTACCATTTATTTATGTCTTTATACAAGAGATCTAACAGATTATGACCCTCAAGATTTCGCCACCAGTTTATAGGTTCCTAAAATGAAAATTTGATAAATATTTTTTTGGGATTATTGGATGTATTGAAAATACCGCGTATGTTTCGACACCAGAAAATTTAGAAAAGTGGTTGATGACTGTGGTTTTTCCCGCTCCTATATTTCCTTCTACTGACACTTTAAAAGGGCGCAAAGAATTGTAATTTTGTTTTAGTGGTGGTCGACGAAAATGTTTAATGTTTTTAATGCTAGCTTTAATTAAATCTTTTTGTTCTGATGACTTTTTAATTGGACTTCTGCTCGCTGTAACTATTGCTTTCGTGGACAAAAGTCTGAAAAATACATAGGTAATTTATTAAATATATTTTTGCAATACCTGTAAGTTACCCATTAATAACAAAATTTAAACACAGTAAGTGGAACTTTTATTGCACAATTGGTTTTCATGGTTACATCATTTACTTACCGTCCACGGTGGATGGTAAGTGAAACTTATCGTTCATGGTGGACGGTAAGTAAATATATATCATTCAAATTTTATTTCTAACCTCAATCTGTCAGCTGTTAATTTTGATACCTATTTTTCCTTTTCTTATATTTACGCAGGTATTGCAAAAAATAACTTACTAACCTCGAACTGTAAGTGATTTTTTAGGCCTCGAATGTTTAGGAAATCTCGACCCTACGGGTCTCGACATCCCAAACTACATTCTCGACCTAAAAACTATCATTTACTGTTCACGGTACGTCATATACTATTAAGTATGCCACAAAAAAATGATGCGTTTTATATAAATTCAACATAAAAATACTGAAATGTTACACGCACAAAATATAGCAGTACCAAAACAGTGGGCCATTTTATTCGTTCTACATGAAACGTATCTTTAAATAAGTTTTAAAATTAAAATGAGTACAGTTTACATACATGCTTTAATTTATTATTAGCACTGTAGAGATCTGCAAACGCAGATCTCGCGCGCTGCTATAAATTCCCTTTTAATATGTACCAATTTAGCATCCCTTAACTGTATAACAGGGAGGGAAAACTTGACAACTGGTACTGTATATTTCAAGAAAATACAGCGCACAGATCTGTAATTGCAGATCACGGTAAACAAGCTACGTGTGTATAAATCAAACCACTATATTTCTGTTTGTAATTAGAAATAAATTGGCGGGTAAACCCCAGGCTGTAAGGGTGAAAACTAGTAGGATTCGAACCCAAAACCTTTCAAGATGAATTCTTAAATATATTTGAGCAAATTTTTGTTTGAAATGTTTGAAATATTTAAAAGAATTCGCGCTGAATTGGGCCAAAGGTGAAAGTCTATAAATGGTCAATACTTATTTCCAGTGTAGTGGCAACACTGTTCCAGTAATAATATAAAGATAACCTACCTAAATTCTTGTTTTCATCAGTTAATGAGCAACAATGTGGCCGTTTCGACCATCTCACTTACCTTTTGCAAATGGTACGTACTTCTGACATTTTATACTAGTTTTACTAATTAAAACAATATTTTTAACATTTATTTATTGAGTTACAGGCGAGTCATGTTTGTGACATCTCGCCAGTGTTTCTAAAAATTTTTTTAGTTTATTTTTAGGCGGGTTTTTCATATTTTTTTAAAACATTTAAAGCCTTTTATATTATTAATAAACTATACTTGATGGAATTGTATAATAATTTTATAATAGTTATAATAGTAATAATTAGAATTGTTGCAGTATTTATATAAAAATATTAATGTTAATTATTAAATAATGATAAGTATGTTTAAAGATGTATCCTACATTTCATAACTTTCACATTAAATGACCTTAAAATTCCCAAATTATTCAATTTCTTGTCATTAAATATTTTCCGAGGAACATTATTACTTTCTTTTCCGTAAAACTACATTAATAATATCTAGGGCTGTACAATAAAAATATACCGAACAATTATTCTCCTTGATCCAATTTTCTCGATGAAAATAAACCTATTTGTTAATTATTTATGTATAATTACTACTGTTGAAACATTGTTGCAT
This sequence comes from Poecilus cupreus, assembly GCA_963942605.1. Classification (NCBI taxonomy): domain Eukaryota; kingdom Metazoa; phylum Arthropoda; class Insecta; order Coleoptera; family Carabidae; genus Poecilus; species Poecilus cupreus. Next base: position 26,328,574 of record OZ012724.1, on the reverse strand, counting down.
GTTTAGATATATTTGTAAATGATAAATCATTAAGTAATAACTACTTGTCTATTATAAAATAACAAAAAGCAATGACTTTCAAATTATAACAATATACAAATAATGTTTTACACGTGGCCTGTCATCATCTTGTTAACACAATTTTTTATTAACCATATCACTTTGATTAGATGCAGTTTAATCAAAATATTACGTTGTACAAGGTTAACAATCAAGTTTCAAAAGTTAAGATTGAATTTTGTACTCATTACATTGTTTAATCTAATTAGGATTACTCATTAATGTTATCGATAAAATTTCAGGGCCGTACATTCCAGGATGTATCGACATAATGACTGAATATTCCAAAGATGGGCTATTTTTCAGACTGTACTATCCCACCAACGAAAAATCGTCCATCGAGGTAAAAATAAAAATAAAAACAGATTAAGTTATAAATATGAATTAGTTAAACGCGCACCAGTTCCGCGTTCTGCTGTTGCAGATCTTGTAAATTGATAATAATTAGAAAATCATAAAATGTTTTTTTTGTTGAGACGCGGTTACCAGCTGTCAAATTAATTAGATAAATACATTATTAGTCCATAAGATTTTAGGAGCGCGAGGCTGGCGCACTGCAGTTGCAGATCCCATTGTTTATAAATTAATAAAATAAATTTTAGTTGCGGAATCTCATGTAGACCTCTGTAGTGATTATTTTTGATAACAAGCTGTCAAATGACAGCGCCCTCAAATGTGAATATAAAATGAGGTATTTTTCATTGCTACGAATAATGCTCGCACCATTTCTGGGTTCTGCTATTGCAGATCTCGCTGATTGATAATAATTAAAAGAATATAAAATGTGTCAGTATATTTTTGTCGAGATGCGGTTACCGGCTGTCAAATTAAATCGATAAATAAATCATTGATTTTTCAGTTTCTCAATGCGCGAGGCTCGCGCTCTGCAATTGCAGATCCAATTGTTTACAAATTAATAAAATATTTTAGATTTTCAGCTGTCAAGAGATTAATATAGAATGAAGCATTTTTTTAAAAAGATTAAGTAATATGTATGAATTAGTAATGCCCTGCTGTTGCAGATCTCGAAAATTGATAATAATTATAAAATTATATCGGTATATTTTTGCCGGAACATGGTTTCAAGCTGTCAAATTAATTGAATAAATAAATAATTAGTCCATCTGTTACTTAGTGCGCTCTGCAATTGCAGATCCTATTTCTTACAAATGTATAAAATAAATTTTAGTTGCGGCATCTCATGCAGACTTCAATAGTGATTATTTTCGATTACCAGCTGTCAAGTGACAGCACCCAAAGGTACTAATATAAAATGAGGCATTTTTTTAGAGCTACACAAAAGATTGGTTGCCATGGATACCGCACGATAGCTACATCCGTGGTTTTGCGCGAGTGGTTATGACCTGGGTCCTGTTAGTTCGTCTGGTTTTATGGTTCGTGTCAGGTAACCAACATTCACAGAAAAAATCACCAGATTACTGATTATTAGTAAATAATTATTTTGTTATAGGGACTTTGCAGATTCCTGCAGTTTATGGGGCTAAAATTAAAAGGGATGAAAAGTTGAAGTGTATTGTATTTTCACATGGATTGGGGGGTGGAAGATTTTTATATAGTTCTACTTGTATTGAATTGGCTTCTAGAGGATTCTTGGTTGCTACCATTGAACACAGGTAGCGCAAAAATATTATATTTTATTTAGCAACTGAATTGTTTTATAGAAAAATGCTTCAAATAAAAATTGTAGACAATTTAATTCTCTACAACATTTATTTGAAACATTTTTCTCTAAAATTACTTAGGGCCACATAAATTTGTATAATTTTTAGAGACGAATCTGCAGGAAGTACATATTACTACAAAAATGCAGAAGACGTTAAAAACGACAAAAAGACTTATATAAATTACATTCCAGTTAAATTAGGACCAAATCATTACATTGTGAGAAACAGTCAGGTATGTCTATATGTTTCATTTAAATACAACAATTAACAACATTAATATTAAGTGAATATATTTTCGCGCCGCTGTCCGACATTGATACAATTACATATGTCTAAAGCGGTCGGAAATCATGTTTTTGTCGTACTAGTTCGAAAAAAATTGCTAACTTTTTATGGTTATATGTTGGCATCACTTCACTAATTTTAGCTAACTTCTGACGCTAGAAATGTCAAAGTATTACATTGACATAAAAATATTATGGCAATATATCTACAATTGAGTATTAGCAATACAAGAAAACAGAATATTTATGGATTTTAAACATATTTGTAAGTAATTGTAATTGAATTCGCAGTGTAAAATCCAAATAAAAATATGTAGATATTTTTGGTTATGATATTGGAAAATAAATATAATTGACATTCAAATATTGTGAAGTTAGCAACATAAAAAAATTCCCTGTCATTAAGAAAATGAGTAATAAATTAAATTTATTTATTAAATTTACATAAATGTTGGCGCGAAAAATTTTGTGTATCCCTCGGTTGGAAACTATTTTGCGAGTGCTCGTATTTGCAGGACTCGCCTGCGGCTCGTCCTATCAAAATAAACTCGCACTCTCAAAATAGCAGTTTCCAACCTTGTGATACAATAGTTATTTTTCTACAATCGTTGCACAATATCGACATTGTTATTCCATTTTTGGTCAGGAAATGTTCAAAATTGTCGCTCTAGGGCGACAAAGTGACATATTGTCGCACTAGTGCGACAAAAACAAAACAAAAATAAATTAGGTAAAAGAAGTAAATGATGCATTGGATTTTTCTGGTAATAACCTTGCTATTGCAAATACAGTTGGCATATACGTACATACACTTCAACTTAATCACCATAAACGTATTCACTCTGTAGACTTTATGTTAAATGTACTCCATATGTCAAATGTACTCCATGTGTCAAATTATGATTTCTTTGAAAATTTTTATTTTGTTCATAAACGTTGTCAAGATTACGGTGACATGGGTAACTACAATTTTACTGAATTGTTATAGGCGTGACCAAAGATAATTTTGAAAATTAATTTTTTTCTACAGCTTGACATTGTTCAACGATTGTAGAAAAAATATTGTGTGTATCTCGTCGGATAGAGCTTGTTCGGTGCACTTGTCGAGTTGTTGATCTCGGCTTCGCCTCGATCAACAATTTCTCGCCGCGTGCAACAAACAATGCTCTATCCGCACTTGATACACAAATAACTATTGTATATTTGAGTAGTATGTTTTCAAAGGATTGACGTATCAACTGAGAGATTGAAAGGCGGGTGTCTGCAGGGTGCAAGGTGCTCTGGGTACATTTGCTCGAAACGTGAATGCATCTAGAGATGCTCGATTGAGTGTTTATAATGGTGTGTTAGTGCCTATTGATGTATGGTTCTGAATGTTGGATGTGGATGAAGAAGCATGAACGACGTATAATTGCTGTGGAAATGAGATATTTGAGAGGATGCTGTTAAAAAAGTGGGACGAATTTGGCCATTTCGAAAGATTAGTGTAGGTAACTAATATATGCGGATAAGATTGAGGGATTGTGTGGGCATCCGAGGAATAACTGGTTAGGTATATTTGTTGGTTTGTTGCGTAATCGAAAGATTATTTTAAGGTTTGTGGGATATATCGTGATGTTAAGTAATATTTCAGGTGACCCAACGTGCTGAAGAGTGTACAAAATTAATAGATTTAATCCAAAGTATTAACTCTGGAACCATTCCTTATAATATATTACAAGATCTTCCAGAAAAACATAGAAATGAATTTAAACTGGAAGATCTAAAAGACGCCATAGACGTAGATGATTTAACAATGATGGGGCACTCTTTTGGAGCTGCAACTGCCCTTTTAACAATCCACAAAAATAAAGACATTTTAAAGTAATGTTTTATTATTTATTACCACTTTGATTACATTGCAACTTTGTACAATTTCAGGAGAGGAATTATTTTGGATCCGTGGATGTTTCCCATAAAAGATATGCCTGAAATATTGGAAATTTCTCATCCCCTAATTTTTATAAACACTCAGACATTCCATATTAGTAGTAACGTTAAAATAATGGACGAATTAGTAAACAAAAACGAAGATGTTAGGCCGGTTTACACTATACTGTAAGTATTAAATATTTTGTAGTAAAATCTTGAAAAATAATAAAATTATTTTCAGACACACTACACATGAAAATCAATCAGATACAGTATTTGCAGTTGGGTATTGGCTCAATTGGTTCATGAAAAAACTAACAGCAGACAATGCCATGCAAATTAATAATTATTTAATTTTAAACTTTTTAAACAAACACACAAAACTTCCACTTGACATACGCGAATGTGATAAATACTTATTGGAGGAAAGTCAGAATATTGCTACGGGGATAGAAGCCCTAAAAACATTGATTAAAATTCAATATAAATCCATTTTTAAAATAGTCAACACTTAAATATATTATAATCACATTTTATTTTGTTATTTCAATAAAGTTGTTTCAGCAAATATACAAGTATTTTTCTACATTGGTTACATGATAATAACAGCATTATCTATTTATTATACATTATCTAGAAATAATAAATTAATATATTATGACATAAATTACAAAATTACTTCGGTTTGTGCAGGAAGTTGTCCACAAAATCTACAAAACGACAAAATTCCATTTTTAATTACGCCCAATATAGGGTTCAATTGAGTTAAATCATCAATTAATTTAAAAGCTAAACAAAATGCTTTGAAAATATTCCATTCACTAAGAGCTTTGGAAAAATCTAATCCATCAGGTATTGCGTCAATTACACTTCGTTTTCTTCTTACTGCATCTGAAATTATCCCAAAAAATATAAACATTTTTTGACATACAATTCTTCTTGTTAAATAATAATTATTATAGTATATTACTATATGAGGAATTATGATAGTCATTATTCACGAAAATGAAGTTTGCGTCACGAACCGTAGGCGAGTGATGCAAATCATTCGTGTGAATAATAACCATAATCCTGAATATAATACTATACTTTTTCTACTCCTGTAAACTCGGAAATCACTTTTGAAAATGATTCGTTGAAAAACATCAACATAAAAATACACAATGACAACTGACTACATGTCAACTGTCAGACGACCGTTACTAGGTGAATTATGGATTTCTGGCTCTATGATTGGTCGAGAAGAGTGAATTATGAATCATAATCAATTTACTGTAATTACACAAGAGATTTTATTTTGCCGGATATATTTCTGTTTGTTACGAAACCTTGTTACCTAGCAATTTGACAGGAAATAGTATATTGTACAACGAGCATGGAATGGTACTCATTTCCTACGAGTATGGAAGTTTGTAGCATGAGCCGAAGGCGAATGCTGCAAATCATACGAGTTTGAAATGGACATTCCATGCGAGTTGTACACTATACTTTTTCTACGACCACCATATTATTTCAAAATTAATTTAATTTTAATAATAAATTTATCCCACTTTCACCATTCCAATATTTGATAATTCTAAATAAGTATCCTAGCAATGGCGCCTGTACTTAAATGAACTAATCTGTATTGAAATACTCACAAAACAAATTCATTTCGCACGATGCTTGCAATGTACCTCATATCCCTAGCAACAACAAACATACAATGAGCAGATTTCTCAGTGGTCGTAGAAAAACTCTTTTAATAAAATCACGACACCGTAAGTGGAGTAATTTTATTTGTTAAACAGTTTTCGAGTCAAATTGCTGTCAGGTGACAAGGCATTATTTATGAAAAGGTTTATTTAAAAGTGCAATTGGTGAAAATACAATTATTATATATCATATTTTTGACATATAATGCAAATAACATTAATGTAGTTAGTATTTTGATCTGGTTGCTAGGAGAAAAGTAAATAACGTTTTTTCACTTACAAAAAGTTACCTTCCTATTTATCCGCTGTCAAAACGATAAAATTGTTTTTTCTTTATGTCTTTAGTTAAATTATCATCGAAAAACTTTAAATAATGGGTATATATTTATACAGGAGTAGAAAAAATTATTTATTTATTAAAATGTTTGTCAAACTTACTTGCGTGAACGGTGGATGCAATCCAAAATATTAAAAAGGCCACAATAATTTGCGACTTCATTATGCGACGAATGCACGAACGTCTAGTTGAGCATTAGTTTTACTGCACTTTAAATATATGGCATTATTATCTGTTTTATTTATTTCGCTATTTTCTGCGGGATATTTTACGGTTGATTAGGTATCGCTAAAATGTAACTATCTTAAATTTATGAGTACGGGTATAAGTTGTATGACTCAGACATTTCTGAATGCAATTAGCACATTATAGGAACTGTACAATTAATTACATTGTTAATAAATACAAGATTTTTGGTTCCTGTAATATTTTCAGTAACAACAAATTATGATACTCATTGATTTATGAGTATTTATATCTAACGCCGACAACATGAGATATAAATTAATATTTAACAGTTCTGTCAAAAACGATGATGTTCCATAAACAATTTATATACCACCTCTTATTTTTCTCGAAATTTCCGGTAATAAATTTATATACCTATAAAATCGTGAGTTTTCAGCGGATGAGCAAATTTTAGGGTCCCTAAAATACGATTTTATTAGTTAGTTTCGCGATGATGTCGGTGTGCCCCACAAGATTTTGTTTGCTTCTTTTGACAAAACTGAATTATATGTTTAATAAACTAATTTTAGTTGCTATGGGAACAAACAAATTACAGAAACTGTAATTATTAATCATTCAATACAGATTCACATACCGATAGAAATCACGGAATATCCTCACTTAAAATTGTAATATTTTTTATTACATTTCTTTATAATATAAGCGCTAAGAAACCCATTGTAGCAGAGCGCATCGTCAGATCTCTAATATTTTTCGAGATACTTCGATTTTTGGTATTTTTCGAAGTGCAACTTTAAGGCCCTGTAATTCAAAAACTACACGAGATATCTAAAAATTCTCTTCAGTTTAGCGTTTCTGGTGCCTTATATAACAAATTAGCAAATTTTTAAAATTTTGAAATTTTTTTGTATTTTTATTCAAAATTCCGATCGGCGATAACTCGACAAATATTAAAGATACAGATTAGCAGTGTTCACCAATCGATTCAGCTCGTCGAAATACATAAGTATGCAAAGTTTTATAAAAATCGCTTAACGGGATGGAAAGTTAGAGCAAAAAGCCTGAAAATGGCGTTTTTTGCCAAAAAAGTCAATAGGTACCCCTTGACGGTTGGCCTGAATTTGGCCATTTTCAGACTTTTTGCTCTAACATTTCAACCGGTTGTCCGAATTTTCTGAAATTTTCAGGGTTTATGTATTTCGTCGAGCTGAATCGATTGGTGAACACTGCAAGTCTGTATCTTTCATATTTGTCAAGATATCACCAAACGAAATTTTTAAAAAAAATTCAAAAAAATTTCAAAATTTTCAAAATTTACTAATTTATTATAAATGGCACGAAAAACACAAAACTGGAGATATTTTTTGATATCTTGTATAGTTTTCGAGTTACAGCCCCTCAAAGTTGCTCTTCGGAAAATATAAAAAATCGTCATATCTCGAAAAATATTAAAGATATGACGATGCGCTCTGCTGCAATGGGTTTCCAGGCGCGAATATTATAAAGAAATGTAATAAAAAAAATTTACAATTTCAGGTCATATTCGGGGTAATTTCCGTATTTTGAAAAATATTACAAATCGCCGTATTTCGATAAATATAAGATATATTACAATGCGTACTACAGCAATGAGTTTATTCATGTTTAAATTATACATAAGTAATAAATTTCAAGTTAAGTTTGGAGGAGTATTTAATTTATTTTCTAGTAAACAATTTACTAGTACTAACTTTTGATACTTATACGTTTCTTTCTTAATTTAAATAATTAAATCTGCCTAACCCATTAATGTCCAGAATTTGTAATTATGTAAAATATTTTATCTACGCCCGTGAGTTAAATGTCACTTATCCTACACATTTTTCGTGAGTGAAAAGCTTCATTAACGCCTTCGTTTTCATATTTATATATTAGCTCTACAGGCCTTGCAGCTTGTATAAATTCTTTCCTCTCCTTTCTGTTTCTTGCTTTGGTCTAAAAATTTTGATATTTTGAAAATACCGATTATATCCATTTGGGTAGAGCTGATCAGTTTTGGTGATAATCCAATAACCGGAAGTGGTAGTTTACTTGAAGCCCTATCAAGTTATTTTGAAATATCTCAGTAAATATGAATGTACAAACTATAATTTAAGGAATAAGGATGATTTGAAAATTGAATTAGTTCTTAAAATATGTTCACAAAATTATCTACACGGCAAAGAATTCAAATTATATAACAGTCTACCAGATACAACAAAAAAGAAATGTAAATGTAAGGTTTAAGAAAAAAGGTAATGAATTCATTAAATGTAACATATAAATTAATAATTGTATATTGTATTCCATTTGGAATGCACCTTCTTATTATGTAAAATAACTTCATGTTAAATAAATTATAATAATTATTATTAATTATGGTTTAATGACAATTTTGTTAAATTCTCAAATGCCATTGGCTGAATTACTTACGAATTGTAATTGTATAATCATTGTCATACCACAGTATAAGAATTCACACAGTAACGATACTTCAAATATATCATAATCCCAATATTTCAGTGGTGCGCTACTGAAAAGATGGCTGATCAGTGTCCGCTGATAACCATTTATTTATTTACTTTGATTTCTAAAAGTTTTGCTGCTTATAACAAATTGTTTTTAGTAAATTATGAAATGTAGAAATATAGGTAGTTGTATAAAAATTATTCTACATACTTCGTAACATCAAGTGGAAAAAAAGGGCACGCCACTGGTTTCTCTGTTATCAAACGCTTAGCAAAGAGAACCTCAGTACACAATAGAAAAGATCCAGTTAAAGATTATCAACACATACTAACGACCTATCAATTAGCAGATAATAAATCACCATAATTGCTGAGGGTTACTTGTAAAGATGTTATCAATGTTTGCAAAGAGATACAAGGTCAGAAAACAGCGGGGCCTTTTTATTGTACCGACAAAATAAACAGGATTATTTCTCCTATTTCTGACGGCATTTTAACGATTTTTTTTTTGTAGCGGCTTCAATTTTAACACGCATAACTTTTTACTGAGTAGCCCGATTTTGATGATTCTCTTTTTATTGGATAAGGTATACATCGAAGTTAGTTTTATTTAAATTTGAAAAAAAAATTACACCCCCTAAGGGTAGGAAAATAGAAAATGATTCACCAAATGAATTTTTACCTGTTAACAAATTCTACAACGCATAACTTTGTACTGGGTTATCAGATTTCGATAATTCTTCTTTTATTGAATAGGGTACACCCCGAAGATAAGATTAGAAAAATAGGTAGCCACAAAAAATAAAAACTTTTTAACAAAAAATTAAACCGACAAAACAAAAAACTGAAAAGCGAAAAATAAAATAAACCATTTCAGTTTTAATAACTAAGCTTCTAAACTAATGTAAGTAACTAATTTAGGAGCTTAGTTATTAAGACTAAAAGGTTTATTTTATTTGTCGCTCTTTTTAGTTTCTTTTTTCGTCGGTTTAAATGCTCGACTTTTAAATAATTTAGAACAGTTTTTACTTTCTTATACGAAGTATAAGGAAGTATTGGAATCACGAAAAAAATCGCTGACGAGATTTTTGCGGAAATACATATTTTGACGTCCACTGAATCCAATTTCTCAATTATGTCTGTGTGTGAGGATGGATGGATGGATGGATGGATGTCAGTGTGCGCAATATCTCATGAACGAGACAAAATATGTAAACGAAACTTGGAATTTATAAGTTTCATGAAAATATGAAGAGCTGGGTTGATTTTACATGAAATTGAAAAACCGGAAGAGGAAGTTTACTAGACACATAAAACAATAATTTCCATTTTTTTCAAAAATAGAATCAGCTGTGAGAAAAAGTTTCAAATGAAAGATGTTAGCAAAAATGTTCGGAATATAAAATGTAAGTTGCACTTTTCTTGTATATGCTTTAAATTTTGAGAAAAACTAATATATATATTTAAAAATATATTTCAATAATCTTAGTGACAATGGGAACAAAAACTAAAACATTTTTAATATGTATGTGTCAAACGTGTCAAATAATTGTGAAGTGTCAAAAATATGTGTCTTGTGATATATTATAAAAGTAATATTTGTATTATTAGTTTTGAAGACTAGATATTAATTGATTTCTATTTTAAAATAAATTCATAATTGTCAAAAAAAAGTAAACGCAAGGAACAAGTCCTACGTGTTCAATTGGTTTTATTTGTATAAGAAAACAGTGTGGTGCCCACACCAGATTTTTCTTTCAAGAGGATGTACGAATGAAAGGACAACAATTAAAATGTAAACAATCATATATTTTGTGTAAATACAAAAATATTACATGAGAAAATAAGGCACTTATTCATTAGTAAACTTAGCAGGTCTCTTCTCCACAAAAGCGGTCATTCCTTCTTGTCTATCCTTAGTAGCAAAAGTAGCATGGAACATTCGCTTCTCAAAGTGAAGTCCCTCCCTCAAAGTAGTCTCATAAGCTGTGTTAACACTCTCCTTGCAAATAGAAACAATAAGAGGCGAATGTGAAGAAATTTTCTCTCCAAGTTTAACAGCTTCATCAAGGAGTTTATCCACTGGGAAGACTTTAGCCACCAGCCCCATTTTCTCGGCTTCTTGAGCGTTGATTTGGTTACCTGTGAGACACATCTCCATGGCTTTGGACTTGCCTACGACCCGGGTGAGGCGCTGGGTACCTCCAGCTCCGGGGATGGTGCCCAAAGCGATTTCTGGTTGACCAAATTTGGCTTTTTCTCCGGCGTAGATTATGTCGCACATCATTGCTAGTTCGCAACCTCCACCCAACTAGAAAAGGTTTCTTTTTTATTACGAAAAAAGGAGGTGCATATTTTTTGTTTGACCACGCATAACTTTTTACAGAGTACTCAGATTTTGATGATTCTTTTTTTATTGGAAAGGGTATACATCAAAGTTCGTTTCATTTAAATTTAAAAACAAAGTTTCAGCTCTAAGGGTAGGAAAATAGGTAGCAACAAAATAGTTATTTATCAAACTAGAGAGGAAAGCGCTTCTTTTTCCCACTCGAGTGCGAAGTTTGCCTCATGAGCGCAGCGAGTGAGGCATTTCGAACGAGAGTGGAAGAAGAGCTTTCCTCTCGTGTTGGACACAACATTTTTTTCACGACATGTTTCTAAAAACGATTTGCTCGGACCTAAAATACATTTTGAGAACACAACTGACAGACTGACAAGTTAAAAGTTAGGTTATCAGAAACAAGGCGGTTTAGCAGTGTTGCCAATGAACTAATCTTAAATATTTTTAATAAGTTGTCAAATTGTGATTTAATAAGAAAAAGAAAAATATAAGACATAGTTGTAAGATAATTTAATGTATGTATATCACTAAAATAAGGATTTTCAATAAAATTATGAATTTATTTACAATTTTTATATTGTTTGTAAATAACATTCATATTGGCAACACTTCTATATTTTCCTCTCTAGAGAGGAACAACACATTTTCCTCACTATTTCGGGAGAAGAACGATGGGGTTTCTTACCATGTCGTAAAAAAAATTAGTTACTTGCATATTAATTTAAGAGTTTAGTTAAGACAAAAAAGTTTATTTTACTTTTCGCTTTTCAGTTTATTTTGAAAATGTTTGATAATGTTATCGTAAAATAATTTATAAGTCATGTTTGGTAATGAACTACATTCACGTAATAATTATTTCGTAACCTAAATACGAAAAAGTATAGTTACAAGAAACAATTTATAACAGATATGGAGTAAATAATTCTTGATTACAATAAACAAATTGCGCAACGAATAATGACGATATTGTAAAAAATTCCGGTTATTTTAACTAGCTGATAAAACAGTTAACGCCATCATAAAATATGCTATAATTTTCGGTGATAATAGTTATTTATATTATTAGTTTGGTAAACGAGTTTTTACGGTACGAAAATTTGCTTTCATCAATTTTATAAACCGTCAGGTCGTTTTGGTCTTAATAATAAAAATTATATCAACCAATTTTGTTTTGTGACATTTATAACAAATATATGAAAATGAGATTGAGGGTGAACGATTGCGTGGGCGTCCGAGGAATAAATGGTTAAGCAAGATTGGATTTCTACTTACAGCGTATCCATTGACAGCAGCAATGACAGGTTTTCTACATTCTGCAACTTGGGTCCAATGGCTTAAGAAATCTCCAGTGATATTCTTCGCAAACGTGTTATTCTGCATTTCTTTGATGTCTGCACCAGCAGCAAAAGCTTTTTCGCTGCCGGTGAGGACGATAGCACCTACAGAGGTATCTTTTTCTAGCTCTTTGATCACGGTACCCACCTCGGTCATCAAACCATTGCAAAGGGCGTTCAGAGCTTTAGGACGATTGAGAGTTATGATTGCTACATTTTTATTTGCACCGGCTTTGTCCACTTTGATGAATTCGTAACTGGCTAGAATTGTAGAACCAAATAAAGATTCGAAGGATAATTAAATTAAAGACTTCAAAACGTTGTATTTAATAAAATATTTTTACAGTACTTAATCCAAAAGTATTTTGACTTATTGGTAATTTATTAGTTTAAGGGTTGGTATTTCCAACCTCAGATAAACTAGAGAATAAATTTATCAGAGGAATAAAAAAAAATATCGCATCAAAAGATGACATGATTTTGATGTGATAATTTTTGTTTATTCCACTGATAAAAAGTTTATCTGACATTGAAAATACCGGCTCTAAAACTATACAAAAATAATTGTAGCTATAGATGCAGAGTATAGCAACAAAAAAAGTTTGGGAATCTCTGTAATACGCCGATTCAGATTTCATCTGTATTTATAATATAATGCTTTGAAAATTTAAATAGTTAAAACTGATTTGTTCTGAAAAACATGTGTTGAAATATGTTCTAGGATGTTATATAAAAATCAACGTGTATATTTTACTTGCCTGCAGAGCTGTAGAACTTTGGCAAAACAATTTGTTTACAGGTGACGTTGAATTTTGTGAGAAACAGTCGAGAAATATTGTTAGCTACAGCCATTTTCGAAGCGTTTATGATGTGGTAATGACTTGCTAAGATACTAAAAGGCAAATAAATTAAAACTTTATCATCTGCCTCAAACGCCGTAAACAGATTGACCTTTGATAAAGCAAGGTTACCAACTATACCACACACGCCGCTTTCAATAGAGTCAAAACAAAATTATATACTGCTAAGTTTAAATAGGTTGAAAAAATTAACAATTTTATCTGTTGTTCAGCAGTTTATTTTAGGTATACTTTGGTAATATTTTGTATCATTTATTGAATATACAGGGTGTATAATTGAAATGTGGCATATAGGGATTATTTTGATATTGCTTTTTACCTATTCATTTTACAGCAAAACTGTACATACAAAAGAGGTTCAAAATTCAAAAATATATCGAATAAGGCCCATTTGGTTGCCAAAATATTAGTATCAATCAAATTAAAAACAAATCAATCAAAAACCAAAAATATTTGACATTAAAAAAAAACAATTTTAATTTATTTAAGGCCGGTATTTTCAACTTCAGATAAACTATGGGCATCCAATATTAAAATACGCTAACTAGTGGTAGAAAACTAAACCAACCATAAGATACAAAAATTTCATTGTATTTTGAAATTAATTGTTTTTTTTTTTTTTAATTAATAACAATAGTAGTATTCCAATGAAGGCATGTTTAAGCCGTATTATTTAAATAAGATGTAAAAATGAAAGGTTACATTGTATTTGTAGATTATAGGTTAAGATTGAATTTTCTCCTAAAAAACCTATAAAAACAGGACAATTTGCTGTGTATATGGCAACACTTTTGCTGCCAATAAAAATTAACTATCAATACTAAAGCACGCAGTCGCCATCATAAGATATCATACAAAATGAATTTGACATGTACCTTTTTTGAATTGTGATCAACGCCATCTCTTGATAATTTGGAAGCCCATATTATTTTTATACAGTGTTTTATATTTATTCCACTGATAAATTTATTCTCTAGTTTATCTGAGGTTGAAAATACCGGTCCTAACAAAAAGATATAAACTCTTAAATTCGCCATTATGTCAATACAATCTTCTACGAAACTTTTACAGAAAATAATGCAATACTTTAATAAATAAGTCTAAAACTGTTTTATAAAATAAATATTAATTTTTGATTCATACATCGTGAGATACTAATTTTTTGGCTAAACCGTAGTTTACGGCCAAATATGACGTTAGCTGTAGATCCAAGTTCCTTTAGCTGGTCATAGTTAAAGAAAAACAATTTAAAAAAAGAAGAAACTCAGATTTATTTTAGTTTTGAGGTTGAATAAACACGAATTTGTTCAACAGCATTTTCAGAATGCAAATTTACTAGGTTTTTGTTGTTCACCCCAAACTGTCATATCCACCAAATATCATTGGCGATCCGTAGCTAATGTCATATTTGGCCGTAAACTACGGTTTTACCAATTTTTTTATTTTGAACTACTTTTATATGTTTACTTTTTCTGTAAAGTGAATAGGTAAAGATGTGCTGCAATATGAATATAAGGGGAATAAAATTAAAAAGCATGATTTCAGAAAGGATATTATTGTGGTAGATCACGGAAATTTATACAAATTTTACATAATACAGTTCACCAACTTATACTACATTACACAAAGTATGAGAAATGGACATTTTGATAGTCTGTTTTACAGTAATATTGTGATTCTTCTAACACACTATTATAATTATTATGTACAGAATAGTAACATCTAAAATAAGCTTCATTCACTCTCGTCGCGTACCCGAATTTTCCGTTGTTTCGCCGTTCCCTAGGTCTTTTTCCACGAATAATACATTTCTAATGGTCGATTCACTTTCCAAAATTTATCATTAACTTGAGATAAAGTTTGATTACCGCTTAATACGACGTACTGCCCGGAAACTGGAGCGATATAAATACAAAAGTTAAGTAAACGATAGTTTTCCGGTAACTCGCTATCCAAATCAAGAGTTAATCGCATGGCTAAATATTTACTTAAATGATCTACCGTAGCATTAGCTGTAGTTTTAATATAACGAATCGAATTTTCTTTCAGGGCTTTCATTAATTGGTTGTCTCCAGCCATTTCTGTGGGGTGTGGTTTAAAAACTAGCTCTATTTCATTAAGAGTAATTGGCTCAGACGGTCCTTCACCCTCGGTGTCAATATTCGATTCATTTCCTTCAGTACGTCCGTCCATACTTGACTCACTTTCCTCCGATCTTTCAGAAGTCAAAACTGACTTTGGGCGTTTGACAGATTTGCTTGCACTGCTCTGATTAGACGGAACAGGCGATGGAGTGCTCCGAGCAGACTGAGGAACAGGACTAGGGGCTTGGGGGGTTACTACAGGAGTAGGGGGCAAACTCCCGACCACTGCAGTTGTTGTAGGGGGTGTAGTTGTTGTAGTGGTCGGTGGTTGTTCAATTCCAGGAGTTGTTGTTGTTGGCGGAGCACCCGGTATGTCATCAGTGGCTTTACGAGATCTCTGAGGTCGATTTTGACTTTGAAGTTTGATTCCCTCAGTGATTGAGTTCACTAAAGCAGCTTGACTTTGACTTTTGTTCAATTTCGCGAGCACTCTTTCTTGATGGGCCTCGTATTCGTCACGACTAGGGTATATTTTAGATATTAATAGGTCGAAATTTGGGTCGGGGCGCAAGGAACGTTTAGACACAAGTTTTTTACGGCACGTTGGACACTCTTTATTACCCGAACGCAAAGCTGTTATGATACAATCCGAACAAAATCGGTGTAAACACTCTTTAGTTGTCATAGTTTTCTTGAGCATATCCAGACAAATAGGACACATTAATTCACTGTGTAAACTTCTTGGAGAAACCGCAATCTCTGTGTTATCCACTATTGCATCTTGTGGGGTTCGGTGTAGCTCATAAAGCGATAGTTCCCACGTCTTGTTGAGACCTACTTGCTCGGCTGATGTCATCGTACTGATCTGCATTTAACGACCGTTTATATCTTCCCTAAAACGTATTTAGTTCTGTTAATATATTTCTGTACCGTAGTGTAGTTCAATGTATTATTTACCTCTCAAAATATAGTTGTTTAACTAGTAAACAATACGCGATTGCTGCAAAACAAATCGACACGACTGTGAATGCAGCTGCAGTCGAAATCGGAATGTCGGCGAAGTTCACAGAGGCCCGACCACGGAATAAGATAAACAGGAAAATGAACTTCCTATTGCGTAGTACAGAGCGGCTAGTGACCAAGTTTGTTCAGGTTCGAATTTAGAATACTACGCGGCGCATCAGTCTAACCGCCCTTCTTATGTCCGTTGCTAGCCATTTTACATGCGACATTGTGTTTGTTTTGTAGATTTATTTTGCTATATTCGATATTTTTAAAATACAAAAGGCCGAATAGAAAGTGTATTGTACCTAATTGTAATTCGGGATACGCGTCAAGTAAAGAAAATGTGTCTTTATACGCTGTGACCGAAAACCGTTTACATGCATGGTCGAATGCTATTCCTCGAAAAGATCGAGTTTTGTCAACAAAAGATAATGTCTATGAAAAACATTTTAAGCCCGAATGTGTAATACTGTAATATAATTACATATAATTAAAATATGAAGTAACCTTAACACCAAAAAATTTGTAGGTTGCATTAAAAAAAATGCAAACTGACAGATGATGATCTTCCGACAATATTTCCAAATTGTCCATATTATTTATCAAAACACGTTGTTAAACGTAAACCACCAACAATTAGACACGTAGATGATACAAAACCGACAAAAACACGTAGAATACAAATTTTAGAAGAATAATATAGTGTTTTTACAATGGAAAATTTACAAGAAAACTATTACTAATCAGAATACAAGTAGTATTAATCTGTCTGATATTAATTTGCCATAAAAAATTAGACATCCTGTAAAATAGATACAAACGATAATAATGAAATATTAATATTCTTTGAAACAATCTATTCTAATTACTTAAAAACTGAAATATTTCGAAAAAAAAGTTACTGTGCTTAATAACGCTATAGAATTTCCCTTCAGTGATAAAAAAATGATTTATGAAGATGTTGAATGTCACTCTATTAGTATTAATACTGATTTGATTACAAATGTATTACACAAATTTTCTACTGGTTCTAAAGATTTCATAACATCAACTTAGAGGCATAATATGTGTGCAAATGTCTTAAAAAACAGTGAAATTTGAAATCATTGGGTTTCTTTAAATGTTTCTTTGCGAATCGCCTGTTCTTGTTAATTTAATCGTAAATCACAGTTTTGTCAAAAATTAAAATTTGTAAAAAAAGTGCATGTAAAAAATCAGCTAGCAAAAAGAATGACAACGAAAAGAAATAAACGTAGAAACTATTGCTCATTGTATTTGTTATCCACAAGAAATAAAACTTGTGGAGTAAATAAAATTGAACATTATTTTGCTCTGATATTTCTGTGTAAAAAATAACTATACATTAAAATAAAAATCATTTATAATATTCAAAATATTTAATAACTGTAATACAAATTTGATTTTGTCTAATATTGCGCATATATATGAAAAATAAATATATGAGTACGAGTTGTACATATTCGGCATGGAAAAACATGGGCGGTTAGATTGGTGCGCCGCATAGCGGCGTATTGGCCAAGCTGAACAGAAAAGAGCATATTTATTTTGTGAAGTCGTTGGGGCTGGGCCCGACAAAGGAGCCGGCAGTGTTGCCACTACTAGCGACGGAAAATGTTATACTGCGCGTATGAAAATCAATAAATTCAGGGAAACAACCCCATTAGCATAAAATATTATTTTAAAATTTCACTTCTTTGCAAATACATTTAAAAGTCGTGATTTTACGACTGGTACTACCCTTAAAATTATATTTAAATAATTATTAGGCATCTTCTAAACTCCACATTCTTGAATGGAGAAAGGGTGGTGTACATTCTGGGGTAGCTCATCCCTGTTCAATTTTACCCCAAGTTAAAAGTAACAAACGATTTCATTTTATCAACATATTGTGTTTGTGAACGATTTTAAGTTGTGTACATAATAAATAATTGTTGTGGGCCCAACAATATCTCCCGCCATAAATTTATTATCAAACAATGCAGAAATATGTACCACCACTATCAAGAAACGCTCATCTCGTCAAAAAATTATGACAGATGTCAAAAATTACATTTTTCAAACGTTGTTTTAGTTTTTTTTTTACGTAAACTACCACTTCCGGTTATTGAAATATCACCAAAAACTAATCAGCTCTTCCCAAGAAGATACAAATATAATATTTATATCAGAATTTTTTATTCAGTTGACATTTTTCAAACATTGTTTTAGTTTTTTTTTACGTAAACTACCACTTCCGGTTATTGAATTATCACCAAAAACTAATCAGCTCTTCCCAAGAGTATACAAATATAATATTTATAATATCGGAATTTTATGTTCAATATTTTTTTAGAAACCGTAACTCCAGAGATCCACACACACAGACATCATCGCGAAACTATTAAACTCGTATTCTAGGGACCCTAAAATATTCTCATCCACTGAAAACTCACTACCGAATTTTCAGCTTACAGGTATGTGGTGGGAAGTAAAAATAATTACTAAATTATGCTACAGTTTGTATCAATTTTAGAATATTACATATTTAGTAGTTTCACCCATTTCTAAATGAATAAATAATCTATAAAATTTAAGTAATTACAAAAAAATATCGTGAACAATTTTGTCTGAATAATGCTGTCAATTAATTATGAATATCCTCAGATTACCCGTAAATGTGAGACGTATAATTTTATAATCATATAAAATGTAAAAGCAAGAACATCATACATATTCCAATAATTACATACTTGTCAATCATGAAGTTTTATACGTCAAAAGCATATGTAAATTCACTGTAACCACTAATAAACTAGACGCTAACCATTGCGCTTAAATTTGTATCAAATTATTATGCAAATCTGCGATAATGAACATATAATTAGAATCAATTTTCTGACAGGCAGACGCATTAAAACAGCAATGTGTTGTATACACAAAACAGAAAATTATTTCTGTCAGAATAATTTAATTTAAGGGATGCCAACTTTCAAATCGTAATGAAAAGGATATTTTGTTTAACAATTTGCATTCTTTAAACTTTTCTTTACAAATTTATATAAATTTGAGCATAAATGAATGAATAATATTTTTTTCAACAACCAGAAACTGAAAGATGGGTCGGAAATTTTCAAATCATAAATAAAATTCATTTTAAAGACCAATATCTAAAAATCCAGAAAAGATATTTAAATTCTGATTGAAAAATTGAATTCCCCAATGCTTTTTTGATATGTAGCCATATTCTAATGTCAATTTCCATGACTCATATTTATTTGAGAAATGATTGTTCAAAAATTGAACAAGATTCTGGGCCAAAAAAATTTTTTTCCTCAGAAATTTCTGAATATCTTCTTTTTACGTAACCTCCAAAATTTCAAACCGCAGTCTCGTATCTGTTATAGATCTCGAGATATAGCCATTTAAAAATCCGACAAAAATTGTCCTTTTTGGGCCAAAACTCGAAATTGGATAAAGTTACGAAACTGCGGACTACACCATTCGATTCTACGGAAAAAGTTACATAAGTATACAAAGTTTCATTGAATTTGCTTTGCAGGCAAAAAAGTTAGAGCAAAATAACTGAAAATGGCCCAAAATCGTGAAAAACTTAAGGGGTTAGTATTGAATTTTTCCCAAAAATTTTCATCTCTCAGAATTTTGATTTATATGCCCTATCCCCCTATTTTCGACCTGAAACTTACGAAAAATTTGTTTTTAACGCTGGCGGATACTTAGTTTTTGAGATATGGAAGATTTTCTGTAATTGAAATTCAGGATAAAAGTGTGCATATAAACTTTAATATCTATAACACAAAATGTAAAAGAGATATTAAAAATATGAGGTCATGAGCGTATTCAGCAACCTTTATTTATCTTAAATCTAAATTTTTATGTCATTGACTCTTGAAATACAAATTTTATGAACGGTGAAAGTTAATAGAAAAAATATTGAAAAAATACAAAAATTGCTCAAGTTTCGGGGCCGATATCTTTTGAACCAATAAAGATAATTCAAATCGAATTTAAAGTATAGATTCCTCATACCTTTGTTAACTATAAGGCCAAGTTTCAATATGTTATCAATAAAATTACATACTTCTTTCTTTGGTTAAATATTCAGGTTCAAAGCAATTTTTGCGCATACTGTTTGTTTGTAATTTTTTACATATTTCTATTATTTTGTGATAGAGTGTGGTGTGTATGCGTGTGTTATGGGCTTACGTGACGGCTATCTCGTGGTTTCCTCACACACACATACACACACACAGACACAGAGATCCATACATAAGTCACTAAGAAGCCAAGGGTATTGTTTGAGAAAGGTGAACGTTTCTTGCGGTCTTTTGTTTGAAGAAGGAAGTTAATATTTTGTTAGGATCTTCGTCTAGGAAAACTAGACATTTCAGAAGGATTCATTAATTAAATCTCTACTAAATAACTCCTCAAAAAAATATTGAGAACCTCATATTACGTGTCGGATGTCAAAAAAAGACAAACACAACAGGCGTGACCAGATAAACATATCTACTCGACTTAGGGCTGAGAAACAACCCCCGTCTCTCTCTGCACCCTCCAAGAGAGTTTTTTTGTTTCTACGGAAAGTCAACATCAAGTCTACCGCAGCGCCATCAACGCACACGGGTAAATCAGCGGAGAAATGTGGAATTAGATTGCGAACTGCGGTGGTAATTAGAAGACGTATCAGTTTCATTTCTGGTGACTTTTTGTCGTTTTGTTGGTAGACTGCTTTCGTGAAAAATGAGGCTTGTTCGTTTAGTTAATTTGACGATTCTTGAAACTTGTGGGTGGTCAATTCTCTGTCTCTTTCTTATATTTGGAGAGAGAAATCTCTTATTAGATATATTGGAGATTGACTGAATATTTATTTAAGATTTCTAGTTATTGAATTGATTTATTATCCCCCTGTTAATAATATATTTCGAAATAATTATATAGCTAGAGTTAACCATAACCAGGGTCGTGCTTAGGGGTTAATTCAGTCTAATCCACCCCTTATTAAAGGTTGTAATCAAGGCTTTCCTACCCTAACATCGTTAGAAACATTTTAAAGTGATACTGCCCTCATATAAAATAATTCTACCATTTGGAAGCGAGTTTAACGGCTAGAGTATCTGTGCCGACCATCATACAGACTCAGGGATCCTTTTTTGAAAGTACAAGAGCAGCGAGCTTTACCAAAATTCACCCCCTGCAATTGTTTGGATGCGAGTTTGACGGCTAGAGTATATGTGACGAGCATTTCCCTAAACCTAAAGTAATCGATCTGTTAAAAATATTCTACAATTCATATTCTGTAATCTCATCAGTTGGAAGCGAGTATAACGGCTAGAATGTCTCTGGCGTACATTCAACGACCTCAGGGACTTATTATTAAAAGTAAAAGCTGAAGCGAACTTCGCCAAAATCTCCCTAAAGCTAAAGTAATCCTTCTGTTAAAAATATTCTACAATTCATGTTCTGCAATTTGTAATCAGTTGGAAACGAGTATAACGGCTAGAATGTTTGTGGCGAGCATCCTACTAACTCAGGAATTCATTATTAAAAGTGCAAGCGAAGCGAGCATTGCCTAAAAGCTTCCTAATGTAGTCGTTATTTTTACAATATACAGTAAAAAATTTGATTTGCGATTTGTTAACTTTCCGGTTGTTAGGTACCTATTTTTAAATAATATTGGCAAAAATTTTGCGTTAAATTAATAATATAAACAAATATGACAAATTGTTAAATTAAAATTTTGTCAATTTTGAATTTTTATCAAGAAAAAATGTTTTTTTTTTGCTACATTTATAAAATTTAGGAAATAAACTCGGCAATAATAACAAGTAAATTTAGCTTACTTATTAATTTGAAATTGTTAAAGAAATTATGTATCCTTTATAACACCTTAATTTATTATAATAATTATGATTTATTGTTCTGCTTCAATATAATTACTAAAATATTTAATCAAAAGCACGTAAGAATAAATATTAATAAAAACCATATTCACTAATATATTTAGTTACGAAATACACAAAAATAATTTGTTACTTGCTAACAAATTTGAAACTTGCTAAATTAACAAAAATTAACGCTGGATCGTCTGGGATTAAAAATGTTGTCAATTTTGGCTATACATTTTCTGTGTACTCTAAATTTTGAGATCTGCAATTGCAGAGCCACTCCTACGTACAAGGATGTCCATAAGCCGTTTATGATTAAAATCTGTTACATTTAAGATCTGCGATTGCAGATTTATCGCGTCCTGGATAATTATTACCTTTAGCGATATTTTTCCCGCTTCTCAAATTAAAATAGGTCTCCTTCAAGATCTGCAATTACAGATTCATCCTATACACAATGATGTATTAAAACACGTCAACGGAATCTGCAATTTCAGAGCCAGACCTATACGCAACGATGTATATTAGGCGTTATTTATTTTAATTTTGAATGAAATGTTTATTTTACGAATATAGCTAAAGTTAAGCATAATCAGGGGTAAATTAAACCTGCCCTACCCCTTAATAGGGGTTGGGGTGCAGGGGATCACTACTGCTTGCTTTTATTCGTATTATTTTTTGCTTCTAAAATTTTAAATAGCTTTTTGTTGTGAAACTTTGTGAAGGGTGGGCTTGTCTACCGCAGGGCACAAACTTGAACTTCGTAATACGTTTTCAGTAATTGTAATGGATTATTAATTAAACTTTCAGCGGAGATCGTATCGCAAACAGAAATTTAAATAAGTTTTTTTGTACCTGGCATAATTGAATATAGGGTAGAAAAGACAGTTGTTTAATTATTAAATCAAATACCCAAGAAAAATAACAGCAATACTGATTCATCAGCACACAACAATATATCATATATCACGAAAATAAATACACCCCATCGCCCTAACCGAAAAGTGCCCTAACAAATTTCTTCATCACCCACACACCCTTGCAATACACTTGTCATCGTACACAGTGCCGCCAACACAAGCGCAAGAATAGAGACACCCCAAAGAGCTTAGCGACAGCTTAAACTAGTGGATGTTAGACGATCTTACTTGGTTGGTCTGGCGATCTGTAATAACAAACGCGAATCGGAGGGACACCAAGGCACTGTCATATACAGCCCTATATCATTACTCAGAGTAAATCGAACACCCCGTATGTGAGGGCGGAGACGGTATAGTGCGTGCAGAAAACATTCGCAAAATTACAAGACACAGAATAATAGTTATTTACTTTACAAGTGGGCAAAGTAAGGAATTACCCACGAGAGAAATTTTAGCACACGAAGCCGAAGGCTGAGTGTGATAATTTTATCGAGTGGGTAATTCCACTTTGCCCACGTGTGAAGTATAACGTTTTATCCAACACTTCTTAATAAATGTAAAATTTATAAAAGAAATATTATTTGACAATGACATATGCTTTAAATTTTTAAATTAAACTGTCAATCGAAGTGGTCACCAAGGTGTTGTGTGTTATTATTATTGTTATAAATAAAAAAATACTCACTAGTGGATTTTCTCAAAATTATACCCACTAGTGGATAATCTGTTACTTTGCTTGTTTAAAATCGCCATAGTTTTAGAGCATTTATTGAGAGGTGTTGGATAAAACCTTTTATCCAACACCTCTCAATAAATGCTCTATAACTATGGCAATTTTAAACAAGCAAAGTAACAGATTATCCACTAGTGGGTATAATTTTGAGGAAAGCCACTAGTGAGTATTTATTTATTTATAACAATAATAATAAAACACAACACCTTGGTAACTACTTCGATTGACATTTTAATTTAAAAATTTAAAGCATATGTCACTGTCAAATAATATTTCTTTAATAAATTTCTCTCGTGGGTAATTCCTTATTTTGCCCACTTGTAAAGTAAATAACTATTATCCACAACTGTCAAATAAAATACCTATAACTCAACAGTTGTTTATCAATTAATGACCCTTGTTACTGTTGCTAATGAAATAATATTGACAGTTCGATGAAATAATATTATTCATTCGTTATGTCAAATTCAAATCTTACTTGTCAAAAGAGTCAAATCAAAATGACTTTTAATTAATTTTATCCACATAAAAAGTCAAAGACACTAATTTTCTCAGTTGCTATGATAACAAACAAATAACAGAAGCTGTAATTATTAATCATTCAATACAGATTCACAAACCGATAGAAAAATTTGAAACTCACGGAATATCCTCACTTAAAATTGTAATATTTTTTTATTACTTTTCTTTATAATATAAGCGCTAAAAAACCCATTGTAGCAGAGCGCATCGTCAGATCTCTAATATTTTTCGAGATACGTCTATTTTTGGTATTTTTCGAAGTGCAACTTTGAGGGCCTGTAATTCAAAAACTACACGAGATATCTAAAAATCTCTTTAGTTTAGCGTTTCTGGTGCTTTATATAACAATTTAGCTAATTTTTAAAATTTTGAAATTTTTTTGTATTTTTGTTCAAAATTTCGATCGGCCATAACCCGACAAATATTAAAGATACAGATTTGCAGTGTTCACCAATCGATTCAGCTCGTCGAAATACATAAGTATGCAAAGTTTCATAAAAATCTCTTTACGGAATGGAAAGTTATAGCAAAAAGCCTGAAAATAGCGTTTTTCGTCCAAAAAGTCAATAGGTACCCCTTGACGTATAACCTGAATTTGGCCATTTTCAGACTTTTTGCTCTAACATTTCAACCGGTTGTCCGAATTTTCTGAAATTTTCAGGGTTTATGTATTTCGTCGAGCTGAATCGATTGGTGAACAGCAAATCTGTATCTTTCATATTTGTTGAGATATCTCCAATCGAAATATTGAAAGAAAATTCAAAAAAATTTCAAAATTTTCAAAATTTACTAATTTATTATAAATGGCACGAAAAACACAAAACTGGAGATATTTTTCGATATCTTGTATAGTTTTCGAGTTACAGCCCCTCAAAGTTGCCTTTCGGAAAATATAAAAAACCGTCATATCTCGAAAAATATTAAAGATATGACGATGCGCTCTGCTGTAATGGGTTTCCTGGCGCGAATATTATAAAGAAATGTAATAAAAAAAATTTACAATTTTAAGTCATATTTGGGGAAATTTCCGTATTTTGAAAAATATTACAAATCGCCATATTTCGATAAATATAAGACATATTACGATGCGTTCTACAGCAATGAGTTTATTCATGTTTAAATTATAAATAAGTAATAAATTTCAAGTTAAGTTTGGAGGAGTATTTAATTAATTTTCTAGTAAACAATTTATTTATCATTTTGTTGCCACAATACCTCCTTTACTTATATGTGCGAGAGGTAGTAATAAGTAAGCAATACAATCAACGAAAATTTGTAATAAAAAATCATTTCAACTTCAATGTAAAATGATGTTTGAAGAAAGTATAGCAAAAGTATTTTCTATAAGGGTATGTAAGGGCAGGGGGTGAACCAGGTATTAACTAACAACACGGAGGGTTGGAGGGGGTTCGTCTGGCTCACATACCCCTCTTGCCCCTATGCCATCCTCATGTCGAACCAATCAATGATTTATATAATAATTCTGAATTTGTATTGATTTGCTTTTGCATTAAAGAGCACGACGTGGTTCAAATACGACCGGTGGTATTTGATATACAGGGTGTATGTGTGAGTGTGTGTGTGTGAGAGTGAATATAGGGTGTAACGAAATTAATCTGTGATGGGGTGAAGATGATTCAGGCCACTGAAACAGGTGGCTTCATTAAGACAAATTTCGCTGAAGACTAAGCGCTGTAACTTGTTCTACAATTAATTTATAAAAAATACTTCAAATAAAAAAGGTAGATAATATATTTCTCTGCAACTTTTATTTGAAGCATTTTTTTATAAAATAATTTAAGAACATTGTACAGCGTTAAAACAGTTTTCTTAAAACACCCAAAAACAGAGGTCGTGGTAGCAGCCATAAAGTTAATTTTATTTCTGCGTTAAGGATGATGCCCCTCCCAATGATGGGTAATTGTCATGCTGAAGTATTTGACGTAATTATGCGGTAAATAAAAGCATAAATTCTATGTTTCTCAGAACGATAGTTGCGCTCGTCAATTTAAAATACAGTTAGCTCAATTTATAAAACTCTTGCAGCCATCAATTTCCCGCGGTAAATACCAGCAATAAAGATATAAAAATAGCCCGAAATTGGTGGATTCCCTCAATGAAACAAAAACACAACGACCTAATGAACCCAAGCCATCCCCACCGTGCGGAAATTCGCAATTCGCATATAGGCACGCAAACCCGTCAAGTGAGCATGATAGCACGAAGCTGAACAGCAGAGCATCGGCTGCAAGGACCAATGGCAATGGCAACGGCAACTCGGGCACGCAGAGTTGCAGTCGACAGTTGAGAATCGCACCGTCGCCGTCTCGAGACTCAGTTTACTCGATCTTCCGTTGAGGACGCACGCGTTTGGAAATAGTGCGCGATTGCCGATTGTTTCTAGATACAATCCAAGTGGTTTGTGATTTAGTGCACTGGATCTACTCTACCCTAACCATGGCTAGGTATGATTTTAATTCAGATACATTTCAACTAATACTACCCTCATATAATTCTATCGGTCGGATATAAATTTAAATACGAGATCTGCAACTGCAGAAGCATCCCTACACTCAAGGATATACATAAAGCATTTACGATTGCAGATTTATCACATTCAGACTAATTATTTTTCGCGCATTTCAATTAAAAACGTCCTGCACGAGATCTGCAATTGCAGAGCCACATCAACATACTAGAATGTACATAAGGCATTTATAATTAAATTTTGTCTGGTGTGAGTTCAGCAATTTCAGATTCATTACATTCAGGCAAATTATTATTCTCGCATTTTAATTAAAAACCGTCTCTCGTGAGATCTGCAATTGTAGAGCCACCACTACCCATTAGAATGTACAGTACATAAAGCATTTATAATTAAATTTTGTCAGGTGCGAAATCTTCAATTGCAGATTCATCACATTCGGGCTAATTATTTTTCGCGCATTTCGATAAAAAAAATATGTATCTCGTGAGATCTGCAATTTCAGAGCTCTCCTGCACACATTGACATATGTCAGGTGTTTATGATTAAATTCTGTTAGGTGCGAGACCTGCGTTTGCAGATCCATTGTGTTCAAGATAATTATTTTACTGTTTTATTTTAGCGATATTATTCGCGCATTTCAATTAAAAAAAGAGTATCGAGTGGGATCTGCAATTGCAGAGCACCCCTACACACATGGACGTATTTATGATTAAATTTTGATATGTGCGAGATCTGCGATTGCAGATTAATCGTTATCCAGATAACTATTTTACTGTATTACCTTAGCGATATTTTTGGCGCTTTTTAATTAAAAAAAAAAGTCTCACGAAATCTGCAATTGCAGAGCACCATTAAATACTAGAAAGCACATAAGGCATTAATTATTAAATTCTGCGAGGTGCGGGATCAGCAATTGCAGATTCCTCGCGTTCAGTATAATTATTTTACTTTATTTTATCGAGATATTTTTCGCGCATTTCAATTAAAATGTTTCTCGCAAGATCTGCAATAGCAGAGCCACCCCTACACATTAGAATATACATAAGACATTGTAATAAAAATTTGTTAGGTGTAGAATATTTTACATTATTTCGCGCTTTTCAATTTTAAACGTCTCGCGCGAGATCTGCACTTGCAGAGCCAATCCTATAAACAATGATATATATAAGGCGTTATGTTACATTTTTGAAGCGAGCTTTGCCAAAATATCCCTCATTTAATATTTGCTATGTACAAAAAATATTTTTATACTGAATGCAGTTTTTATAATAAGTTATTTAGTTGCACATTGCATGTTGCACTTTTTTCTTATTTCTGTTTCTGGGAAGATGTCTATTAAGCTTTAAAATTAATTAGAATGACAGGCATTAATTTTTATTTAGTTTATTTTTCAAAAACCACGCAAAAATGAATCATTGTGGCGGACAAAAATCATTTAAAATTTATTTAAAATCATGATCTTCCATAATTGATCGTGTTGTATTTTTATGTTCATAATGTGTGTTATACTCTTAAAATAAAAGTAATTTTCAAACAGGTGTAATAATAATATAGTTTCTGTTTTCTTCATGCAAATAATATTCTTGTTTTATGTTCAGCTTGAGCAAAAACTAGTCTTGAGTTAATGCGTAACTAAACAGATTTTACAACAATTGTTAAAGCAATTTGCAGACACTTATACTGTGACATTAGCTATTCTTTCGCAAGTTTATTACTTGTCTATTTCATTTTGCATTTATCTCATTAATACATTGGAATTTATTTATATTTAATGCTTGAGCCAGACTAGCAACTATCATTTTACGAGTGTTTCAACCTTTAGGTACCAGAAAACCAACATAGATCAGCAACTTCTCTAAATATATTTCAACCACATAAGTAACGACTAAAACATATTATTATCTCTCACAAAGATGTATAAGGAAGTGCTAGTTTTATGAGAGATTCAATTTCGTTGTATTCATTACTCAAAAATTTGCAGAATACTCTTAGCTATAATTTTTATTTGAAACTTTTTTGTTTATATTGAACAGCTAAGAAATTAATTTAATAAATTAAATATACCAGATTTTTACTTATACAAAGTATAAGTATTGGAATCACGAAAAAAATCGCTGACGAGATTTTTGCAGAAATACATATTTTGACGTCCACTGAATCCGTTAAGACCAATTTCTCAATGATGTCTGTGTGTGAGGATGAGTGGATGGATGGATGGATGTCCGTGTGCGCAATATCTCATGAACGAGACAAGATATGTAAACGAAACTTGGAATTTATAAGTTTCATAAAAAAAAGGAAGAGCTGAGTTGATTTTGAATGAAATTGAAAAACCGGAAGAGGAAGTTTACTAGACACACAATACAATAAATTCCATTTATTTCAAAAATAGAATCAGCTATGAGAAAAAGTTTCAAATGAAAGATGTTAGCAAAAATATTTGGAATATAAAATGTTGTTTGCATTTTTCTTGTACATGCTTCTAATTTTGAGAAAAACTAAATTATATATTTAATAATATATTTCAGTAATCTTAGTTACAATGGAAACAAAAACTAAAACATTTTTAATATCTATGTGTCAAACGTGTCAAATAATTGTGAAATGTCAAAAATATGTGTCACATGAAATATTATAAAAGTAATATTTGTGTTATTAATTAGAAAGTTTTGAAGACTAGATATTAATTAATATCTATTTTAAAATAAGTTCATAGTTACAGTGACAACAAAAAATTAATCAGGTTTATCATCTATGTATCCCACTGGGGTCTTTCACAATTTTTTTTTATGAAACTTTATCTATATTGAAGACTATCTACACTTTTAAAAAGTCTTAATTGTTATTCATTAAGCCATAATGATTTTTTTTAAAATGTTGTGACGTCATAATAGAGCTGTTGCTAGATCTAAAACAGTACAAATTGTCAATAATCGTAGTCATATATTTTTTTACTTATGTATTTTATTATTATTATTACAATAAAATAGAACATTTTTGTAACAAGAATTATTTAAATCTTTCAAAATAAAGGCATATGCAAGGAACAACTCATAGGTACGTGTTCAGTTGGTTTTATTTGTATAAGAAAGTAGTGTGGTGCCCACACCAGATTTTTTGTCTATATTGAACTGCTAAGACATTGTTTAAGCGGAAATATATATCATTCAACAAAATCCTGGGATAGTAATTGAAATATTTTTATTTGTTAATTTCGGAAGTGCATATAAATCGTGTTGCTTTGAAGCGTGGGTGTGAAATAAATGCAATGACAAGCTGATGAGACAATTGTTAATATTCAAGATAAAAACTTGTGACAAGATGAATGGGCGTTAAATGGAGTGTAAATTTGAATACATGTTCTCATATTTTTAATGCACAGTTATTGTCTGAAGTCGGAAGATATATTTTGTGTCCGGCACGCAATAGGTAAATGAACTATGAGTCTGGAAAAACTGCCCTAAAGAATTCGCGCATTTTACAAGCATTCCAGGTTATATTATTCATTGGGTGACTCACTTACTAAATAAAAAATATTAACTACGTTTCAATGGTGCAAAATAGTGAAAAAGTTGCTAATTTTATTTTATATTTCTTCCTAATCAACTCGTAATTCGAATTCTAAATATTAATTATAAAATTTCAATTTGTTTTTTCTCCTAATAAAATGTTAATGGGATATTTATTTATTTGATATTCTAATTTAACGGGCGTATTCAGTATACATTACTTATGAAATATGTAAATTTTGATAGTCAAATTATCACAATTTAATGGTATCATGTATTTCAAAGCACCAAACTGTAAAATAAATAGCATATTTTTAAACCTTCAAAATATTTCCCACCTAATTCCAATTAGTGACTTGCGCAGTCGATGCAGTTAATTTATAATAAAAATCGAATATAAAATCTAGCAGCCAGCAAACTTTTATACGATTGAAAATAGGGCTAAACCTGAAAAATCCTGAGAAGTGATGCTTCTATTTTTAGCTTGTGTCCGCGGAAACTAGACCTGCGATTTTACCAGTATTCTACACAAAATACATGAAATAAAACATTCAAATATTATTTGAATAACTCTGCTACTACTCGTTTTAACAAATCTGGGTTTTATATTGTTTATAGCAAAACTACTGTCTATCATAAAAACATATACTACAATAATTTGATTGTTTAGAATGTTGAATTTGGGAATACATATTTTAAATCTTAAACGGTACAAAATACAGAAAAAAGTTTCAAATAAAAATTGAAGCTATGAGTATTCTACATCTTTTTTATTATAACAAATTTTATTGTAACTCTATTATTTACTGAGATATATGGCCAAAAACCTGATACGTCAAAATTCTAAACACAAATCATATCAGCAAGTTCTGCAATTATGTACTTTGCTTCTCAGCTGCGTAGGAGATCTGCAACCGCAGATCTATCGTTTTTATGCAGCAAACTACAAAAAGCATTGTGATATATGTATTTATTTTAGTTTGAATGAAATGTTTGCCTGGAATGTTGGTAATCCTGTTTGAAGATTATATCAGCCCTTCAGATAAATCGAGATAAGCCACCCCTAAATTTGCACCCTTAAATATAAATATTTTATGAGCAACATTACGACTTTTCAAATTGAAGTGTTTCTAAATTTGGAGGGCAGTAACGCAATAATGTTTATTTATTTATTGAGAAAATATATTATTCATAAACTTCCTTGCGAAAAAAACAATAAATTTAGGAGTTTTGCTTTTACAGAGCTATTGTTTGTAATAATTGTGAGGAGAAATTTAAAGAATTTATACTTTCTGTTGTGGAAACGCTCAAGCAATTACATATATTTTTTAGGTTGTAAAAATTATGACTGCACATATTTAACGTATTAAATAAAATTTATTACATCCCGCAGCTTCCAGAATTTGTTTTGTTGCAGTTTTATTGCACATCATAAATCAATTACACACTAATAAATATAATTGAAAATCTGCTGCGATGAATAAATAAAATATACGAGTAATTCCTGCGGCGAAATTTTGACGACTGCTGTTACAGCAACAGGGAAGTAGTAATCACTCATTTATGTATTCACTTTTTTGTTTCACTCTACCCTAATTTTAATAGACCACCCAAGTTAATCAGATGCCTCATTTCTATCCATAAATAATCGCTCTGCTTAACCATAGATCGAAATATAATACGCGTGAGTAACGAACAAAAAATACGATTAAAATAAAATCTTATTGATTCCTAAAGCAAGTTTCTAATTCGGAGCAAAGTTGCTCGTTGAAGACAATGACTTTTACTGAATAGAATTATAGAGGACGCCGCCCCGAAGGGGTGGCAACCATTCAGAAAGTTTGGGGCCCAAGTTGGATTCCAGATGAGTTGTTTGGAATATTGCTTTCAATAAAATACAATAGACTAGGAAGTTCTCTTTGCTACATTGCAAAGCATTATTTATTTATCTGACTGTACTGGAGTAAATTACTTTATAGTCGTGGTTTATTTACACTCATGATCTGTTCTCAAATGCCCTATCAAGTATTGGATTTGTAAATACCATAAAAACTGGTTTAAAATACCCACACACTCCTCTCAAATATCTCAATTCTACAACAGTTATACGTCGTTCAAACTTCTTCATCCACACCCAACATTCAGAACCATACATCAATGTAGGCACTAACACACCATTATAAACATTATTTAGCAAAATATATAAAGTCATAATGGCTGGTACAACGAGCTCTGTTTTTAAGTGTTTTAAGAGCAGTTTTAGCGCTGTACAATGTTCTAAAATTATTTTATAAACAAATGTTTCAAATAGAAGTTACAGAGAAATGTACCACTTTTATTTGAAGTATTTTTTTCATAAAATAATTTTAGAACATTGTACAGCGCTTAAACTGAGCTTAAAACACCCAAAAACAGAGCTCGTTGTACCAGCTATTATATTTAACTATTTTTTCGTTATCAATTCATCCTGACCAATCTGTATGACAGTCTCTGCTCACTGGGATAACCAAAGCGGTATCAGAGAAGTTCTTATACGGCCAGAGCCTCCAATAAAATATGTTCTACCATTTTTATGTGAAGAATTTTTCTCTGAATTAATTCAAAATAAAGATAGCGATCATAAAATATGCAGTTTCATTTCCAAAACCAGCTGCAAAACGAGTAGCCTTCAAGTCAACGAAAGAGTAAGTAATTCAGTTGTATGTTTGTAGTATTTTGCGCTGCCCGGCTTCCCAAATAATTTCAGAGAAAAATTCTTCCAGTAAAACTTGCAGAAAATTTAACGTTCTACAACTTTTATTTAAAGAATTTTTCTCTAAAATAATTCAGAAGACTGGTAGCGTCACCAAAAGAGGAAGTTGTCCAGCATTTGATCGGTAATATACGCTATTCATTTTTGAGTTAGATGCAAAGTACAGTTATTGTGAATTCATTGAATGAGCTACTAGGTATTTGCCCTTTCAGTCTTGAAGTCTTGACCTTGCCTGGCGTGGGAATAGCGATTCAATTGTTTTGGGAGAACATTGTAAATGGTTTATTACTTTGTTGAAAGCAGTAATTATTTTAAATAATTTTTAATACACGCTAGACTATTATTAAATGGTTGAGAGGTTTCGTATGTACAAACCGGTTGAAACCTAATCACATTTCTTCTTTTAAAAAACATATTCCGCAAAATACACATTCAATATCTTCCGCATCGATATATGCAATAAAAATCAATCACTTACCGTTCGCTGTCTTTGCTATTTTTCTGGGTCATCTAGGAGGCTGCATCAACTCTGCTTTAATAGTCAGTTTCACTAGTATATAAACACTATATTCACTATTACGTAGTTGGAAATATGTACGTATAAACACTGAAAAGAAATAAAAGAGTCACTAAAATATAAAATGTCTGCACAATGAACAAGCACGCATCAACTAAAGCAAATGCAAAACGTGCATGGCTAACTGCGAGCGTCGAAGCGTCACAGTCTCATGTCATTCAACAAGTTTAAACCAAATAATTATTAATATTTAAATGATAATTTTTGATCTGAAAGCAGTACTTCACATTCTAAGCTACATTTTTACAAGTAAAACCATTCTGGAATGTCTTGCCAACTTTGGCAAAAATAAACTACTATTTTGTCCTACCAATAAACTAATAAAATGTTTTAGAACGCATAGTAAATTAAAATACTCGTATATATTCATGAAGTATAATTTATTATTATAATAAAATCGTTTAGAATAAAAGAAAATGTCTATTAAGTGAATATCACAAACATCCGTTAGTAAATAGTTGGAGGAAGCTACTAAAATAAAGAAAAAACTAGTAGGTGCGTTTACTGACCACAACGCTAACAAAAACAACTAAAACAAGAAAATGATTCTATTGAGCAATTAATCTAGGCGGCTGGGATAACGGAAGAAGATTGAAAAACGACCATCGCGGTTTCCAAAACAAAACAGAATCGTTTTCTTGTGATCTTATATCAAGGAGGAATTTAAATAACTATAAATACAAAAAGAAAAACATGCAACACTTTTCAGGCTCTGTACAAGCTATAAAAATCATTTTAGAGAAAAATGTTTCAAGTATTAATTGTGGGAAATTTAGTAGGCTGCATGTTTTGTTTGAAGCATTTTTCCCTAAAGTAATTCAGAAACATTTGGTAGAGCAAAATTTAATATGTAAGGGGTCAATATTTAGAGGAAAGATTGTGAATAACTTTTTCTATTTTGCACCGATTAAACTTATTTTTTGTGCTGTGATAATTTTTGTGATTATGAATTATTAAATTGAAGAGAGGTACCTCGAGTATTATTTTTATAGAGAGGGTCACGGGTGATGTTTTGTTAGTGTAAAAAATAAACAGTTACTTTTTGACACCAAATATTTACCAGACCGGAAAAATAAACCAAATATTCTTTTATTTATCTAAACTACTTGATA
This sequence comes from Poecilus cupreus, assembly GCA_963942605.1. Lineage (NCBI taxonomy): Eukaryota > Metazoa > Arthropoda > Insecta > Coleoptera > Carabidae > Poecilus > Poecilus cupreus. The sequence goes on along the minus strand of OZ012724.1, from coordinate 26,293,785 downwards.
CAATTTTCTAACAAATAAAAAAAATTCTAGAAGTCTCTATTAGAGCATAAAATTATCAATTTCTTATCTCCAGTGTTTGGTGTCGTCCTATTTCATTTACAAATAAAGTAAAACAAACTCAAAACAAAAAATAAATGCCTCAATTCATTCTTGAACTAAATACTATGGGCAGACAAGTGAATAGCGGAAGAAACACCGTCATTTTTTTGAAGATACACCAATTTGTGATGGTAGCGTTGCGCTTATAACTAGACTTGTTACATACACTGGTTCTTATTAATTGTTTCCTAGTTTTTTTTTAGTATAAAAAGAAAATGGGCGCTTCTAATAGGTTTCACTTTTTTCAACGCTTTTTAGATGTATGTCTTTTGTTTATGGCGTTAATCCTAATGAGCCGAAAATAATTGGCTAGTTAGTAAAGCGATTTTACTGGCGAATTTAACGATCCGTTTAATTTATTATTTTTAGTTGTTTTAAGCATAAATAAGCAAATAAATTAGAACAGTTCTATATTTTGAACGCTCTAGAGAGGTTATGAATTATTTTAGAGAAAAATGTTTCAAATAAAACACCTAGAAAATTTAATTGCCTGCATTTTTTACCTGAAGCATTTTTCTCTAAAATTATTCAGGAACGTATAGCAGTGCATAATATATCTTCTCATTAATTTTATCATCATATCATCACACCATTTAACCATTTCTGAGTGTATTCTTCATTTATTTTCATGTTCTTTCCGGTTTTTTTTTTTTTACAGTGACTTGTACATTATAATATAAGATGAAGTACAAATTTTTGTTGGGTTCGTTCACTCCCATGAATTTTGTTTTGCAAATTCAAATTTGAATAAATTATTTCTTACAATTATTCTTATCGAAAAACAAAACAATTATTTCAGTAAGGTCTTTGAACATTCTAGTATTTATATATGTGGATGAAAAGGATAGCTATAACATTAAACTATAAAAAATATTCGTAGAACTCTAGTTGGTCAAAAATTCAGAACTTTGATACTGTATCTCTCATTCCCATGAACGACTACAGTAATGAAAATAATTCGTATATTTGTATATAACATACTAAGTTTATTTTCAATTTGAATTTACAGTTTTTGAGAAACAAATAAAAATATACCAAAAAACACACTTTTTGGTATATTTTTATTTGTTTCTCAAAAACTGTAAATTCAAATTGAAAATAATTTTAAGATGTTATAGACGATCTTATTTATAAATATACAAATTATTTGCATTACTGTAGTCGTTCATGGGAATGTGTGGCATATATTTTACTACTTTGAAAATTATGTTCATGTATAATTTGTAAACAAAATTAGCTTTTTAAACTTTATTACAAAACTTTGGACTTTTATCTACAAATGTAGGTATAAAACATTATATGTTTCATTTATTATAATAATGATATATTGTTTCAAAAAAGTCATGTTCATCTTGCGCTATTTTCAGCTCTTATGGTTGACCTTAAATCAAGTAATATTTCAACAAAATTAGTGAGAAAGTAATTAAAAATTCCGGTTATCTGATCCTATTAAAATTTTATCCCAAAACCTGTTAAACAGTATTCCAAAACTTCATCATAATCACAACAATAAAATAAAGAATGCGGTAGCTTAAGCCCGTCTTAACTCTAAATCAAATTACAGAATTAATGTAATCAGTGTAATCACAGATCTACCCAAGATAATTCCGCTAAACTCGCGACTAAACTAAGCCCGGATTAAATGGTTTCAATGGTTGACCACCCAAACTAGCGGTTGTCTCAAATTAGAGGTAAGTCTGGCCTAGCGTGTGTGGCCTACGAACACGAAGAAGATCTAAGAAGTTGAAGATTAGATAGTAATAAGATTTTAATCGTATTTAGTAAGTAATGATAACGGTAGATAATTAATTAATTGACTAACTCTAAGTTTATGTTAAGTATAGCGTGATAATTAATTTTTTGCGCTGTGATTTTATGGTCATTAGTTAATTGATGGACAAATTAAATTATTATTTTAAGAGAATTGTTGAGCAACTTTTTATGGAGTTTTTTTCCAGAAGCTTTTTGCGTGATTTCATTATTGATTTTTTTGTACCTTTTCTGTCATTTCACGTAATTTAAAACCCAATATCCTTTCCCAAACAATATTTCAAAAGTTTTTGACTATTTGTCAACCAAAAACATAAAACCATTCAAACAAAACGAAGTCTTGTATGCATAAGTTTGTATGTTTTTTCTGTAAACATTAAATTACGAAAGACTACAGGATGATAAGATGAAGAAAGCATATAGTGGCCAGCTAAAATAATACTCGACTGGCCTTGCCACTAAGGGGGCGAGCCCTAGGGGGGCAAAGAGGCCCTGCAACCTTGTGAGGAGGTTTCACTACCTTCTGTTTCGTCCAGAACGAACGAATCTACAATTTATTATTTATTATTGTTTTATTATAAAATTATTATTCCTTCTCAACTGAAGATGTATAGTGTAGCTTATTAAAACCCAAAGAATCTTAATAAAACTGTTATACGTCCTCCATATTAAAAGTACAAAATACCGAATACTTCCAATGTTAAGTGTTGGTGTTTGAGAATAGTATATTCTACAAGTAATGGAATGGCACATATTCCACGCGAGCAAAAAGTTTGTAGTTCGAGCTGAAGGCGAGGGCTACGGTTTGTGAAAAAAAAAATACAAATATAAAACTGTTGAAAACGTCAAACTCAAAAATAAAATTAAAACAAACAGACGTAACCATAGTAACTGAATCAAAATACTTCATATATCGCGGCTCTAATTCGTCGAAAATATTCCATACGCGGCGTATGGAATGTTAGTGATTTCATAACAATTTTTAGTTGTAGAATGCGTAGTTTCTAAAACAGTGTTATAGAAAAATGATTTGATGATTGATTGTACTGTATATATATTTGGGTAGTATGTTTTCGAGGGATGGTCGTATTGACCGGAAGATTGAAAGGCGGGTGTCTGTAGAGTGCAAGGTAGCTCTCGGTATTTTTGCTCGAAACGTAAATGTATCTACAGATGCTTGATTGAATGTTTATAATGGTGTGTTGGTGCCTACATTGATGTATGGTTCTGAATGTTGGGTGTGGATGAAGATGCATGAACAACGTATAACTGCTGTGGAAATGAGGTATTTGAGAGGAGAGTAATCGTGTCCGAAATACATTGGTGTAAGGTGAGTGTGAGATTGAGAAGAATGTTGTTAAGATAGTGGGAATGAGTCAGTTGAGGTGGTTTGGCCATATTGAGTGAAAGAGTGAGCGTCTGAGGAATAAGTATTTAGGTATTTATTGTTGACTGTGTTTCTGGTTATGTATGTATACAAACGTAATTGAGGGGTATATAATGTATAATCATTTTATTATGATCCTTTGGATTCTAAAGGGTTACACTTTAAAACGATTTTCTTTTCGGTCGAAGCTGACTGGGGTGAAAGCAAATGAGTCGTATTACAATACCCTGTCTGCAGTCTGAACTCTACTTGACTGGAACTTGAGAACCCAGCTGATGCACCTCTAAGTTCTGAGTTCTTGCACGTCTTGCAAACAATACAACATAACTACGAATGAAATGTTCCGTCTCGAAGATTCAAAACGTTTATTTTACTTACTTATCGATTACGGAATTGTGGTTTATTAATTTACATGATTACTGGGTTTGACTGAATGTAAATTACAACATTATGTACATCAAAGTCTTTTAAACAAACTATCTGGAATTCTGGAGCAATTAATCACATTCAGATTACCAGAAAGAATATAATAAATTATAAATGTAATCAGGCAAGGTATTCATATGCGTATTAACGAAAATAAAAACAAGTACAATTCAAAAGCATCTGCAGCAATATATCAGGCTTGGGTATTCACTCTGAGACTAATTGTAAATAATAGTAACCTGTCCTCTTAATTTCGTTTCACTCTGATGGTAAATCTGAGCCTGGAGGACAGAATCTTAAGCAGAGATGTTAACAGAAAAGATTAGAAGACTTGAAACTTGTTGTTGCGACATTCTAAAAATTAATTAAAGCTTATTGTTTATTCGATTCTTGTTAGCTATAAATATTTATGTTTTAAAGATAATTATAGGTCCTCCCACGTGGACAAATCCACAACTTCAAAAGCACGAAATTGAAAATAACCTCTTGCGTCCTCAAGCTCTTGTATAATGCTAGAACTGGTTCGATTAGCACACCGTTGGTCGTAAGACGTACCTAGCTGAAGGCGAGTCACTCAAGTCAGCGAATTTATCAGATAACCAAACAGATTAATACATACATTACGGTATAGTGAGTTTTTTTCGCTTCGAGTTTAACACACAACATCGACATCGTCACTCTACGCCGTATCGTAGTGTTATGTTATGTCTTGTGTCCGTATATAGAAGGTGGACACTCAGGAGTGTGACAGGTAGCTGAGGATGACTTTGGAGGTGATTGCAGGTCATTTAGATGAGGATTCACCGTTAGAAAGATTCGAAATATTTATCTGTGAATATACTTGGGATTGTAGGCTGTTTATCTGGCTAGTGAGTTGATTTACAAAAAAATGTTACGAGTAAAAGTTGTAGAGGAATACATGGGCTATAATTTTTATTTGAAGCTTTTTTCTGTAGATAATTTGGGGAACGCTTCACAGATGAAAATATCTTTCAACTGCTACCTAAATATATTATTTTATTTAACACCTCTCAATAAATGCTCTATAACTGTGGCGATTTTAAACAAGAAAAGTAACAGATTACCCCCTAGTGGGTATAATTTTGAGCAAAGTCACTAGTGAGTAATTTTGTATTTATAACAATCATAACACACAACACCTTAGTAACTACTTCGATTGACATTTTAATTTAAAAAATTTATAGCATATGTCACTGTCAAATAATATTTCTTTAATAATTTTTTTATTATTAGGAGATGTTGGATAAAACGTTATACTTCAAACGTGGGCAAAGTGGAATTACCCACTCGATAAAATTATTACACTCAACCTTCGACTTTGTGAGCTAAAATTTCTCTCGCGGATAATTCCTTATTTTGCACACTTGTACAGTAAATAACTCAGTAAGATCTGCTATTACAGAGCCACTATTTTGTTGGAGTGGATCAATTTCCGTTTCTTTTTCTTTAAATGTCTGTAGTTAGGTTTCCACACCTTCTTATTTTTTGTTTTACTTTGCCAGTTTTTAATTCCTGCTGCTTTTAAATCTTATGTTTCCTTGCGCCATGTTTATCTGTGTCTGTTTCGTCTTCTTCTTTCTCCTGGTTTCCATTCTACTTTCCACTGCTGATCCTTTCTTTCACAGATGAAATAAACTACCTCATAAAATTATCTTTTTATAGCGAGATCTGCTATTGTTGTAGTGGATCAATCTCTGTTTCTTTTCCTTTAAATATTTGTAGTTAGGTTTTTTAATATCTTCATATCTTTTGATTTACTGTTCCAGTTTTAATTCCTGCTGCTTTTAAATCTTTTCTATTTCTTTTAGTTATATGTCGATCTGTGTTTCGTCTTTTTCTTCCCCCTGGTGCCCATTCTACAACTGATTCTTTTCTGCTCTCCATTTATGTCCAAGCAATCTAACTCTCTTTTTACTATGTCTTTTCCTTCCAACTCTTATTCTATTTCATAGTTCTGTATTCGTTTAGTTTGTTGGTTCTACTATAGTTCTTATTATTTTTCGTTGCATTCTTCTTAAGTCTTCTTCCTCTGTTTTGTCATTGTCACAGTCTCAGCAGCATACATTGTTATTGGTCTTATCTAAAAAAATTTTGAGCTACTCGACAGTATTTCAAATTGCAAGTGCATAAAGCACCCTCAAATACCAACCTACCCCCAGGAATGACCCGTGAGTGTCAGTGCTATATGTCGTTGAAAATCTCTACACATATGAACCTGGGTCCGTCCCGTGGAATGCCAGCACATGAGGCTGCGCTGACGCCGAAGTGCGCGCAGGCGTGTGTGCATGACCGCCCTTGACCCCCCTCGCAACACTCACACAAACAACATTCACATATATCAAAGACACACAACAGTTTGTTGTTTATATACAGACAACAAACTTTTGTGTTTGTAAAGTCAAGGTGAGACAGAATTAAGAATAGAATTCATTTAATTTTAAATTGGTTCAGATTTAAATTTGTGTAATAATATAACAAACACTACCCGGAGGAACGCGTAGGAATAAAGATGAAGAATTGTTGAATTCCTAAGAAGGTCTGAGTGGTGATTCTACAAAATTTTAACACTTACAGAAGTGGATGACATAAAAAAGTTCATATAATTTGTGCATCCATTCATTTGTAAATTGCAAATAATAAGTAAAATTAAATTACGCAATATATAATTACTGATTGCTAAACTTGTAATTACTACTAATTACAGTGCAATTCAATCGAAGCAACAGTACAACTAGAGAGGGTACAGGGTATAATTAACCCCTAGAATTATTAAATGTTGCACAAATAGGATTATTATACTTCTCTAATTAGTTTTCTCATCCAAATCTTCATGTTTTCGAAATTAAATTCATGTAATTCTTGAATTGCATGTTCAGCAACTGTAGATTTATCTAATAATGTCGTTTGTGTTCTATTAGTTTGACTAATATATACTTTACCACACTGATACGGAATCTTATAAATTCCAGAAAAATGACGTTTGTGTGTCAAATTTATTACGAATCCTGCCAATTTTATATGTTACTTTAATGATATATGGTAACAGTAACAACTTGAGGAACATGTCTTCGACTTTATCCTTAAAACTTAACGTCGTTTTGTTTTAAAAATACGGAACAACTTCTTTCAACAAATTAATACATATTGTTTTGTTGCAGATTCGCGATCATCTGTCTGTGTGTCATCTTTCAAATCGTGCTTGCTACCTGCAATATGGGTAAAGAAGAAAACCATAGTCTACTGAAAAGCCTTGGTCTTACAAAAGTACGAATGCCATCAAGTCACTATCGAAAACGTCTTGCTGTTGATGCCCGTCACTACAGCAGATCCGACGACTCGCATATGTTCGTAATTAAATTACCCCCTAACCCCCATTATTACGTTCACAACCGCCCGGATTCGAACTCAGCCCTCGTGGAGAAGAAGAAAGTACCGGTTGGTTTCCAGGCCAACGGGAAGCCCAAGAAGATCTATCATTGGAATATGCCAGTGTTAAAGAAAATGGCAATTCAAAGATCTGATAATCGTCTACAGAAAGATGAGAAGCATTCGTGGAATAATGTGAATGATAAATACGCAAATTCTAATGTCTACCACAGGAAAATTCCGACTTATTACGTGCCGGTAAAGCAGAAGAAAACTTCGTTTCATAAGTATTTTCCAGGAAATGGGAAACCGCATTCCTTCTACGTGATTGAGAAAAGTAAAAAAGGGCACTTGCATAAGTTGTTAGTGTAAATTTTGGGGATTATTTTGTCTAGTGTAGTGCAATATGTGTGTTTTATTGGAAAATATCAAGCAATTTTTCTGAGGAAACATTCTGGAAAATCAGTTTTCTTTTGCCTTTATCTGTAAAATAATTTAGGAGCGTTCTGAAAGAGTAAATATATAATCGGTGTTTTTACAACAGAAAATAATTAAATAATTTCTCAGTAAAATTGCTTAAGATACGAATGAATAATGAATGAATGAAGCTACTTATTGTACGCTTAAAATACTGAGAACTCGTTTAAAATGCAAAACTATTATTTTACAACTTAAAACTTAAGTAATTTATTCTCTGTAACATCTGTTTTTGATGAGTTTTCAGTATGTTTTATATTTATATGGACGCTATGAAAACCAGTGCCACTTAGTATACTACTATTGTAATTTTCGTCCATGTTGATCATACGATTAATTACATACTTCACGATTAACTAAGCTTAGAATTACGATGTCGAATAACGAATTTGTCTACATATCTTTGCTAAATATAAACTGCCAATACTTTTACATATTTATACGGTATTTATATATGAATATTTATTGTAAATTTTGACTATAAGCGTAAAATTGTCAATTATTGAATAATCGTGTTATCATTTTTTCGTACTGTAAGAATTATTCAATGTAAAATATCTACTATGACTGCTATAATTTTGCTCAGTTTCAGACTGCACTATGTATTTATATTTTTATTTTTTATACAATAAATTTCTATGAATTTTAAACTCTTTCATTATTTCTAATCTACAAAAGTGCTACTGCTGTCGTAAATATAGAATTAATTTAAAAATCATGGACTAGTTTACTCTCCGTTGTATCTATCTAATTATCTTTTCCATCCTTGCGTGCGTCAAAATATAACACCCTATTTTCTCTGAACCTATTTATAAATCACCCTCGAGCTTTCACAACTAGTAGTAAAAATTGCTGTCGTTATATGTCATTATATAGAAAACAGAGCAACCAGCAGGCATCTTACAATGATAAGGTAAATTATTACATGTCGTTTACTCTCAAAAGATCTGAAATTGCTGCAATTTATTTAACTAGAACGAAAAATGAACCAGAAATGATCGAGGGGACCAATTGGAAAACATTAACGAGGTAAGGTATCTTTGTTACATTGTTATCTAGTTGTAGATGATACCAATGTGTAATTATAAGTTTGTAGAAGACATTTTGCACCATTTAACTGAACGAACGATGAATTATATTTAAACATATGGTCCAATAGCACTAGGTTCCTACGGAAAACGTATGTGTCAAAGGAGAAGTTAAAATGTATTTTACTGGAAAATATCTCGAAGAAAACCCGTGTCAGGAAACAGGAAATGTACTTTCCATCAAGAACTCACGCTAGAGCTTCCGTTCTGAGCTCCAATTCCAGTACAGAAGTAAATGGAACATAGTATGTCAAATCTCGATGCACACATACTACTGTATAAAGTTATTGGTTGTGGGCAACGTTATTTACTAGTTGAGGGTGCTTTTGGCCACAGAAGGGGGCTTTATCGACCGTAAACTGATTTTATGGGTATAAGACATTGTACCGAACAGAAGCTAAGATTTTATGCTGTATTGAATGATACGTTATTACTTACTGAATTTCTGATTGTAAAAATAATTAAGTATTGATTTGTGAATTAAAATGTTTTAACTAAAGCCCCTATTTTGTGAAATGTGTGCAGATTACATTGAAATTTACTCTTTTGACAGCTATGTTCAAAACATAACTTTTACGGTTTAGTTTAGTTATTTGACGTACCGATTTAGCTATCTAGTTTTAAAGTACATTTTTTATATGTACTATAAGATTTTAATTAAGCGACAATACTTAAGATATATCAATTTGTTTTACCGTTTGACAACTTTAGATTAGGTTATATTTGTCGCGCATTTTATTGGATGTATAATAATAGTACTCATTGTTAATTCCTACCTTTTTGCTTCAGTTTTCATAAATTTATTCTATTTTCACAGTAAAAACAATTAATCACTAAATGTATCAACATTGGACCAACACTTGTCACATCAACTCACAAATTTGACGTATGACATTTGTTTGAAATGGTGTATCAGTTTAAAATGATTAGTTGGATATCAAATTAAACATCAGTAAGTTTAAATTGCATTAAAATAAACTATTAGATAGTACCTGTCACGTATTTCATTAAACAATTTATTAAAATCACGTAACCTTTTGCTGTCATCTCAATTTGCAGTTAGATTGTTGTAAGAGCGTAATAAGCTCAAATCCGATGTAAAACATCAAACATAAAACAAGGGGGGGGGGGGTTTCTAGTGTATGTGTACCTATAAAATTGTGTTGGTCCAATGTCAATACATATCTCTCAACAATCGTGCACGTAATAATAAAACAAACATAATAAACCCATACCCACCCCAGCATAGAAATGTTTTTTTTTTTCTTTTTAAAGGAGAATATCCAATGACGGTATCAATTTACCTCACGGGGAATTTTACCGTCGCTGAATATTCAAAAGGAAACAAGAAGTACAAGGTAATTTACAATAAATACAACAAAATATATGACATAATTATTTTCAATAAAACTTCACATTCTTGTATTCGGTTTTTCAGCTTCTGGGCGGGTCTTTCAGTCCAGGGAAAACCAATCTTGCACCGGAAACGATCAAGCTTCGATGGCCGATGTGATTCACGGATGGGACAGTTTGTGTTTTATCCTGAAATACAATTTTATATTTACATTTAAAATTTATTCATTTACATCTAACAAAAAATACTTACCGTTTGTTGCGTCATCGTCTTGGCTATATTATTTATTATTCGAGGGCATCTTTGTCATCATCCTCTGCCTCTCCAGTTCCTCAGATCTCCAGAGACGGTCGGAAGCTCTTACGAAGATCGAAAACAGAATAGAACAGAGCAAAAAATGAATCATTCACAAGTTTACATTTTATTCGCGAGATAAACACACAAGTTTCTAAATTATTTTAGGAGAAAATATTTCAAATTGAAAGAGTAATTTTTCAGTGTTCATACACTTAATAAAATAATATTCAGAGCAATTTTAGTGGAACAAATAAATATATCTCAATGTTTTTAATGTTTATAATATTCGCATAACTTAAAACTAAAACGGTTCGAGGGTAGCTAACTTAAATCTATAATACAGCGAATATTATAAAGCTAATTAATGTAGGTAATTACTACATAAACAAAATGGATTTTTAATAAATCTCCTTAGCAAAAATATGCCCTGAATATTTAGAAATATTCTTATAATTAATGGTATATTTAAAGCATAGCTCTCCTAACTAATTTAAATGTTTTGTAATGAGTTTTATTTACTGCCAAAATAATTAATTGTAATTTATTAGAATGTAACAAATAAAATTAATTCACTTGCCTTTTGTGTTAATCCTTTTGGACGAAAACTCTCTTTCGTCCAGGATAAAGACGATCTCCAGGTGCCCAGATCACCGAAGATGACCGGACAAAACAAACCAATCACTAAATGTGTACTTTTATTTATTCTCCAGCCCAATAAATTTTGAAATTCAATGAAAATTCGAGAGAAATCGTTTCAAATTAAAAAGGAAAATCATTTCATATCAATAAATATAGACAAACAAAAATTCAGGGCACTTTTATTGGAACAAATAAATATTAGTCAATGTGTTTATTGTTTATAATATTCGCATAACTTAAAACTAAAACGGTTCGAGGGTAGCTAACTTAAAACTAAAATAGGACGAATATTATAAAACTAATTATTTAAATTACTGCACAAACAAATCTGTGCGTTATTTAATTAACTTTCATCTCCATAAAAACACAGTAAAATATGCCCTGAATATTTTTAGATTTAATTGTGTACATCCAAATATTATTAAACTCATTTGAAACATTTCTCTGTCAATGATTCAAATTTGATTAAATACTGATCAAAATAAAAACCTCTAACCTGTAGAATCCAGGTTCCTGGCACACGAATTGTCCTACGGCTGGAATCCTTTCATCGGTAACGCGTCCTGCCTACTTCAACCAGGAACAACTTCTTTGTTAAAGTTGTCCGTTTAACACAGAAAACAAATTTAATACAAATACTTATTTACATTAGATCTGAGCTTCACATATTTGAACTTAATTATCTGTCGTCTGAACTCAATAATTATGTCGTGAGAATTCTATACACCATGACTGATAGCATGAACACTGATTAAAGATCACTAACATCATTTAACAGCTGGCAAAAGTTCCGAAAGTATTTACAAAATAAATGATTTGAATTCATTTCACTACTTTCTTACGATACAAATCATATTCAGGGCTATATTTATTTAATTATTTGTGGTAATCAACCTTAAATTATACGTCGTCCAACTTTTATACATTCGTTAAACTTAAATCTAACATGCAAAGTACGGTACGGTTTGGGGTAGCTAAAATATATTACGAACGTATAAAAATTATTCATTAAATTATTGTAGAAGCAACATGCTCTAAACCCTGAATATTTCATAATTAATTAATACATAGAATCATTATCTCGCAAACAATTAGGGAACGTTTAACAACAGAGAAATGAGGGCAGTAACCCTTAACCAGCCCATACTAACAATCGTTGCATACAAAATACCACAGCAAAATTATTAAATACAAAAGACAATTAAATTATGTATAAATCAAAGTCACTTATCTTATTTTTCCTCCTTTGTTGACTGATCTGCTAGGCTCTGGCACTGCAATCTGAAATAATAAAATTCCTATTGAAGTTTTTGATAATTATTTTTTACAAAAACAAACATATGATATACCAGAAAACATAGAATTAATTATTTATTAACATTATTACAAATACAATATATGAAACAGCCTTTTAAAACCGATTTTTAATGAAAAATAATAAATAATTATTACCACTTGGAAATTTCAACATGGCCGCCATGTTTGATTTCTATTCGGTGAAATGTCACAAATTTATATTAAGTTTTAAGCCATAAAATTTTTGATTGACCGTAAGTGTTATATATTAAAATGACCGCGAGTGTTTTACGAAGCGATTCATACCAAAATTGTATATTGTATCGCGAAATTAACACGAAATTTTTAACAAAAATGTGGGAGAGATTACGCCGCGAACTACCTTTCAACAATGAACAAAACACACTCGCCCAGATGCCCAGATGGCGCATGAAATTTACTACGTGGTTTAAAACAAATATTTTTTTAAAAATATTATGAATTATCTTTTCATTCCTAATTCTATTTGCTAAATTGATTTAATTATTATTAAATTAATTAAGGCTACTGATAAAATAAACTATGTAATACGAATACCATTTTGGGCTTTGTATAACCCTGAATACATAACAAAAATATTTAATTATCTAAACTCATATTTAGATAATTTACAAGTCAATTAAAGCAACTCATTAATAAGATATAAATTAATATACATACCTCGAACATTATTTTCCTAGATGAATGGAAACTTCCTTCGTCTTTCCCCCGGTTATACATAACCAAGCGATGAAAAAGTTTCGATAAAGTTTCTTAATCTGTAACAAACATACCACCAATGTTTTATACTTCCAAATAATCGTTGGAAAATAAGGAATCAAATAGTTGTATTTTTAAGATCGATTTCTTACTTCTATCTATGAAAATATGCATTTTCACCTGGAGCTAACAGTGTACACTCTGTACGAATTACTGCGAGTTTGTGCAGGTAACATATGGTTACCAACCGTACTATAATACTTAATTTATTTATTTGTTAATTAATTATATAAACTTTATAAACTATGTAGCATTGTTTGATAATTAATAAATTTGTACCAGAAAATACCCAGATATTTTTATTAGTACAGGAAACTTTACTAACCTTCATGTACATTGCAATTTTCTTTCTTCAATAATTAAATTACCATTTATATATCAAATAACGATATATCTGCAGAGTAATCCTGGATTATTTACTATATATTTTGTCTACACACTTACATTATATTCATTGCGTTGACACATCTATGAAATGTTGCCTGCAATTTATTTGTAACTATTCATTATTTAATCAATGTGAACTTAATTCTACATTACCTTTAGGATATTTACTTTTCTTTTATTCATTTTAAAAGATATTATTCACAAAATTTCTTTCCGAAAATCAAGAAGTTTCAACAGAAATGCACACAGGACTGTTTTCTTTACTGGTGTAAGCGGCTTAGCGTTTTCGAACCAAGTTCCGATGCAAGTTTATGACATTGCAATAAACGAATAAAACTAAAATTGGATTCTATTCCGTACAGATCTTTTAAGCAAGACAAATTTTAAAACTGTTTATTTGATGTCAAACATTTTATAAAATATGTAAATAAATACAGGATAATAAAACATGAGTTATTTTTATTGGCATTCATTCTCGCCTTCCTCCTCCTCTTCTACATCAAATTTCTCGCAGATTTTCTTAGTTAATCGCAAGTTTTCATCATTTAATTCACGGATACAAGTTTCGTTGCACTGAAATAATTTTATTTATAAGTTTACAAGTAATAGAAATATTACAATTCTTACTGAAATTTCTTCCGCGTATTCTTTTCGGATTTCTTCTCTGGTTTTAACAGCTTCCGCAAGACGTTTTTGAGCCTCTCTGGGCTGCATGCTTTTCTTGCTCAACCCTAAAATTGATTCCATTTGCTTGTTTCGCTTCTGCTCTAATTTGAGTTGATTTCTTAAGATGTTGACTTCAGTTATAAGTTGAGTGCTTTCGTCCATCATCTTTAGTTTGTCTTCGTTTTTATCGTAGCGCTTGGAAACCTAAAATATTACATTTATTTATTTATTATCTTTTTAAGATAAATATTCGTTACAGTTTTTCGAAGTCCGCTAATGCTTTTTTCCAAATAATGTCTCTGTTTGGAAAACTCATTTTTCGCTTCGCAATCTTCTTGTCTCGTAATTGCAAATTCTTTATCTGCATTATACTTGTGATACATGTCCTGAAAGCATATTAAATCAAGCATTATATTTATTTTTTTTAAAGTAGTATAGACATACTCGGACAACTGATTTAAGTTTACTGGGATCTTGGATTAAACCAGAAGCATAATGCAGATCAGTTCGCATCTGTTTGATGACATCGCAAGCTTGTCTAAATTTATTTTGTTCATTTTTAAATTCATGATGAGATGCTGACAGTTTTTCTCGCAATTCTGCTAACTGCAATTCTAATTGAACAATATTTTTCTGCAAGTTTTCCAACTCAATAATCATTTCTTGTATTTCCTCTTTCTGGTCGTGGATTTTCCGTTCCCGAGGCTCAATTTGAGCTTTGAGTTCCGTTATTTTAAAGTCTAAAACGAATTTGTATTTTTCCAGCTCTTGGGTTTTCTTTTTTAAGTCGTATATCTTTTTTTCTTTCCCTTGTATTGTCTCATCTCTTTCGGAAATTTCTTTTTTTAACTCTACTATATCTTTCTCCAAACCGCTTATGATGTTTTTGAACTTGACGTGATCGTTTTCTAAAGTGAATATTGTGTGTTTTAATTCTTCTATTTCTTTGGTGCTGGCGTTAAGTTTCTTTTGGAATATTCCGTTCTCAGCTCGCAGTTTTATATTGATACTTTGCTCTTCTTTTAACTCGGATTCATGAGATGCTTTTAACTCGTAGATTTCGCGATCTGCATCGTCTTCTATTTGTTGTTTGATTACTTCGTGGTCTTTTTCTAATTGCTGAATTTCTTCCCGCAACTGTTTAAGAAAACTGTATTATTACAAGCATAGAAAATTCTTAAAAATTGCTTACTTCCTCCATGGCTGTCTCTCTGTTGTGTATTTCATTTCTAAATTCTTCTGCGGTGTCTTCAACAGAAATTTTATGTGATTCAACCATATCTTCAATTTGTTCTTCATAACCCTTTCTAATTTTAAGTAGTTTGTCTTCAAGTTCAGTAAATTTGTTGTATTCCAAAATCAACTTTTCATTATAAGTTGCTTCTATTTCTTCAATAGCCATATCATGACTCCGTCTCATTTTTAAAATTTCCATGTTGATGCTGTGTATTTCAGCCATATGTTCATTTTCCAAGGCCTGGAAAACACTTTGATTAATTATTTTAAACTGTGTTAATGAGTTTTAAGAGATTACATTGTTTTTATCTTTCAGTGTCTCGATGACTTCTTTGTACGCCTCGTGAATTTCCGACATTTTTTCATTGTGATTTTGTTCAATTTGTCGAATTTGATAAGCATGTTCCCTGTCTAATTCACACATTCTCAAGTTTAAATCTTTTATAGACTGTAGTTTTTCTTCCAAGTCTTTATATGGAATTAGAATGTCGAGAGAAGGTTCGTAATCTTTATCAATTTTTATAGCTTTTCCCATTACATTTACAAGTTTCCAAATGCATAATGTGCCATCTACAGCACAACTTATCAAGTATTTGTCGTCGAAAGACATTACAAGCTGTTAAAAACAGTATCTTTAATAGTTTCGAGGGTATAATAAAATAAAAATGATATTTTTACCTGAACAACAGTTCGATTATGTATGAAGTACTCATTACGTTCTGGCTTTTCTGATAAGGGCAACTTAATTGAAAAAATGTTCCCTTGTTTTCCAGAAACAAACATCATCATGTCTGAGTGGCTAAGTACCACGCAGTCTAAGCCCTCGGAGTCCACAGAATGTTGTGTCCTCACCAATGCGTTAACAACTTCTTTGATTTCTCCATCTGATCCTACGGTGTAACTAGTGCGTCCATCGGAAGAAATGTTACACCCAGTGAACTGACAAGTCTTGATGATGACCTCCACAACGCGTTTACCAGTCTGCATTTCCCATTCGTACAGAGCGCCCTCTGATCCACAGGACAAGAGGCGGTGGTCGTTGAATGTCCAGCAGATGTCAGTTACCTTTGAAGAAGTTACTGTTATATTTTGTGCTGTCAACTAAGTGTGTGTTTCTCCAAAATAATTATGTACCTTGCCATTGTGGCCTTTCAAATTCAGGACATTTTCGAAAGTAATGCTTGAGTAAATCTGAATAACATTTCCGTTGACGGCTGCAAAAAGATGTCCTTGGCTGCTGAAAGCGCAAACTGCACAATATCTAATAGTGAATTCTCTTGTTACAGCAAAATCATCTATTAGAATAGTTAGGTATCGGAGCTTTCCAGAGAAGCCCACCAGAGCGTAGAGACCTGTAGGATGTAGAGACACTCCGTAAATGTCCTCCTGGTATATCCTGGAGAATTAAATCTTTACAACTATTATTTGAAGCAAGGAACAGTGTCAGTACTTAGACATAATTTGATCAGTAGTTTCATAGTTCCAGACTCTTATGGAGCGATCATCTCTTCCAACTGTTAAAAGAATGGGTTTCCAAGAACATGCAGCAATACTTTGTATTCCTCCTCTGTGTAATGATGGACCTAATTCTTGAAATTTAATTTCTGGAGATCTGTACAATATAACATCAGAAATAGGTAACAATATGAGTTCGCCAGCTTTAATATTTTTGTTTTGTTTTACAAAAGTCAAAAGACAAATATATTATTTATTTTTTCGTTTCTGTCGGGGTTAAATCGGGGTTGCTAAAAGATGATTTCAGCAACGAAATATATATTATAATACAGCGTTTATAAAACATTAAACGAAAAAATTGATAAAGGCGAACTCATATGATTTATAGAATGTGTACCTAGTGATGTCAGGGCCCCACAAATAAATAAAAAACAGTTGCGGAATGGAACAAGAAACAATTAAATAATCTTGAGTTGGACTCAAAGACATAGAATGAATTTTATTTATGGGATCTATTTGTTCTGTTTCTTTGCCGTAGTGTTCTTCATCCAATTTAAATAAATTGCGCTTTTTAAATTTATGAGGAGTTTCTCTTTCGTAAAGATAAATCTTCCCTGCTCCACATTCCAGAAAAAATCCTTTTGAAAAGGAAAATATACCATTGACTTCGTTGTTTAAATTTGAGACGCTCGTGGAAGATAATAATTGAATTTGTGATGATTGTGCTATGCTAGAAAAATTATTGTATTGTTTATTTATTTATAAAATAATACACAGTTTATTGTCGTACTCGTCTCCGTGCGCAAAGTTGATCAGATTAGCTTCCTCGACTCTAATAACCATTTTTAGTTCTCCGTTTTCAATCATCATTAGTTTTCCATCAGCAGTTCCAGCGAGTAGCCGCTCTTGAGACAACCAAGCAGCACATCGGAAATAAATATTTTCAGCTTTGCTATATCCATATTGTCGCCAAATATTTTCAGTTGCAGCTAACATACGGAAAAGTACATCGCCAACCAAAACAATTACACTTGAATCATTTGGATTGCAAGCGATTTGTCGAACAGTTCCGGTGTTGTTCATATTATTAGCTCGAGTCATACTTTCAATTTTGCCTCGATCAAATTTATAACTCACCAAGATCCAATCTGGCTCACCGTAGACTACAAGAAGACTTTTTAAATCGTTGGTAAATACCATACATTCAATATGTGTAGTCGTGATGCCTTTTTCTACAGGAGCAGGAATCTGTCGTTTACGTTTTAATGTAGTTGAGTCGTAAATAGAAATATTGGGAACTTCGCCGGTTTCTGCTACTGCGATAAACCTCCTACAGTCATTCATCAATTTAGATGATTAAACTAGTGCAAAATTAACAAGTTTAAAGTCTTATTTAACTTACTTGTTAGGGCTAACGCAAATCATGGTGACATTATAACCCTTGTCGGGCAATTTGACATATTTTTGTCGTTTGGCTGAAAAATTATGCAATACAAGCACCCCACCGATAGGATACAAGATGTCATCTTCAGTAATATGATGGACATTGTATTTTATGTCTGTACGAAGGCCGAGTAAATACTTTGGCTGTAAACTGGCAATGTCCATGTCCATTTTGAAGTTTGGAATCGAAATAATTTGTTTACGTTTCGTAGCAACAGATTTTGAGTTCAACGCATTTATCGATTCAAATCGGATACTTTGAGATTCATTTGCTAATTGGTTAATTAAATTGTAATCTTACTATTATTTAGCTCTGTCTGTTGCGGTAAATAATCTTTTTACAAGCTGAGCTTGTTAGTACGATACAGACAAGATTATTGCACGTAAATTAAAATTACACGAGGAAATAGTGCGATAATTATATTGGCTGGTACCAAGAGCTCTGTTTTTGGATGTTAAGAAGTATTTTGGCCTCAGTTTTAACGCTGTACAATGTTCTAAAACTGTTATTTAAAAAAATACTTCAAATAAAAGTTGTAGATAATATATTTCTCTGTAACTTTTATTCCAAGCAATTTTTTATGAAATAATTTTAGAACATTGTACAGCGCTAAAACCGAGCTGTAGTATTTTAAGTATTGTATATTTTATTTGCGATCGTTCAGAATAGTTTTGATTGAAATAAAATGTAATTAATTTCAAATCAATAGTTTTTAAAGTAATAGCAACGCATTGAAAACTACTGCAACTAAATAAACAGTGCGGTAATATTTAAAAAACGCACTGGTGCGGCAACGTATGTCATTACCTGTGTAAAATATTTTGCAATATAAATTAATATATAGGGAAATAAAATGAGGAAAATTAATAAAAGTATTTATTTATTTAGTCGAACTACTTCATATACATACAAAATAAATTTAATATAATACGTAATTACATAATAATTACAAGTAGCATTACAATAAAATTGTAACAACGATGTCAACAAATTTAATTAATAAATTATTAATTAAAAACCACAATTACTTATACCTAAAACATTAAGCGACTTTTCCAACTTTTATTTTTACCTGTTTCTTCGCATTTTTCTTCACTGATTCTTTCTTTTCCTTCTTTATATTCGTGGAAACTTTTTGAAGATTCTGTTTATTAATTGTTTTTACCTTTTCTTTCTTTGTTTTATTATTTGTTGATTGTACTGGAGCCTGCGATTTTTTAAGAGTCTGCTTCTGTTTTTTATTTTTCTTCGGTTTCTCAGCAACAGTTTTCACTTTTTCCTGTTTAACTTCTGTTTTAACAGTTTCAGTTTTAACTTGGGATTTAAGTTTATCCTTTTTAGCTTTAAGTTTTGCTTGTCTCGCTCGTATCTTGGCGCTTTTCTTCTGTATTTTACCTTGTCTGATTTTCCTGAGTTGATTTTTACTTGGACCTTTCTGTGCTTTGGAATAATCTACTTTTCCTCCTGGATGTACTGTCACTCTTGAATCTCTAGTTGATCTAGTTGTAAGTTCATCTGTTACCTTTTCGTAGGTTTTAGGACGAACTGGTTTGATAACAGGTACGTTTACCTTATTTGGACTCTCTGAAAAAACACATAAATTAATTTATGTTTAAAAATAAAGTTTAGCTACTTACTTAATGTATAATAAACAGGAATAGAAATTGATTTTTCCGTTTTAATATGCAAGGATCGAATGTTGGACCATCCGCCTGGAAAACTACTGTCTAACTTTAGAGCAATATTCTTTAAATTATCCGCTAATTGGTCTGGAGTCATCTCTGAATGTCCAAACTGCACAGTGAAAGAAGAACCTAACGGATGAATATGTAAAGAAACTTTTTTCAGAGAATTTTCTATAGTTTCCCCCAAATTAGGAGCTTCCAAATTAATCGGGATTGGGTTTTTGCGTTTCTCGTAAAATATTTTGCCTAATATATGATTGGCATGTCCAGAAATATTCCCAGCTGCTAAGAAATAATCATAATAGCCACATAATCGTCGTTTAAGTTCAAATTGGTCGTACTCTACTCGAAGTTGCCGCATGGGAATAATTCTTTTGATGCTTGTGATGTTTTTTGAACGTAATAAATCTTCGTAATGTTCTACAGTTGGCTCGTGGTCTACTTTTCGGCCCCGTTTTAAATCTGGGACTATAAGACAAACTTCTTGTTTATCTGTTAGTAGAGTGTGTTCTAAAGGACTGAAAATTATAAAATTGTAATAATTTATATTAAAATGCACTTAAAAATACTTACAATCGAATTCGTCTATTGGGACAAATCGGAATTCGTACTGAATCAATTTGTAGAAAAATTGGTTTCTCTCTAGTGAATAAGTCCTTACTTTTACGCTTTTCTTCGTATTGAAGCAATGCTTCCACTCCTTTTTTAAATTGTTGTTCGATTTCTGGAGTAAATCCTTTTGATTTTTTCTTCCCATTTGTACCTTTTTCGAGTTTAGGTTTAGAGGTATCGGTTTTGATTTTCTTTTCCAGTTTAGGTTTTTGAATTTTCTTCGGCTTCAATGTTTTTTTATTTGATACCTTGGTTAATTCTGATTTAACTGATTTGGTTGTATCTTTAATTTTCTTTATCTTTCCCATTTTTGAAAGTTTTGGAAAAACACGTGCACAACACAAGTTGAAGTTTTCAAAGTAGGGTTAGTAAATTGAACTGAATTTGTCTACAGTGACGTTTATTGTTTTGGATATTTTTGAGGAGATAAAAGCTTAACAACTGTTGTAAAGTAAAAGATTAATTAGAATATTAAATACTAAGGAATATAGTTAGTTCTGTGGCTCCATAGTTAGCTAATTAATTGAACAAATAATTATTGAAATTATTTGATAGCTGTCAAACGAGTGGTAACCCTGTGGCAGCGTCCACGGCTGCAGTTCAATCAAGGGCCACGTCATAGCCATTACTTATAAGTTGTGTATTTATAACATAAAATTTAATTACTTTACAGCAAAATGAATATATTTCGACTAACTGGTGATCTGTCGCATCTTTTAGCTATTATTATATTATTATTAAAAATATGGAAAACTCGTTCTTGTGCAGGTAAGGGCACTGTTGTTTTACCGGTTGTTATTTTCAAATAATATTCATACACATACGTTTTTGACGTTTAATTTCCATAATTTATTAAATATGGTATTGGATTTATTTAGTAAAGTAGTATAATATCTATTTGAATGTATTTTGGGACACGTACGTGTGTGTAGAATATTTTTGACCTAACCTCTTTGGATAATTTATTGGCAAAAGTCAAACGACCAACCACTCCTTGTAATAATTAATAATTTGGCCAGGATAATAAGCAATATCCGTATTAATGCACAATAATTACTTTAGACTATAGAATAATATTTGTGTTTTATGATAACTTTTTGACAAGTCAATATTTTATCTCCCAATCCCACTATTATTGTTAAACGATGAATTTGTAAAATTTTTACGACATTTCAAGGTAATTAACTGTTAACAAACCTAGATTCTTGTAGTTCTAGTACATTGAACATCAAATTATTATTATTTGCAAGTGCCACATCATTATAAAATGATTGCTAACGTGAACACCAATTAATGTTTTATCGAAAAATCTTCAAGTAAAACTTAATTTTCTCTAACTTTTGTTTGAAACATTTTTCTGTAAAAACTACAGCAACTGGTAATTTTTATAGGTATATCAGGGAAATCTCAGATTCTCTTTGCCATAGTGTATACCACTCGCTACTTAGATTTAGTTACAACGTACATATCTGCATATAACACTGTAATGAAGATTGTGTTTATTGGGGCATCATATGCGACACTTTACTTAATCTACATGAAATTCAAAGCTACTTATGACCACAACCACGACACATTTCGTATTGAGTTTTTATTAGCTCCAGCATTGATACTTTCCTTGCTGATCAACCACGACTTCAACGTTCTCGAGGTAACAATGAACTAGATTTAATTTGTACACAAATGCATTTATTTTTTCTTGTAGATTCTGTGGACTTTCAGTATATATTTGGAATCCGTAGCAATTCTGCCCCAATTATTTTTAGTGAGCAAAACTGGCGAAGCAGAGAGTGTAACTTCGCATTATTTGTTCGCTCTTGGATTCTACCGTGCGCTTTACCTCTTAAACTGGGTGTACCGTTATTTGGCTGAAGCTCATTATGATTTGATTGCAATTGTTGCTGGGGTTGTACAAACTGTTCTATATTGCGATTTCTTCTATCTTTACATTACAAAAGGTATGTGAGAAAATAATCTTAAGTATTTAGCGATAAAATTGATTTTAAATGGTTTTATTTCAGTCCTGAAAGGAAAGAAACTCCAGTTGCCAGCCTAAGATATCGTAGAATAGTATTTAGTTTTTTATTGCTCATTTCTATAATAAAAAATAACCATTTTTTCCTATATTGTGTCCATAACATTCCTGAAATTTTAATTACAGACTTCCTACAATTTTTGTTCTCGAAATTTCTCGTTTCATATTCATATAGGCGAGTTTCTTAACAGTAAAGTTCAAGTTGTAGATAGCTTTATATATTTAAATGCGATATCGCTACAAATACAAAACTTCAGTATCAATAAATGATGTATTTATTTTATTTTACATGAAATGTATTTTGATGTAACAGGAATTTTTATTAGATAAACATTAAAACCTGTAACAGGCAATAAAATTTTCAGCGAACATTTTTCAGAGTTCGCGTATTTATTCTCTAATATATAGCTGTGTAAATTTCAGAAATTGATTTTTCAGTCGTGCTCTACATTATTAATTAGATTAATATATATTTGGTAACACTATTATTAATTTCAGATCCAAAAACGTAACATTACAAATTATTTAGTTTGTAGTAACAGTTTGTGATTATTTTTTAATAGTTACTTTTTGGATCGTATATAGCCAAATATGAAAAGTGTAAATGATTGCAGAACTAATTAAGTCGCGTTTTAATAATATGTTGGATAATATAAAACAAAATATAAAGTAAATGTCCTTTATAGCTAAACTGGTTTCTCATTTCTCCTAACACCAATCATAGGTAATAAATCAACTTTGATAAAGATAAGAATGTATATTTTTCAAAAAACTATTTCGTGATACAGCTTTCCCTAAAGTACAGTGCAATATATAACAATAATATCTAAAAATTACAATGAATTGTATAATTAATTCACTTTTTAATCACAGTTGTTTATATGTACTGTTTTTTTTATATTAAATTGATAAGCGAGGCTAATTTAATCAAAAATTAAAGTACTACTCTTGCTATTAAATGTTCATGAATTATTCGAAAGAAAAATGTTTCAAGTTAAGCATTTTCAGGTAAAACAATTACTAAAAGCGTATAACTTACTAACTTATTTTCGGCGATAAAAAATATTTACATTCCGCTACTGTTAAATAAATATGGCACAGATATTCTCTAACAATCTAAAATTGAGCGTTTTAAAATGAAACATGCTATCAAGCATTTATTGTAGCGTACGCGTTCTTGAATTGACTTAAATCAATATAAAATTGTTTGATTTTTACAAGTAGATATCAAGGGATATGGGTTTAATTTCGACTCGTTTTTATTATTGCAATGTAAAACTATTTCTAAATATTGCAGATCTTGCAATCTTTTAACATCATTATCATTTCTTAATCGTATATTAGGTAACTTACGAATTCTTTCTACTTGAATTTCTTTCACGCAGAGTTCCTGGCAACAAATGTGTAACAAAGTTGAATAGGTCAAATTTCTTTGCGGAATTTCTATTTCTATGAAATCTGGATCATCATTTCCAGCGATTCGAACACGCAGAACTAAATCTGCAAAAGAATTCTGTGGATTTTCATTCATAAATGTCTCGTTGAAAACTTACTGTCATTGTTTGGAACATGTTCGATTTTAGTCGAACATAGATCAAGTCGTGGTCTGTGCTTAATATTAAGGTCAATATGACCGTTTAGTGGAGGATTTGTGATATAATTTGGTGTGAATTTCATTTCGGAATGTGACGTATTTTTGGTGGAAATATCATGACATCCTAGCAAGGCTAAAATGGTTGTGTTGGAACTAACAGTGACTGGTGATTCTCCCTTATGGTTTGTGATTGTGGAATCCGCCCCATTTGCTAACAGAAACTTTACAATTTGCTCGTGGCCCCGTTTGCAAGCCCAGTGCAAAGGAGTCCTAGAAAAATGATCTTCAGCTAGGATAATATGGTTAATTATTCGAAATTTACCAGCCGTTGATGCTGTGTTTGCAGTTTATGTTGACGTTTTGTTTGACTAAGTTTTGCACCATCTCGAAGTCTCCGATACATGATGCTTCTCTTAAGTTTTCTTCTAATATTGAATAACTCATTTTTGGTCAAACGTCAGATTTTTGTTGCACGTGTTGCTTGGAAAATTGCACTGAAGATGTCTCTACTGAAGGAAACGAAATTTTGCGCATTTCGCAAAATACAAAACTTAAAAAACAGTTTAGCAGTATAATTGAGTAATTTTTATTAGCCTAATCGTTACAACAATGCGCTCCCTGAATTTTTATGCAATTATGCTGATTATTTTCACGCTTGTATAATAATTACAGGAAATCATTATATAATTTATTTGAAAAACATATAAATTAGTCCAAAATATCAAATAGAATCCAATTTGAAAACTACCTGCAATGAAAGCGCTCGTAATCAATTTTTGGGTTTTAAGTGTAGCTGTTATTTCAGTTGTATGTATCCCTAATAATTTAAAATTATAGAACATGTTAGAATTAATTATTTTTAGTGTCAAAAACTTGATCCAGGCAAATCTGATAATTGGTTGGTAATTGCAGAAGAATGTAAAAAGAAAACTAATGCAAGTGATGGTAATTATATTTGTTTGTTCTGCTATAAATATTTATTGCTTATTGAATTTATAGAGGATATTAAAAGTATGATAAACAAAACAGTTCCAAAAACTAAAGAAGCAGCTTGTTTTTTGGCTTGTACGAAAAAAAAGATGGGTGCTGTAAGTGAAAAAACTTTGAAAAATAATTTATTTTATAATTTAATTATTTTAGTTGACCGCTGATAATAAAATAAATATGACAGTAGTTTTGGATGCTTTTACTCCTTTAAAAGCGTCCGATAACGTTATGTATGAAAAATATTTGAAAATTCTCCAACAATGCAAAGCTTTGGGTAAAAAACAAAAAATCTGAATCAAATACTTTTTAATGATTTATTTGTACAGAAATACCAGAAACTGATGAATGTGAAGCTGCCAGAAAATTTGCTGTCTGTGCTATTCCAAAAAGAGATGCGGTACTTACAAAATGTGCAATTAATTAAAGAATATTTTATACAAGCTTTTAATTTTAGCTTTTGGAAGATTCGGCGTAAACAATCAGCTGAAATAAATATGGTTCCTATGTAAAACAATGCAACAATATAGTTTAAGATGCAATAATGTATTTCTTTGTATTTCCCGGTAAAATAAACGTATTATAACCTCACACTCACAAAATTTGACGTTTGTTTAAAATCTGACATTTGTATGTTGTGTTCCGAAATAAATTAAATTTTCTCCAAAATGGATAAAAGTATTCTTGAACTAATTACTGAATTGTGTCATAAACATATCGATAAAAGAAAGTGTGTGTATGAAAGTATAAATATTGAGCCTATAATTAAGAAATTACGTTCTAAAGCGTTTGAGGTTTTGTTGAAAAAGAAACATATCACAGGTATTTCTATTTATATGTTAGTTTATCTACGACTATTCATGTTTTTAAACATTTCAGAGTTTGTAAATGAACTGGAAGGTAATACAGACTCAATATGTCATCTGTTAGCCTGGCAATATACTCTAAAAAATCAGTTGAATCAATCAGAAAAAGCAGAAACGCTAGGCATTTTTATCGAGCATTTAAAACTCAGCGACATATTAAACGATCCTGCGATACAAAATGTTATATTGTTCTTGTTGCATTTACGTGGCAGTCGTCCACAACCAGAAGAAATGAATTTGGTATGTCAACCTTGTATTTAATCATGCGTAAATTATTTATTACTTTAATTGTAGAAGTACGACATACTCGACAAAGTTAATTTGAAACACAAAACCTCTACCGAATTTTCAGCTTTACCTTACGATTTATACCAACAAAACCGTTTTCATTTTCCTGAATTTCCACCACCGACAGACCAAAAAAGTTTAGCAACTTTTCCTTTGCAATCTTTTAAATCTGAACCTAATTTAATTTTAACCCTTTCTAAAAAATCTTCCAAAACTAAAGAGGCAGTTCTTAGTTATTCTTCCCACTATAAATTCGAACCTTTATCTCTTGAAAGTAAAAATTACACTCAAAATCAAATAAAGTTCGACACAGCAGTTCATGATGAAGGATATGATTCTCCGATTAAAGAAACTGTCCAGGGAAATATTTGGGAAATTGCTAGTAAATTACCGACGAATCACCATCGCACTTGGGAATCTTTAGATAATATTGACCCAGAAAAAGAGCTGCCGTTTGCTTGTGAATCTGGCCCGAAAACATTACATTTGTTCCAGAAAATATTAAACGCAAATCTTTATAGTTTAGTTAACAGTGATGATAATTTACTTGAAGAAACAATCGTTCCAAGTGGACAATTTATCAAATGCATAAAGTATATGTTAGGTATAAAATTCAACAATGTATTGTCAGTAAAAATTAATAGTAATACTTACTATTTTTAGTTGGAATGACTTCCGATATATTTTCAACTAATGTTGAAGGTTTATTTTATCTCAAAGAAGGAACTTGTGTTGAGGGTATTTCACCTCAAGCTTTGAAATCTTTTTGTAGTGATTTGTTGTTTTGCGGAAGTTGTTACAGGGGGTTAAATAATTTGTGTTCCACAAATTCGTATAAAAGTAATGAAAATAATGGATATATTTTTAAGGTAAGTGCCGATTTTATGTATTTATTATTAGGATGCTGTTAATTATTAATTTGTCGCAATCTGTTTGTTGTACGGTTGCTATGCGTTTGTTCATGGAGCGTTTGTTGAATGGTTGCTGTGTAAAAACAATTTTGTTATTTATATTTTCAACAATCCGTTGTCAATTTATTACATAAATAAAAGAATAAAACGGAGAGTGGTGAATATGTTTTAACTCATTTTAAATTCTTTAATTCGTAATATACATGATTCACGTGTATAATAGGCAGTAATAGTGACATATTACAGACTGTTAGCTGATATGTTTCTTCCTTTAGGAGCTATGCGAAAGTGTAAAACGATATTTAGCATACTACAGAGTAGCTGCATTGTCTTTCCCAGATTCTGCAGATTTGTTAACGGTTCATTCACACATGCGGGGGCTCCGCCAGCAAATTGGGGCCCTCGCCAAAGTGTGCCGAGTGCCTCCGGGAGCCTCTGCAGGCCTCCAAACACTTCGAGGGGCCCAATTATTAGATTACATGTATAGGGAAATTACAGAAAATGTTGATAGAAATGTACAACTCGTTTTGTACGCTGTTTTCTATCCATGTTGTCAGATATATTTCAGGTAGCTTTATATTAAATATTGGTGATTTTTTTTCGGGTAATAATGTTTGTTGTAGTCGATTTTTACAACGCTGGTTGTTTGAGGGAGTATTAATTGATCCTTATGAAGAATTTATAGTTAAATCTGAAAGTGACTATATTAAATCCAGAGCTAGGGTTTACTGGACTAGGAGTTTTTCTTTAAGACATAATGCTGTTCCACAATTTTTATCTGATCTCAAAATAGATATTTTACAATGTGGCAAAACTATGAATCTACTTAAACAATCCAATCCTGACGTAAGAAAATATTATTTTCTTTAAAACAATTCATAAATATTTAATATGTTTAGGCATCTCTGTACACTCATATAATGAGCAGATCTTTACCATTAATATCTTGTTGTTTAACACCTCAACAAAGTAAAAGATTAAAACAAGAAATTGATTGTTACTACATTGAAATGGCTGCTCTATGTGGTCCAAGAATATCTTTATATCACCGAATTAGAGATCGGTATGGCAATGAAGAAAATGCAGCTTTATTAAGCTTAGTAGAAAAGAAACGAGCTTTGGCTTTTAAAGAAATGGAATGTAAGTCTGGTTGAGCTTAATTATTTCATGTATAATATAACAATTTTTTGTATAGTAAGGAAACAGTTTGAAGCAGAAGAAAAGGCAAAAGTGAAACGTAGAATATTTGAAGAAATGCAGGAGCAGATGAGAATTGCCGCGGAGCAAAAGAAGAAGGCTAAGGAAGACGAACTAAAAGAAGAGTTGAAGATTGCAGAACAGGCAGCTCAAATTGAAGAGTTGCGCTCGAAATTAGTCCAAGAAGAATCGTAAGTGTTAAATGTTATTACTAAAAAAACAATTATTAAAATAATTTTTGTGTAGCAAAATGATAATTAAATACTACAATAATTTAATTGAAGCCGTGGATAAACGACGAAATTCTATGGAAATTCGCAAACAAAAATTGCTTGAAAGTTCTATAGATTTGTCGAGCGACAGTTCTAGTTTTACTTCAACTTTGAAACCCCTCGAAGTCGAAGAAAAGAGTTCTTCGGATTCAATTTATTTCAACGCTGCTAGCGATCTCGCTATAGCAGAAAAAGAAACAGAAAATGAAGTAAATCGTAACGAGAAAGTTGAGGAGCCTGAAAAATCTGATTCAGAACAAACAGTTTTGAAACCAAAACATTTAGATTTACAAAATGCAAATGTCCAAACAGCAGTCGATCTTTCTTCAGTCGAACTGCACAATCAAAAAAACGAAACATTTTTGCAAGCGCAGCGCAATCGCGCAAAAATCCTAAACTTAGAATTCGACACAAAAATTTCTGAACAGCCGAAATTAAAATCGAAACTTCCAATGTGCGATACTTCAAATATGACAGACGCCCAGAAAAATAAATTAAAAGTTCTGTCGTCAGAATTTGATTTTTATTTCGATACAAAAGAAAAAGTTGAAGGCAACGGAAACATAGAAGAAATAATCGCAATCGCGACAACAAGTGAAGCACACAAACCCTCAATTGTATTAACAAATGAAGAGAATGGCAACAACTTTATTATGTCAAAAGTAACTAGTAATCTTGCTTCTCCTGGACATGAAGATGTAATGAACATAACGCATAGGAAAAAAATACTAAAATTACCAAAACCCAATGAGCTAGTTACAATTTACGAAAAGGGAAAAACCCCAAATGATGTTATACCCATGTCGGTAGATACTACCCCAAATACCGAGTATTCTACCACGGAATTACCAACTCCTTCTTCGGCAAAATTATCGCTAAATACTGATATATGTTTAGACACACCTAGCGTACTTGAATCGGCAATTTTAACCGGAAATTCTTGCGTTACGGATGACGGCTTCCGGTTCCCGGTTAGTGAACCAAAAAAGTCGGTTTATGAACAAACTAGACTGTTATTTGCGAATAAAAAAATATTTAATATAACTCAAAATATTCCTAAAAGCATTCGACCAATGCGCGTGTCAAAAAATGATGTCGACGAAATTAAAAACGGAAACTTAAAGTCCCTGTTGTATCAGTCGGTTTATATTCCTCTTGAAGCGCAAATGAAACTTGTAAATAGCGAAATAATTAAGTATTTCGTTAATGAACAAAATTTTCTTTCCCATTTGCATAGTTTGCGCTGTTACTATTTTCTTTTTGATGGTGAATTTGCGCGACATATAACCGATAGTTTATTTTCAAAACTATACGATTGTAAATCTCCTACAGATTTATTAAGTTGCAGATCTTTGCAACTTATAATAGATGGAGCTATTCATGCCTCGTCAAAAATACAAGAAAACGGAGATCGGTTATCGTTTATAGTTAGAAATATTCCGCGCAGTTTTGATGTGAGCAGCGCAGAAGTTTTTGAGTGTTTGTCGTTGAGTTATAGAATAAACTGGCCGTTAAATGTTATTTTACCGTACGATACAATCGAAAAGTACGATATTGTCTTTAAATATTTATTAAAATTGCATCACATGTCGTGGGTGTTACAAAAAATCAGCTATGAGTTAAAAAATACGCAAAAAGAATACGGTATAGACGAAACTTTGTTGCTAAGTAGTCCCCAGTATCATAAAATACAGCTTTATCGGCATGTTATGACTCATTTCATTCAAACATTGCAAAATTATACGGTCAGCGAGGTTTTACAAACTAGCTGGGATGAATTAGAAAACAATTTGAAAAATGTCAACACATTAGATCAACTATACTCAGTTCATGTTCTCTATATTAAAACAATTATGTTTCGATGTTTGTTGAATAGGAAATGCGAGTCTATTATGAAAGTTATCCGCGAAATATTTGTTACTATTTTAAAGTTTTATAATTATTTGAGATCCAGGTCGTGGAATTTACGCGAAAAAGATATTTATTACACTCATCCAAATTTTAGAAAGATGGAATATGTGTTTGGTAGATTTGAAGAGTTTACTACGTTTGTTTTTAGGGTAGGAAATAAAATGGCTAGGGTTGGTTATCAACCCCATTTAATACAAATGTTGGATATGTTAAATGTTAATCATTATTACACAAAGAAACAGAAAATGTAGATGATTGTTAATCTAGTCTATGTTTGCTTAATGTTAACAAATACTTATTGTACTAACTAAATAAATGTTTTTCTAAAAAAGGAAAATGCTCTTTATTGGTAATTTTATACAAGTAGATTCACAAAAGGGACTCCAGTTTTATTATTAGTTGTAACTTCATTTTCCATTCTCAGAACATATTTATTTTAACTAAGTTGGTTAGAAACAAAGTTACAGATGATGAAACAAATGGAGTTAGCGTTAATTCTTTTTGTGAGTCTGCCTGATAGAGATTATTAGGTAAAAAAAAAATCTGTCGTCGCGGGGTTTTGAACCCGGGGCATCAGGGTAGATAGACGCGGCAGGGCTGCCAATAATGCCAACGGAATAAAACGTTTGACAGGTTTGAGAGTTGGTGTGTGTATTGATCAAACTTCATCGCAATAACAACGTGAATGTTTGAGAGGTGATGTTTGTTGTGTGTCTTCTAGAACGTTTCCGATGACAAGCATGTCGTACCCGTACATGCCAGGGAATTTCCCTTCAATGGTTCCTTCTTTTCCAGTATCAGAGAGCTCGTATGTACCCTATCCGATCTATAATTTTGAAAACAAGACTTTAGAACTAGGTCGTTCCCAGTGGCCTAACCTCGATGATCAGCATTACTTAAGAGGCTGCAAATGGTCTCCTGATGGCACTTGCCTATTGACAATAGTACGAGGTGGTGGAATGAATGTTATGGAATTACCTGCTGATTTGTATGTTGGTGATACAGTGTTATCTAATCGACCCGTTCATCCCTTGAATCCCGCCGTGCTGGTTCCTGAAAGCGGGCTCATCTACGATTACTGCTGGTATCCTGGCATGAACAGTGCCAATCCTCCTACATGCTGGTAAGTAAACTGTTGTTAAATCAAATATTTGCACAGAAAGACTTTTTAATGTGCTGAGCCGTGATCGTATACGGAATACATGAGTGTGAGATTGAAAAGAATATTGTTAAGAAAGTTGAGGTTGGTGAACGAATGATTCCAGACACGCGAATGAATGTGGACGAGACAAAAGTGGTGAAATGTTTGGAGGAGATGTGACATTTTTAATCTACTGAGTTGTGAAAGTTGTTGATTGTGCGTTTTCGTGTCAGTTGGGCAGCGAGCGGTCACGCAGGCCCTATCCACCTCTGGGACGCATTCACAGGGGAAAAGCGATGTTCTTACCGAGGATACAACAACGTGGAAGAACTGGAGGCCGCCATGAGCGTCACATTCTCAGCTGACGGCCAAATGATTTTCGGCGGGTACAAAAAATGCATTCGAATATTCCACACAAGTCGACCAGGCCAGGATTTCACCGAATACCCGCTAAATTTCACCGCTTCGTGTTTGACGGCGAGTTTAGCTCAACCGGGTGTCGTAGCTATAGGTATATCATTCTATCATTAATTTCTTTGTCAAGAAAAACGGTAATTTTCCTCTTTGACATACTCTTCCACCAATTTACACCATCGTTTCTATCTCTTAGGTTCTTGGAAGAACTCCATCGAGTTGGTGTCACAGAGCGACGGCTCGTTTCGTCATCTGTGCAAGCTGGTAGGTCACAAAGGCGGGATCACTCACATGGCCTTCTCCTTGGACGGCATCAGGTTGTACAGCGGAGCGAGGAAGGACAACGAGTTGATTTGCTGGGATCTTCGAGTTCCTGGGCGGCCGCTGTTTTGTCTGCAGAGGCAATCCAACACGAATCAGAGGATCTACATGGATTTATCCAGATGCGGCAACTGGCTTGTGAGCGGCGGAACCGATGGAAAAGTCCACGTTTGGAACGTAGCGCAGGCGACGACTCCCACTGTTCACATGGAGGTAAATTATTTTAATAATTTTCTAACTGATTTCATAACTTCTTGTGTTCTTCAGCTGCCTCTTCACAGCGACTGCTGCAACGGAGTCAGCCTGCATCCTTACCGACCAGTTCTTGCGACATCTTCTGGCCAGCACCACATTTTTGATCCTCTGATGGGCAACAAAGCTACCACGACCTATGAGAACGCTTTGACGATGTGGTGGGTCGGACATCAACAAGAAGTCGACCTTATGGATGTTACAAGTTCAATCACTGGTTGAAATTCTGATTTAGAGTTGTGTAAATTTTCATACGCATATTTGTAATTGTAACAAGTAATTATGTTGGTTAATAAACGATGATTTGTCTTTTTAAATGTTTTGTTATTGTTGGGTAATTCAATTTATGTGGTAGTGTTTGTTTTTGTAAAAGTCATACGCAAAGAACAAGTCATACGTGTTTAGTTGGTTTTATTAGTAGAAGAAAGTAGTGTGGTGCCCACACCAGATTTTGTTTGCTTCTTTAAACAAAACTGAATTATATGTTTAATAAACTAATTTTAGTTGCTATGGGAACAAACAAATAACAGAAACTGTAATTATTAATCATTCAATACAGATTCACATACCGATAGAAAAATTCACGGAATATCCTCACTTTAAATTGTAATATTTTTTTATTACATTTCTTTATAATATAAGCGTCTATTTTTGGTGTTATTCGAAGTACAACTTTGAGGGCCTGTAATTCAAAAACTACGCGAGATATCTAAAAATTCTCTTCAGTTTAGCGTTTCTGGTGCCTTATATAACAAATTAGCAAATTTATAACATTTTGAAATTTTTTTGTATTTTTGTTCAAAATTTCGATCGGCGATAACTCGACAAATATTATAGATACAGATTTGCAGTGTTCACCAATCGATTCAACTCGTCGAAATACATAAGTATGCAAAGTTTCATAAAAATCGATTTACGGGGTGCAAAGTTATAGCAAAAAGCCTGAAAATGGCGTTTTTTGTCCAAAAAGTCAATAGGTACCCCTTGACGTCTGGCCTGAATTTGGCCATTTTAAGACTTTTTGCTCTAACATTTCAATCGATTGTCAAAATTTTCTGAAATTTTCAGGGTTTATGTATTTCGTCGAGCTGAATCGATTGGTAAACACTGCAAGTCTGTATCTTTCATATTTGTCAAGATATCTCCAATCGAAATTTTGAAAAAAAAATTCAAAAAATTTCAAAATTTTCAAAATTTACTAATTTATTATAAATGACACAAATAACACCAAACTGGAGATATTTTTCAATATCTTGTATAGTTTTCGAGTTACAGCTCCTCAAAGTTGCTCTTCGGAAAATATAAAAATCGTCATATCTCGAAAAATATTAGAGATATGACGATGCGCTCTGCTGCAATGGGTTTCCTGGCGCGAATATTATAAAGAAATGTAATAAAAAAAATATACAATTTTAAGTCATATTTGGGGAAATTTCCGTATTTTGAAAAATATTACAAATCGCCATATTTCGATAAATATAAGACATATTACGATGCGTTCTACAGCAATGAGTTTATTCATGTTTAAATTATACATAAGTAATAAATTTCAAGTTAAGTTTGGAGGAATATTTTATTTATTTTTTAGTAAACAATTTACTAGTACTAACTTTTAATACTTATTATACGTTTCTTTCTTAATTTAATTTTTTTCAATTTCAAATATATAATTAATAATTATTGGCCCTTTTCAGGGCCACAAATTTATTTAGAAAAAGATTTTATTCAATTTATGCTATAATCACTGAATATATACAATGATATAAGTCGGATTCCGCGAGAAGATAAAGTAGACAAATTAAAATGTAACTAAACTACCTGCTGCTTATCAGACAATACAGTTTTCAACCCCCTACTGTTAAAGAATAAGTGCTAAATTTACTCTTCTCCAAAATTCCCAGCAATAGAAACTAAAATTGATGTGTAAATATATTAAGTTCCATTGCTCCAAAAATTATGAAAAAAATCACGGTCATAGAACTAAACTCGCTTAATCGATTGGTGAAGACCGCGATTCAATATCTTATCTAGAAACCGATTTATAGTTAAGTGATTGACATAATATTTTCTTAAATATTCGTTAAATGATAAACAGTAGAAATCCAATTTTCCACTATGTTATAAAGAAAATTTTGCTTAATCCAGTGGTGGAAACCGCATTTTGATATCTTTTTTTATTTATAAGTTATTGAATTTCAAATTTAATTAATTTTAATCAAAAATTCATAAACTTCACCTGCAGATTAGGTGAAAGTAGTGGGGGCGACGGCTCGGCGAATCAGAGCGAGACATTTGATTATTGATTTTTTTGGAGTCACCCAAGGTTATATAAGGAGGCACAGAAGCTTCGTGTACATTTCTTTGTTGATTTTTGTGCGGTGAACTTTGTAGTACAGCAAGCATGTAATATAAATTTGTTGGGATTTAAACTCAGTGGTTTTCTAGATTATTAGTAAACTATTACTTATTATCGGCCCTTTTCAGAGCCATCAATTACAAATATGCTTTAATGCGATTAAAATGGGCCCTTTTTAGGGCCACAACTTGAATAATTAAAAAGATTTCACTCATTTATGCTTTTATTTTATTTAATTTATCAATGTTTTAGTAAAAATTAACAATTTTGCACCAAGAATATTGTGTAAACTATAAAAGACCATATTTGTAGTACACCAAGTATATTTATTCTATAAATTAAATTATACTCCTCAGGCCTGTATTAGCTCTGTTATTTATATTAATATATTATTATTTAGAAGTAGAATTGGGTGTGACCATATTAAATATTTACGTATTTCAAACGGCTCATTTTCGAGCCACAAATTGCGTTGTCTGTTACTATTCCGTCCGATAAGTTGCCCGGGTCTACCTGATTGAAGATTTGTATTACAAGAAATCAAGTGAAAAGTCAATCATTTTAATTGTTTGTGCTAACAATTAACAAATTAATAAGGAAAGTGTTGCTGGGCAACCTAAAATTTCATTAAAACATCAAGTATTCACAGCATTTATCCTACTTGTACAATTTAATTTTTTACATAGATACGTATATACACTAGCTGACGTAGTGTTCCCATACATCTGTATGTCTGAAATTGATAGAGTTAACAGAGGTTTCCAGCTCACTCATTGGCAGAGAAGTACTAGTATAGCTTCCGGTACTACTAAGCCCCACCTTCTAGTCTAGTTTGTAATTCCTAATTATTTTGTGGTAATCTTGAAAAGAATTACTGTTATTTGTAAGTGGAATTTTGTTTTCATGCATATGAATTATAATTAAACGGATTTTATTATTAAAAATATGTAATACGTTTATGTCTGCAGTAATAATCAAGCTAATTTATAATTAGGCACTGATAATGGATTTTTACGTATTTTTGTTGAAAATTGATGTTTTTACAATTATTTTAGGGTGAAAACTAACTAAATAATGAACAATCTACATTATTATACTTGAATTTAGGTCGGTATGGTTGTATAAACGCAAAAATGTATAGATTTCTTCACATTTCTTATTCATAAAATTTTTCTCTAAAACGTAACCCTAAAGAATTATGCCCCAGAAACTGTGAAACTAGGACAAAATTTCGAGTAGAAAACTCAATTTATTTATTGTCACGCATTATTACATTATTTTAGAAAAAAATTCTCAATTAAAAATTTTGGAGCAGTAAGAATTCTATGAGATTAGTTAATAAAATGTTGATTAAAATAATTAGGGAACGAACAAAACTCCGCAACAATAGTTACTATATTTGATGTGCCAATATATCAAGTTCTAATACTCCAAAAATTAAGAAAAAAATCACAGTTGTAGAATAAAGTACGATTTATCGATTCGTGAAAATTGCGATTCAATATCTTGTCTAGAAATCGATATATAGGCAAGTGATTGATAAAACATTTTCTTAAGTATAAGTTCAATCATAAACAGTAGAACTCTGATTATTCACTATGTTATAAAGAAAATTCTGCTTAATTCAGTGGTGGAAACCGCATTTTAAAATCTTCTTTTATTTAAGAGTTATTCAATTTTAAAATTAATTAATTTTGATCAAAAATACCAAATCTACACATGCAGAATAGGTGGAAAGTGGTGGGGGCGACGGCTCGGCGAATCAGAGCGCGACACTGGATTGGAAGGGTATATAAAGCGGATCAGCATGCGGTCTCGTGTTAGTTTTTCGTTGATTAGTGATATGTGGTAAACTGGGGCGTAATAGACGACATTGTTTTGGCTTTTAAATGATTGTTGTACTTGTATGCACCTATTAATGTAACTTCATTTGCAAATGTCCGCATCAGCGCGGGCCGGCGATGGATTTCGGTACACAGGTTTTATTCCTCTGCTGGCACCCCCTCCCTAAACGACAGGGACAGACGGAACCAGTACGAATAAGGACGTCCTGTCGGGAACATACAGTTCGACCGGGGGATGAGGTCTTCAGTCGGTGGCAGGTGCATTTATGTACCTGGGTGCGGCAGGCTAGGCGCTCAGTCCTTCGGCTGTATTCGCGTAACTAGGCGGAACATAGCGGGCCCGCGGAAATGGCCACCGTTTTATCTTTGTTTTGCTATACATGCGACATCGGTTGCTTGTTAGGTGCATACATTTTCTGAATTCTGGAACTGGATGTGTACGCGTAGGTACACAGACGGAACCACGCGTAAAGTCAGGAATATGCAGTTTGACAGGGGGAGGTCTCCAGTCGAGTCGCTGGTAGGTAGCATAGCACCTCGGTGTGACGAGATGGGCACTCAGCCCTGCGGCTGTGTTCGCGGAACTTAAGGGCCAACACTTCGGGTCCGGGATGGCCACGATTTTTTTAACTTTGCAAAACAAACAACATCGGTTGATTGTAGTAGAATCAAATAGGGAAAGTACCACATGTCACTAGTCACCATGAAACCCGGCTCTTTTCAGAGCCACCATAATTTTTAGGAAAATGAATTGTATCAGATAAAAAAAATGGCTCTTTTCAGAGCCGCAATAAACTTTAAATAAAGAATTTGTTACAATTGCTGATTTTACAAATGCTCCAGTTTTGTTCTGAAACCACAGCGTACGCTATCCATGGTCCCTATGTTACAGCATAGGGAAATTTCGATGGGCGGAGCCTAACACGCTACGTGTATCGATGCCCTTTTTTGGGCCACAATGTTTTATAAATTACAATTTATTCTAGAGGCTAATTGGACGTAGATACTCGATAATTGTTAATAACATTTTTTTATCTCCCAATGTACATTTTTATTAATATTTTCTAGCTTTGAATAGCAGAATAAAAACTAATTTTTAACTTTGACTCGTTCACAAAATCCGTGTCATTTTGGACAACCCATTAAAGATGTCGTATTTTATGTAAAATGTTTATGACGTTTAGGAATGTATTAAAAATAAATGCGTACATATTTTGCAACATAATATTTATTGTTAGACTTCATACAAGATATAAATATTTTATAAAAATTAAAAAATCTAGAAACCACATTGATACAAATATAATTTACTTGCGAAATCTGTCTTTTCTTTTCGAAACATCACTTGCTTTGTTGATTATACTTGGCTGTGTTAAACAATGAAAGCTCTCGTAACCGTTCGGGTTTAAATCCATGAATGCAGCTAATATCCCACAACGTAGCTAATAAAATTATGAGAATAAATACAGGCTAGTTAATAAATAAGCATAATATAAAAAACTCTACTTCGTTACAATCGAACTGAGAACAACAATCGGGCAGTTGGATGGCGCAAGCACTGATTAAGATTTGCTTTGTACTCCCTACGTTTGCGTCGATACAAAACTGTATAAAAGCTACTGATACAAAAATAAATACTAAACAAATAGTAGAAACAGGAACATGTACATTTTACAAGCGTCTACTATACAATACAATAAATAATTTACACAAAACACAGCAGCTGGTGACTCAGATGTGCTGCCGTGTACCTGAAATGAAATGCTAGCTAGTAGCTTCATTGGTGCTGTTCTCTGCTGCATCAGTCTTCGTCTTTGAATCGACGGTAGATGGATTGCACGTAAGTGAATACGCATTTCCAGTCCGGCCGACGCATGGCTACCATGTCGTCAACGTCAAGCAATGGGGCGATATCGGCTTGCTCACTAAT
Source organism: Poecilus cupreus (assembly GCA_963942605.1). NCBI lineage: Eukaryota > Metazoa > Arthropoda > Insecta > Coleoptera > Carabidae > Poecilus > Poecilus cupreus. The sequence goes on along the minus strand of OZ012724.1, from coordinate 26,254,966 downwards.
CACACAAACAACAATCAATTGCATTTTATTTGTAGAACGTCTAGGAGGAACCAAATGCGCATGCGTGACTATAAAGTCTGCATAATGGTTTCATTTCATCATTTCATCTAGGTGTCTCTAGTGTACTTACTCGGCCACTTTGAAAGCAAGCGTGAAATTGTGTCGCCTTTGCTTGGGATTAAGGGCATGGTAGTCAAAGGCATCCGGAAGGAAGTGATGAATCAGTGCGCAAAATGCCATTCCATCCGCCCAACTTGTCGAGAAGTTCTCTAGTTTGATGTTCTGTAAAATACACAAAATAAATCCATATATCATCCATGGTATTGTCAAGCATCGTATTTGGTTCGTGAAAGCCCGGTCATATCGGAAACCAATAACCAATAGCAATCAATCAATAAGTCACGTGGTACATTGACAGTTGATTGACGAAGCCATGAGGCCATGACAGTTGTAGTGGCAGCAATAAACACAGTAAATAAAACCAAACAACTCAAACAATAGTGAAGAACGTGCAACAAACAAAGTGTTAGGTCTAAAAACGTGCAAAGCAATCTAGCAAAGTGTGATAATCTGCATGCAATAAAGTGACAAAATGGCGTAAATCATGAAAACTATCCCGTGAGTACCTGGTACTCCTTCGTCTTCATTTGGCACCAATGAAGCAACCTGTCCTTGACTGTGGAAGCGCTGTGACTCAGTGCAGGATCAGTGAACTTAAACATAGGGGCGCCGGTGCCCGTGGGCGTTCTAGGGGAACTGACAGAAGCAAGCATCGTTAGTGAAAGATCCTTAACCAGGAGATGGTGTTAATCGTTATGGCACGCTTACCAAGCCACTATTCTCAGACTAAATCGGGGTTGTTAATATTGACTAAGTGTTAATCACGAACCGGAAGTGTTCGAGACGTTCGAGATGATTGCAGAAGAGAGGTAGGGACAATTTATTAAATCGAATTCTATTTACAAGTATTCTATTTCCACCTTCTATGTAAATGACACTACAGGCTTCTAATAGAGATGTAACGCTTTTGAAAAGACTGGTTTAATTTTACGGGCTTATATTTTAATAAAAGTAATTGTAAAAAGTACTGCGAAGGTGGAAATAAAACTACGCGACTGACTTTGCAATTAATCTTTACTGGGCTCACTGAATTATCTCTCGTCTCTATTCCCATAAACTTTCCTGCTCGCCCATAAAGATAAATTTACTGCGCCCGCCACGTAAATAACTATTAGGGGGTGATATTTCGATTGTATTTACCTGGGTGGAGTGTTCAAACTGTTCTGCTTGTCCAGTTGACGGAACTTAGCAAAAGGCGATACCGGTTTGCTGACCTGTCGACTTGGAAGCAATCGAGTTTGCACTGAAAGCAAATGTTGATCATTTAGCACAAGAATTTGTGTCGACGTTCTACTAAACTATACACAAAAGAATCGAAGTAAATATTATGTTTGTTTGACATTTAAAGACTAATTAACCTTTGAGGACAAAATATTGTCAAATGCAGTTACTTTCAAACCTTGTTAAATTGCCTAAAATAAATCTGTTATTGATTGTCGATAAATGGAATGTATTGTTGTTTGAGAGGCTATTTGTCTTTGTTGTACAATGTTTTTACATAGCAACCGTGCTACAAACAAGTGTTAGACAAAGAACAGTGATCCACAACATCTATCTGTCTCAGGCTAGTTTTTATCTTTCGTAATAGACTACAAGAACGCGTTCCAGTATTACTTATTTCAATGTTAGTGACTGATTGTAATTTGGGTAGTATGTTTTCGAAGGATGGATGTATTGACCGGGAGATTGAAAGGCGGGTGTCTATAGGTACATTTGCTCGAAACGTGAATGTATCTACAGATGCTCGATTGAGTGTTTATAATGGTGTGTTAGTGCCTACATTGATGTATGGTTCTGAATGTTGGATGTGGATAAAAGAGCATTAAGGACGGCTGTCTGAAGGGTGCAAGGTATTGGGCGCTTTGGGTACATTTGCACGAAAGGGTGAATGTATCTACAAATGCTCGATTGAGTGTTTATAATGGTGTGTTAGTGCCTAAATTGATGAATGGTTCTGAATGTTGGGTGTGGATAAAAGAGCACGAACGACGGCTGTCTGAAGGGTGCAAGGTATTGGGTGCTTTGTGTACACTTGCACGAAAGGGCGAATGTATCTACAGATGCTCGATTGAGTGTTTATAATGGTGTGTTAGTGCCTAAATTGATGTATGGTTCTGAATGTTGGGTGTGGATGAAAGAGCATGAAGGACGGCTGTCTGAAGGGTGCAAGGTATTGGGTGCTTTGGGTACACTTGCACGAAAGGGCGAATGTATCTACAAATGCTCGATTGAGTGTTTATAATGGTGTGTTAGTGCCTAAATTGATGTATGGTTCTGAATGTTGGGTGTGGATAAAAGAGCATGAAGGACTCCTGTCTGAAGGGTGCAAGGTATTGGGCGCTTTGGGTACATTTGCACGAAAGGGTGAATGTATCTACAAATGCTCGATTGAGTGTTTATAATGGTGTGTTAGTGCCTAAATTGATGTATGGTTCTGAATGTTGGGTGTGGATAAAAGAGCATGAAGGACGGCTGTCTGAAGGGTGCAAGGTATTGGGTGCTTTGTGTACACTTGCACGAAAGGGCGAATGTATCTACAGATGCTCGATTGAGTGTTTATAATGGTGTGTTAGTGCCTAAATTGATGTATGGTTCTGAATGTTGGGTGTGGATGAAAGAGCATGAACGACGGCTGTCTGAAGGGTGCAAGGTATTGGGTGCTTTGTGTACACTTGCACGAAAGGGCGAATGTATCTACAGATGCTCGATTGAGTGTTTATAATGGTGTGTTAGTGCCTAAATTGATGTATGGTTCTGAATGTTGGGTGTGGATGAAAGAGCATGAAGGACGGCTGTCTGAAGGGTGCAAGGTATTGGATGCTTTGGGTACACGTGCACGAAAGGGTGAATGTATCTAGAAATGCTCGATTGAGTGTTTATAATGATGTGTTAGTGCCGACACTGATGTATAGTTCTGAATGCTGGGTGTGTTTGAAGAAGCATGAACGTCGTATAAATTCTGTGAGGGATCGTTGATTGAAAGGTTGGTGAAATTAATAAATGCGGATGAGATTGAGTATGAACTATTGCGTGGGCGCCCGAGGAATAAGTGGTTAGCTTTGATTGATGGTCTATCGCGCAAATAAATGATTTTGTATGTATGTGAACGAGGCGAAAATAGTAGAATGTTTGGAAGAGATTGAGTGGGATATAAGGGGGATGTTATGTATGTATGTTTGTAAATATTCAAAGGGTTGAAGGGCCTACCTGGTGTCGTAGTAACAGGCCTGTCCGAAAGAGCTTTCTTGCTAGCTTCTATACGCTCTGCAAAAGAAATCACTATTATTAACACTAATCCAATAGCATGACGACATACTTAACCCTAATCACAATACAAATTGATCTTATCGAATGCGATATATGAAAAATTGTCCTGTTTTTCTGAATGATTGAAATGAATGCAGACTTCACAAAAATATCGCATAAGGCAATGATCATTTTGCTAAAAAAATAACAAGCAAACGTGAACTAAATATATAGGTGTTATCGACTGTTTCACTGTTATCACAATAAATCTAAGACACTATATTTTGGATAAGGACTATTAAACTACACACGTAAGAAAGACAAACAGAAAGCTGCATGCTACTGGCACAGAAATCGTCTGTCTGTGTTTGAAAAATAGTTTAGCAATTCTTCCACTTTTTTGGAACACCCTACAGGATATTCCAAAGAACACAGTTCAACCCTAACATCACCAAAACTTAAATCATAAATCCCCAAAAGTAATAGATTTAAGTTTTGGTGGGAACTTGTCGGTTTTCTTGGCAAAATGTGTTGGGGTTGAAGTGTGTAACGAGTGTAGAATTGCGGTGAAAGCACGGTCATCAACGTGTTTACAAAAATGAAAAATATGTATGACACTACACTAGACAAAATATCCCGGTCGGCTGAAAAACACGTAAGAGAGATCGTTTAAAGTGTCCTCGGTGCTGCAATTTGGCGTGTGATGCATGTGTTGTTACGGGACTACGAGTACAGGCAGTGGATTCAATGTCAAGCGGGTGCTGCACACAACACGTCACTCCTTCTCACCGCGGGCTCCTTCCGCTTCCTCGACCACGTGTCGTCATTTCCGTTTCGATGAGGTGATGCGTTAATGTCATTAAAAATACAAGTTATATCTATGGTGTGGTATCGCTGCTTGGAATGTGGTGAATGTAGATTACTTAGATATCGACGCCCGAAAAATGTTCTCGAATTCTGTGTCTACGTCTAGGGGATCTTCGAAAAGATCTGCAACGTCGGGCATCGTTCTACTACGAGATAGGGTACTTCCTCGAGATTGCGTGGAAAGTTTTTGTGAGGTTTTTGTCCGGTTCACTGCGTGTTGCACTTGTTTCGTAGGCGCGAAGTAAGCTGCGATTGTCTTCTTTTTAACCTCGACCTCTTCTCGGGCTAATCCTGCTTCAAACTGTTTGGGGACTGCTAGACTATGACTAGATTTCGCTTTTTGTAGAATATTTCTAGCTTTTGGTGATGCTCTTGGACTAGGCTTGTTAACAGTAGGAGATTCTGGTAATCTGTGCCAAGAATCTGACTTGCTGATTGGTTGAGGAGATTTGCTATAAGTAGGTGGTTGAGGTGACAGTCTTCTGTTTATACTTTCTACTTCTTCTAACGTCACACGTTTTTGTATTCTTTGGGGATCTGTATTATTGTAATACACATTGCGGTTAACTGGAATTTGTAGCTTAGTCGTTACAACTGATTCACCTTCATCATTAATTTCCAGACTCTCCGTTGAAAATGGTTTAGTGGTAGGTGGAGCCACTGGTGGTTGAGTATAACTTCTAGAATCGTATGATATTGTAGGGGTGGGCTTATTAATTACTTTACTACTAGCTTGATAATTCTGTACGGGTTCTTCCAACTTTTGTTCCTTCTTGCGGTCACCATCATCTGTCATGCTGATCTTTAGTACATTCTGAAGATTTCTAGCAGCCATATCATGCTCCTCCCTTTTCTTAGGGGTGTTCTGAGACACGGTGACTGCTTGTTGGCTCACCGGGCCCGTCATGACTTTACTCACTGCCTTGTACTCTGTCAAAGGCGATGTTACTGGCTCTGGTTCGTCCAGATTATCTGGAGTTGCATTTGTGGATACAGAACACGATGCAGAAGATTCTGAGCTTGGAAAATCGAAGAGTAGAGATGGTTTGGATGGTTTTTGAGCATCTGGGTGGTATTGGGAGTATGATTGGTATGTTTGTTTGTTGTCGTAATCGCCGCTGAGTCTACGGGTTGATTGATTGGTCGGATTAAGTTTGTTGACATGGGCAACCTCATAGTCCTCTTTTGTTGTTTTTCTAGGTGATGGTTTAGGAGTATTATAGTCATAAGTTCCACTGAATTTCTGCACGTTTTGTTTAACAGTTTGAATTTGTCTCTCTGGTTCTTTTTTAATAATACTAATAGGTTGTTTTTCTATTTTGTTGTTGCTCCAATTATGGTCATAATCTCCGCTCATTTTCCTGACAGTTTGTTTGGTAGGCTGTACATTTTTAACCAAATATGGCGACGATAAATCTTTGCTGTCTGTATAAGCAGGGTTCTGTAATGTAGGAGGTATATAAACTTTGTCTTTACTTGCTTTACGTACTGGTTGCGGTGACATTTCCCTAGACGAGTTTTCAAATTTCGAAGCGGCTATACTTAAAACCCTGTGTTCTGATTGGTGTCCTGGGCTGACCCAAGGCGCACTAGATGGTTTGGGTTCCTCTGGGACTGGAAACTCTGGTTGTTTAGGGGTGTACAAAAATAATGGAGTAGTCGGTTCTGATTTTCCGTTTTCCTCTTTATGAAGTAAGGGTTGTTTAGCTGGGTAACTAAATGATTGAGGGGTACGTTTAGGGGGTGGTTTAAACGCTGACATAGGCGCGTGATCGAATTTATTCACTGGTAATGGTTGAGGAACAAATTTATAATTCTTTCCTTGAATTAGTTGATTGTTTTGAATAGGTTTAAAGTTTGATTCAACTTTTAGGGTCCCTGTAACAACATTGTTGTGTTCTGTGGTTGTCCAAGGCAGTTTGGATTCCTGCTGCTTTTGTTCAAACAAACTTTGCAGTTGCCTAGTGCCTTGCTTGCTAACTTTAGGTCCGTTGTAGGATCGTTTACCAGCGTTTACCGCATCGTCAGCACTTTGCCAAAATTGCTTCGCCGTGTTAACCGTACTGGAAGGTCTACTCGTCGACTCATCCTTTTCGAAAATTGTTTTGATGTTCCCGAACTTCCGGTTCCAGTTGTGGTCAGTCTGTTTTTTAACAGGCTCTGGATTTTTATTGGCCCATAAGGAACTTACTTTAGAATTGTTCGAGTTGTGTTTTTGTAAGAAGGACATGAATTTTTTATCGTTTTCAGTTTTTGGTTCAAATGTGGGTACAGTAGATTTTGTATTGACACGAATCGGTCCACGAAGAGCTAAATAATTGCTGCGTCTTGTTGAGCTAGGGGTTTCATCCAGGATACAGTCATCGCTGTCGTCATCACATTCGTAATAATTTAGCGGTTTTGGGATGTCTATAGTATTAGCTCGTTTCATTTTAAGTTTCTTGTTGTTAAATCTATTGGTTTTTGTGTCATCATTCATTGCTATGTTCAACAATCGTTGAGCTGCTGACAAATCTTTATTATTATTGCAATAATCATCTTTGTATTCATTGTTAACTGGGGTAATTGTTCGACTAACAGTTTTAACATCAGTTACATAATGCATTGGAGTAGGAGTGGTTCCTATTGATTGTCTAGTATCGTCGTAATCTTCAGATTGTTTAACTGTACTACTATCGTCGTCAGTTTCTGATTCGGGCACTTCTCGCAAATTGAAATCTGGAGTTTTGACGTGTTGTCCATTTTGTGTTCTATTCCCGGACGGGTTTTGCACCCAGGATTCTACTTGTGTAGGGTTGTAGTTACTAGGTATGTATTCAGACACAGGACGAGTTACTTTTGAATCCTCTAAGGGCGTAGATTTATCCCTGAGGATAACTGCAGGTTCTGAAATAGTCTTTGATGAATCGCCCGAGCTGAAAAAAGGTTTAGCAGTTGCATTTTTAACTGGAGTTGTGGCCTGTGGAGAGAAATTAACAGATCTGTATGATTGGTTACTCGCGACACTTCCATCGGAGGATTGTTTCTGTAAAGTATAATCAGGAGGTGTTGGAACATATTCTGGAGTTGCTACAGTTGATAAAGTATCTCGTAGTACAACTTCCTCCATGAGTTTTCTTGCGGCTGCTAGCTCTTCCGAACTAACACCAACAGTATGTCTATTCTGACGATTCTTGTGTTTAGCGAATCTTCCATGTCCACCGCTGGCCCTACGTTCTGCAGGGGGCCTATTAGGCACTACTAAACTAGCCTGAAGCCTTGTGACTAGCTGCAGAAGAGAATTCTTTCTCGTAGGGTCCATCTGCACATCTGGCGATTCTAACTGTAAACTCATCGCAAGTTTATTCAACGCATTTTGAACCTCCGCCAAAAGTCCGGGCCCTAAAGGTTCAATTCCCCCGTCGCATAGACCCGCAGCTAGCAACCGGAGTTCCTCCCCGGATTCGGTGCCGGAGTCTACCGTAGCAGCAGCGCTTTCTTCGCTGCTTTGGCTAGAGGCGCTGCGCTGCATGATCGGCTGGGTTTGCGCCTGGGCGCATTTCTTGTCTAACAGTTCTTGGAGCAACGGCAGCAAGAGAGACTCACCCTGCATTGAACGATCCCCGGACTCCGATACCGCGTTTGCCACCACGTTCGCCACCGCTGGAAAAATACTTCATTAGTTAGCAACTGTCAATTTAATTTTAGCGCCAAGGATTTTGCTTCTGTTTTGTCTTACCTTCCTGTTCCGCCATGACTTGCCGAAGTCTTGCTCGGATTGCTCTTCTTTCTTCGTAGTCCGTACACTGTTCCAACTGAAAATTTAACAATCATATAGTTTCTAGATTAAAAATTAATGAAGCAAACACATTGTAGTGGTTAACATAGCTAATAAACATTTTTGTCCTTGAACCGAGCGGCCATTTTAGTAGTAGCAACACTAAAAAAGTTCCTGCAATTTTTCATGGTACAAATAAAGAAACTAGGCATTCCCCAACTAAAAATTGTTATGGAATCACTAACATTTCATACGCTGCGTATGGAATATTTTCGACGAATCAGAGCCGCACTTTAGCGCGATATATGAAGTATTTTGATTCTGTTACTATGGTTACGTCTGTTTGTTTAATTTGATTTATTTGAGTTTGACGTTTACAACAGTTATATTTGTATTTTGTGCATAATTTCCAAAATCTTGTTATAGAAAGTATAGTCTATAACATGTAACGGAATGGCATATCCCACACTCCTTCGGCCTTCGGCTTGGACTACATACTTTTTGCTCGCGTGGAATATGTGCCATTCCATACTTGTTGTAGAATATACTATTTCACAACATGCCAGGAAACCACACCGTTCTTCTCCCGAAATAGTGAGGAAAATGTGTTTGTCCTCTCTGGATAGGAAAATATAGAAATATTACCAATATGCATGTTATTTACAAAGAAAAAATATATTATAAAAATTATAAGTAAATGCTTTATTGAAAATATTTATTTGTATGTATATCACATACTTTAAATTGTCTTATAATTATGTCTTATATTTTTATTTTTATAGATTAAAATCACAATTTGACAACTTTAATTTATATTTAAGATTGGTTCGTTGGGAACAATGTTAAACCGTCTTGCGTCTGATAACCTAACTTTTAACATGTCAGTTGTATTGTTAAAGAAGGTCCGAGCAAATCGTTTTAGAAACATGTCGTGAAAAAAATGTTGTGTCTAACACGAGAGGAAAGCCCTTCTTCCACTCTCGCTCGAATTGCCTCATTCAAGCGCTCAGGAGGCAAACTTCGAGCTCGAGTGGGAAAAATAAGCGCTTTCCTCTTTAGTTTGACAAATAACTCTCTATTTTGCACTCACTTTACAGTAACCCAATAAAAATTAACTAAATATGCTAGACATTTGGCAGATACAACGTCAGTTATAAACCGTACTCTTTTTTGTTGTCACTGTTATATCAGCCTATCAAGGGAAAGCTGAGCGGCCATTTTGTCAGTAGCGCACTGACACAGGCCCACTGAAATATTGGATCTTGAAATATTTGAAGTGTCGTTACTGTATGAATTCTTATACTGTGGTAGTTAAGAAGTATTTGCTGGCTAAAATTAGTTAGTACTTATTGCCATTGTAATTGTAATTTCAGTTTTTCTATATACAAAATTGGCTTCAATTAAATAAAGATTATTTATTATTATTTTTCGGAAAAATTTAAAATTGGCAATGTGGAACGAAAAATAGAAACCTTACAAGGGTTTAAAAGAAAAGAAACGAAAATGGATCCAATATGAAGCATCTGGATTTAAGAGAAAGAAGATGTACTGACCAATGCTCTAAGCGTCTGTTCGTCCCAAATATCCTGTAGGACCTCTGTAGTAATGGGCGTCTGGAATCTCTTCGTCAAAGAGACAGGTTTACTCGTTTCCTGTAACGTAAAGAAAAAAGTTATTGAATTTTATTACAAATATTAAAAAAAAAATTGTCTATGTTTAAAGACCTGTATCTTAAAAACCAGAAGAGATGCAAGTCTGCGGTTTGAAAATTTGTATTCTTTGGAGTTTACTTAATTAACTTAAAGTTAAACGAGTTAAATTCTCTGTCATTATTGAAAGTAATTCGGGATCGTTTAAAGTGTATTTCGTCCAGGGTCCAACCTATCTCACTCCGCCGCGCGTTGACAGATCCGCTGTGTGGCGTTTAGTTTTTGGCACGTCGCGACGCTCTCCGTCGCCTAGCTTCCAGCGCTGGTCGCCGAGACGCTGGCGTCGTGTGGATATTATAAGCGCGGACATAGAAACGCTCCTATTTTGGTAGCGGACACGACTACAGATGTAGAGTGCGCCGCCAAGTGTTGGTTGAGTTGGCACACGATGTCTTCTACCTGTGTTTCACTTCCCTTGGAGTTTCAAACATTCACTTTTCGTTTTACTTTGTTTTATTTACATAATTGAAGTACCGATTCGTCTATCGACAGTCTAACATAAAGGCCAAATAGCCGCAAAGACGTTGAGTTTTATTTTTAACTTTCGTTTTCGCTTTTCCCTCTTTCATTTCACATTAGAAATTGCTCATACAACTTGCAGATTTATTGATGTTTCTTTTAACATTTTTTAGCTTTAACTTGGAAGAAATTGTACATTCTTTTCTATTATTGAAGATACAGTCTATTAGTTTCACAATAAATTAAAGATTATTTTTTTGCAAGAATATTGCGCAAATATTTTGAACTGTTATTTTTTTTATTTTCCCACACTTTTAACATAAAAAATATCATGGATTTGAATCTGCAGTTGCAGAGCTGCTACACCCACAAGTACGAACAAATTATAATTTTATTTAGGGCCGGTATTCCTAACCTCAGATAAACTATTGAATAAATTTAGCAATGGAATAAACAAAAAGTATTGCATCAAAATATGACAGCTAGAATAATAAGCATAATTTTTGTTTTGTTTTGTTTATTCTATTGATAAATTTATTCTATAGTTAACTGAGTTTAGAAATACCATCCTTTAAATACTTGGCATCACTGAAATATAATAATACTGGAACGCTCACTGACGTTGAAAATACTATCCAAGGAAGACAGCTATCTATCTTTGTCGTACAATGTTTTTACATAGCAACCGTTTAGCAAACAAGTGTTAGACAAAGGAGAGTGGCCCACAACATCTACCTGTCTCAGACTTGTTTTTCGCTTTTGTTCCATGTTATAATTCAACGAGATCTGCAATCTCAGCTCCTTAGTAGTATCAAAGCTATAATTACATTTTTATTGAAACTTCTGGGAAAGTATTATTTTAATAGATCTGCAATTGAAACAATAATATTATTTGAATATTGAAGAACGAAGTGGTTGGCTGAGATCTGCAATTGCAGAGCGTATGCTTTTTATTGAAATATTTAAAGATATGGCTGGTACTAGGAGCTCTGTTTTTGGGTATTGCAAGAGAAATGTTTTAGCTACCATATTCTAAAATTTCAGCAATAAAACACGTAAAATACTCAAGAACCGAGCTCATATACAAAGTGATGCAGTAAAAGTAAAATGGAACAGTAGCAGATTTATTGTTGCAGTTATTTTAAAATTAGATCAACTTCCGTTTCCGGGTAGCACGAATGCATTTAATTTAAATTTAAACTCAAAAGAGTGTTGTAATTTCAATAACTCCAATATTTTATGACGAATCATAAATATTGAAAATGTTTTCAGAATTTATTTAGCAAATAATTCATAGACTTTATAGCCTAAGCTACATTTGGAACAACTATAAAATTTAAATTTATTTTTAATCAGCATAAACAGAAAACCTTTCAACGCAATCTAAATACTATGAACTCTCTTCTCAAAAACCATTTGGTTTTCATTTGAATCTTTTCCAAGAATTATCTCTGTATAAAACTCCAAATATGGTAAGAAAAGCGTCCATATACTTATATGTAGACACGCAGAAGTCTGGCGCTGTTGAAAATCTGCCAAAAGTGATTATCTTTATAGAAATTAGATTCATGACGTTGGGCGCATTTTTGCGAAGGCCGCCTTGAAATAAAACAGACGATTTTTCAAACAATGACCCAAATCTATTTAAAAATCGCGCTGCGAATATTGAATGGAAAATTTTGGTAATGTATGTTTTTGAACGATTGACGTATTAGAGCTTATTTATGGGGCCTTTGTACGTTTCTGGCAATTGGACAATTTAAAATTTCTCTTGTTTATTAGAAACGAACCTACGCGTTATTAAGAACGTTGACATTGCGAACACTTCCCAGAAAATGCAGAAATGTATTCAAGTATTTTATACACCCTCATGAGCTCTGCAACTGCAGATCTTGATAGGTACTATATTCTTCGAGATATCTGTGACGATTTTTAGTTTAGAATTCGTACAAACAAAATTGTTTCGTTCAGATAAATATATCAGTGTTTACAAATTGATTCCAGTGCTTCTCAGATCTGCAATTGCAGATATCTGTACATATGTTAATAGCGATACGATGACTGATATATAGTAATACTGGAACGCTAATTTATAGGCTTTTATGGAAGCGAAAAACGAGCCTAAACAGATAGGGCCACCCTTCTTTGTCTAACACTTGCTTGTAGAGCAGTTGCTATGTAAAAACATTGTACAACAAAGACAGATAGCTGTCTCTCTCAGCTCGCATTTTCAACATGAATTTAAAATTAATATTATGTTATTAATTCAAGAAATATTTGTATTTTGGAATGCATAAACTTTGCAGATAAAAAACTTAAAAAACAATTGATGTTTTGTGGTACCAGACGTCAAATTACATCATCCGTTCCAGGGTGCGCACCAAGGAAAATTTTTATGTGAAAACAATATTATATTGGGGTCTTTCACCATTTTTTTAAATTTTTTTTATGAAACTTTATCTAACTTTAAAAAAGTCTTAATTGTTATTCATTAAACCACTATGATTTTTGAAAAATGTTGTGACGTCATTATAGAGGTGTTGGTGAATCTCAAACAGTACAGATTTAAATAATTTTTGTCACATAAATGTTCTATTTTATTGTAATAATAATTATAAAATAAGTAAAAAACTATATGACTACAATTATTTACAATCTGCACTGTTTAAGATCCAGCAACACCTCTACAATGACGTCACAACATTTAAAAAAAATCATTGTGGCTTAATGAATAACAATTAAGACTTTTTAAAAGTGTAGATAGTCTTCAAGTTAGATAAAGTTTTATAATAAATTTTTTAAAAAATGGTGAAAGATCCCATTGCATGAAAAATATAATTATCGCAAATGAATTGTTGAATATTTTCTAATGATTACCATAGGTAATTATTTCTATTTTTGGAGCATTTCAATGAGGAAAACATTCTTCAAACATTAAAATAGTTTTGTTGTATTTATAAATTATAATTTGAGAAGCAACCAGTGACCTCTAATTTAAAATATATGAAGCTAATTTAATAGAGTACAGAGCATAAGTTTGGAGGAGAAAATATTTAAATATATTATAAATAACGCGGCTGTATCGTTGCCAACTCTTCAAAGTAAAATATGCGAAGTTTAGTTAAAACTGTAGCAATAAATTAGAAATAGTACAACACGCATATTTTAAATATTTTACCCTTTACATGTGATGTTCAAATTTCGACAATTTTAAAGGGATAATTTAATTCGAATCAATTTAATTTAAAACGTGCTTGAGGTCAGTGGATAGGTCACTCGCTTCGGAAGCTATTGAAGTACAGAACAGGAGATCTGCAACTGCAGAGCTTTTCGCTCGAAAATACATAATTATAATTATATTGAAACATATATGCATATCTGGGTTTTCAGTGATATGGCTAGAATCTGAAGTTGCAGAGCTGTAACGCCCACAAATTTGAATAAACAAAACAATAATAATTCCGAGAATGCTGTGAGCTGCAACTGCATATCATTCCCCAAGTGTGAAGACGCGCAGATATATTTATTTAATTTATTTTTAAATCCGATTACATAATTATACTTCCGCAGTTTCGCAAATTCTCAGAATAGCTCGGCAACAATTATAAATAGTTTATTAATTAGCAAAGATAAACAATTAACCAAATCGACTACTCATTGTTTGTTTATGTATAAATAAATCGATGTGTTATTGTTTATGCGACGAAAGTCTGAAGAAATTTGGGTTTTGACATTGCCACGTGATGGAAATTGCGCAGAAACGGGCTTTTTTAAACGTGCTTCCTAATTTTGAGTATTACGCCATGTTTTCTATTTTCTTTGCCTTTGTCTGAGTTTGGTTTTGGCAGATGTTGCCACCCTTATGCTTTATTAATACATTAACACGCAAAACGAATATTTATTTGCACTCGAGTGTTGCTGTATTATTTTACAGAGAATTTCTACAAATAGAAGTTGATTTGCTTAATCGTTCTTCATTATTATTATTAATATTGTTACTTTAATAATATTTTCTAGAGAAACCACGAATAAATGAATAATATTTTGTTGATAATTATAAAAAAGAAACTTTGTTGTGCTCTAATTCATTTTGTAATTGTACTTATTATAAATATGAATTTAAATTAAGAAATAGTGTAGCTATTTTGAATTTAGTAACTTTAGTACTTTAGAGCAGTATAACACCAATTAGATTATCTAAACACATGATTAGAGCAACCTACTATAGTTAACGCGCTAAATTAACAATAATTTTATAGCATTTATGACATCACAAAATATAACAGTTTTGCACGTTTAAAAGTAAAACAAAATAATTTTTTACCACACAAAATTACCGGGATTTGACGGCTGGTAACCGCATTTTACGCGCAAAAAATATATCAATACTTAGATCTGCATTGAGCAGAGTGCCACACCCAGAAACTCCATAATGGGTGTGGCACTCTACTGTTGCAGATTTCGATAAATGAAATATTTTTTACGAGTGAAGTGAGGTTACTAGTCCTCTAAAATGCCTGAGAAACAAACATTTTAAAAGTATAATTAAATATATGTTAATTGTATTAATAGAGGCCTGCAGTTGCAGATCAACCTCAGGGAACGTAAAAACAAATGTAAATAAAGGAGGGACAAGTTTTGTTTCAATAAATTTAGCAGTGTTAAATTTAAATTGTCGGTAATGATATGGTAGGGTTTCTGTGGGATCTGCAGTTGCAGAGCGGCGCAAGGGTCAAATATTTCAATTAAAAAACTAGTACTTATTAAATGAAAAAATAGTATGTCTATTGGTAAACCATGACATAACATTAAAATTATCTGTAACGATATGATAGGGTTCCTGTTTGATCTGCAGTTGCAGAGCAACGCAAGGGGTTGTGCAAGCTATGCTGCCAAGTATAACAATTAAAAATCCAGCACTTACTGAATGATAAAGTAGTATGTCTATTGGTAATCCGTGACACTGTGTTGTTTTGTGCAACACTCGCGATTTCGCGGTCTCTTGTAAACTAAACAGTTGCCGGTCGCTGTGGACCAAGGCTTCGATGATGGCACACTGCGTTCGGCACCAGCACCGCGACTGTTTTGTATGCGTGAAGCCGAAACAACCGAGCAACTGTGTGACGTCACCGGGTTAAAATTAACCGGGAACGTTTATAAATTCGCGACTTCGACTTTCCATTTGAGAGTGGACGACTGGAGCATGGCATTGCGCTCGATTCCCGCGGAGGGGTTCGCTTCTCAAGAGGTATAAGCGAGTACTACCCCTTAGAGTAGTGACTGGAAACGAGCCTGAGATAGATAGATGTCGTAGGGACACCCTTCTTTGTCTAACACTTGTTTGTAGAGTATTCATTTTATCCAACACCTCTCAATAAATGCTCTATAACTATGACGATTTTAAACAAGGGAAGTAACAGATATTACCCACTAGTGGGTATAATTTTAAGAAAAGTCATTAGCGAGTAATTTTCTATTTATAACAATAATAACACACAACACCTTGGTAACTATTTCGATTGACATTTTAATTTAGAAAATTTAAAGCATCTGTCACTGTCAAATAATATTTCTTTAATAAATTTTGCATTTATTAAGAGATGTTAGATAAAACGTTATACTTCACACGTGGGCAAAGTGTGCTAAAATTTCTTTAGTGGGTAATTACTTACTTTGCCCACTTGTAAAGTAAATAACTATTATTTCAAAATCATTTGCATCCGACTGTGGATCGTGAGATCCTCAGTTCGAATCCCACTACCAATTTAAATTTACCCCTGTCCACTAACAACCTTGGGGCCTATGACTTGACGGTTGGTAACCGCCTTTCATACGCAAAAATATATCAACGAGATCTGCGTTAGCAGAGTGCCACACCCTTAATGGGTAAAAGGCGTGATGATATATTTATTAATTTATTTAATGTTAATTTCTTTATATTTTCTTATCAACTATTTAAGTTGTACGACAAAGATAGGTAGCCCAACAACTGTCTGAGTTTTTCGGCTCGCATTTTCAACGTCAGTAATCGTTCCATTATTATTATATTTCAGTGCCTGTAACGCAATTTTCCCTGAGACATTTATGCTATTTTATGAGTACATCAGTTTACTCTAAGATCTGCAATTGCAGAACTGCATAACCCCGTTAAAGAAATATGAGTCTTTCTTAAAGTTAGGAGTTTTATAATTTACTATGTAGTTGCAATGTACTTTGCAAAATATTACCCTTAGAATTAGGGGGTTGTTTTTTTCAAAATCAAATGGAATTAACTTCGAGGTATCCCCTATTCAATAAAAAAAGAATCATCGAAATCGGATAACCCAGTACAAAGTTATGCGTGGTAGAATCAGTTAACAGATAAAAATTCAGTGGGTGAACAATCAATCATCCCCTATTTTGCTACCGTTAGGGGTGGAATTTTTAAATTTCAATAGGACCAACTTCGAGGTATACCCTATCCAATAAAAGTAGAATCATCAAAATCGGACGGTTCTGTAAAAAGTTATGCGTGGTTATACTTGATTTAAGAACCTTCTCCTGTTTTCTCGTCGGCTAAAAATACACGAGTATCTTCCCAGATCTGCAACTTCCTTCGCGATAATCAGTCCCAGTGATACATTCTCCTGCTGAACATTTCCTTCCGTGAGCCGCGACTCTTGTCTAAGTGAGCGCACGCGCAACTTGTAGTATTTATTTACTATTTTCGTAGCTCCGCGATTAGAATATATTGCTTTCATCTCTCGATCTCTCGTAGTGTTCGTTGCCTCTGCTGCATTTCGCAGTTATTTATATCGTTCTTTGTTGTATTTTCGAGCGCGAAGTTGTTACGTTTTCCTGATTTGGCTTCGCGGTGCCGCGCTTCTGATCTTTTCAGTTGAATGCCACTGATTTATAAATATTATAGGATTTTGAACTCGTCAAAATATTGTTACCTTGCTTGTCGTCGTCGTTGTCTTGGTCTTCTGCACCTTGCGCACCAGCTGCGCGCTGGACGACGTAGAAGACGTCGTAGACTTGCTGCTCATTACTCCTTCCATGCCTGACATTAACACCTGGGCTCCCAGGAATTTGTTCAGCAGCATTCGGGCTTCTCTGTCTTCTGCTGAGTCCCCCTCGATGTGCTCTAATTGAGGAAAACAAACATTCATGAAAATACCCCTTAAACAACTTTTAAATTGTACAAAATAAAAATTATAGCTAACTGTAATTACACAAGTTTTTTACTTTCTTATACAAAGTACAAGGAAGTATTGGATTCACGAAAAAAATCGTTGACGAGATTTTTGCATAAATACATATTTTGACGTCCACTGAATCCGTTAAGACCAATTTCCCAATGATGTCTGAGTGTGAGGATGGATGGATGGATGTCCGTGTGCGTTCCTTTTGATAAATCTGAATTATATGTTTAATAAACTAATTTTCGTTGCTATGGGAACAAACAAATAACAGAAATTGTAATTATTAATCATTCAAAACAGATTCACATACCGATAGAAAAATTTGAAACTCACGAAATATCCTCACTTAAAATTGTAATATTTTTTTATTCCATTTCTTTATAATATAAACGCTAAGAAACCCATTGTAGCAGGGCGCATTGTCAGATCTCTAATATTTTTCGAGATACGTCTATTTTTGGTATTTTTCGAAGTGCAACTTTGAGGGCCTGTAATTCAAAAACTACACGAGATATCTAAAAATTCTCTTCAGTTTAACGTTTCTGGTGCCTTATATAACAAATTAGCCAATTTTTTAAATTTTGAAATTTTTTTGTATTTTTGTTCAAAATTTCGATCGGCGATAACTCGACAAATATAAAAGATATAGATTTGCAGTGTTCACCAATCGATTCAGCTCGTCGAAATACATAAGTATGCAAAGTTTCATAAAAATCGCTTTACGGGGTGGAAAGTTATAACAAAAAGCCTGAAAATGGCGTTTTTTGCCCAAAAAGTCAATAGGTACCCCTTGACGGTTGGCCTGAATTTGGCCATTTTCAGACTTTTTGCTCTAACATTTCAACCGGTTGTCCGAATTTTCTGAAATTTTCAGGGTTTATGTATTTCGTCGAGCTGAATCGATTGGTGAATACTGCAAGTCTGTATCTTTCATATTTATCGAGATATCTCCAATCGAAATTATGAAAAAAAATTCAAAAAAATTTCAAAATTTTCAAAATTTACTAATTTATTATAAATGACACAAATAACACCAAACTAGAGATATTTGTCGATATCTTGTATAGTTTTCGAGTTACAGCCCCTCAAAGTTGCTCTTCGGAAAATATAAAAAATCGTCATATCTCGAAAAATATTAGAGATATGACGATGCGCTCTGCTGCAATGGGTTTCCTGGCGCGAATATTTTAAAGAAATGTAACAAAAAAAATTTACAATTTTAAGTCATATTTGGGGAAATTTCCGTATTTTGAAAAATATTACAAATCGCCATATTTCGATAAATATAAGACATATTACGATGCGTACTACAGCAATGAGTTTATTCATGTTTAAATCATACATAAGTAATAAACTTCAAGTTAAGTTTGGAGGAGTATTTAATTTATTTTTTAGTAAACAATTTATTTGTATAAGAAAGTAGTGTAGTGCCCACACCAGTAAAGTACCACTTTCGATAATCATATTATCACCATAATTAATTGGACTGTTCCTTAGGATGTACAAATGTAAAATACAAAGTTTAATATTTCCACATCCATCCATACGAACGCGCGCACACACACAGACATCCGTGAAAATACTAAAAATTATCCTTATACCTCCTTTTTTGGCGGGAGGTATGTAAGTTTCAAATAAAAATTGTACTGAAAACATTTCAAAATAGATTTCCCCGAGCCACTCTGTCTCACACTTTCTCACCTTTTTCCGCATTTTTCATCCTGGTGATGACCTCCTGGGCATTGGCCACGCGGGTATGACTGTTCAAGAACGTCTTTGTGGTGGTAGAGTCGGAAGTTATTGACTCGAGACTTATCTTCCCTGAACGGGACGGAGCACCTATGCCAAAAACATTTTCAAGTCTTTGTTTGGAAGTGTTGACGCTGTGTTAATTTGTCAGTGTTTAGTTGCTGAAAGTAACATATGTTTATTTTCTTCCCGGAACTGTATCACGGATTACGAACCACGAATCACGGATGGGATTTATGGTGACATTGGCTGGCAGAGTGCTCTGCTGGTCACGTGGTAACTGGGCCAAAATCTACTCTGTTAAATGTTTGGCATTGCGTACCACGCAATATTTTATAGATTCAAGTATTTGATATAAAGATAACATATGTTTAAGTGGCTAATTCGGGGAATGTAGAACAATGAACCAGCAGTAAAAATAATAATCTATATTTATTTTGGCAAACATCAAGCAGAAACATTTTGATATGCAGATGAACTGCAAAAGAGTTGATATTATTTTAACATAAGTCAACTTTTATTTACTACTAGGATAAATATAGTAAATAGTAATTTATTTTTATAGATTTCCTATTTTGTAGAACATAAATAAATAAATATTTTTAGTGGAGAAAAACAATTTTCTATGAAAGAGTAATAATAACATTTTAAAAAGTCTTGCAGGGGACAGAGCAGCTCTGCAATTGCAGATTTCTGTAGTTGGGTAATAGGAACATACTTTTGTAACATTTTAAAATTTATTATTGAGCGTGCAGCTCTGAAATTGCAGATCTATGAGGTAGCGTAATGGAAACATCGTTTTGTTCTCAAATGGTTTCTTTAAAAGGTACAAGCTCTGCAACTGTAGATTTCTGCGTTTCAGTAAGAGAAACAAACTTTTCTAACATTTTAAACATTATTGTGAAGATTGCAGCTCTGCAATTGCAGATCTTTGTAGTTGAGTAATAGAAATATACTTCAGTACATTTTAGAATGTATTATGGCGGGTGAGGTTCTGAAATTGCAGATCTATGTGATTGCGAAATGGAAACATGGTTTTGTAACATTTTAAAATGATTTTTAGGAAGGTAGGAGCTCTGCGACTGCAGATCTTTCCAATTGAGTAATGGAGGAATATTTTGTAACATTTTAAAATGTATTGCGGAGGGTACTGCTCTACAATTGCAGATCTCTATGGTTGCGTAATGGAAACATGGTTTTGTAACATTTTCTAATGTTTTATTGGAGGTAGATTGCAGATTTGTAACATTTTAAAATGTTTTACAGAAAGTTTCAGCTCCGTAATTGCAGATCTTTGCGACTGAATAATAGAAACATGTAAAAAATGTACTGTTGAGTGTGCAGCTCTGCAATTGCAGATCTCTGTGGTTGAGTAATAGGAACATACTTCAGTACATTTTAGAATGTATTGTGGCGGGTGAGGCTCTGAAATTGCAGATCTATATGATTGCGAAATAGAAACATGGTTTTGTAACATTTTTAAATGATTTTTTGGAAGGTAGGAGCTCTGCGACTGCAGATCTTTCTGATTGAGTATTGGAGCAATATTTTGTAACATTTTAAAGTGTGTGTTGCTCTACAATTGCAGATCTCTATGGCTGCGTAATGGAAACATGGTTTTGTAACATTTTAAAATGTTTTACAGAAATTTTCAGCTCTGCAACTGCAGATCTGTGCGGTTGAATAATAGAAACATCCTTTTGTAACATTTTAAAATGTACTGTTGAGTGCGTAGCTCTGCAATTGCAGATCTGTGCGGTTGAATAATAGAAACATGCTTTTGTAACATTTTAAAATGTACTGTTGAGTGCGCAGCTCTGCAATAGCAGATCTCTGTGGTTGTGTAATAGAAACATGCTTTCGTGACATTTTAAATGTGTTTCTGGGTGTATTTGCAAGTGTTTCTGGTAGTTATTGAATTATTTGGATACCTGGAGACGATTCTCGACTGCTATTTTGGTCGTTAGAGCTTTGCGTAGTGTCTTTGAAACTTGACGTGCGAAGTATTAATCCTGCTTTGGGGTAGTTCTGTCTTTCGTTACGGGAAATTTCCACTAGGAATATTAACAAATTAATTATAATTAAGCATTAAAAGCGAAGAATTACAAAGCGACAGAAACGTTGTATTATTAAATCATACCTTTATTTTGTTGCTTATGTTATTGTTATGATTTTTACCTGCATTTTCGATGAATTTTTGCGACAAAGCCTTGACGGACCCCCTTCTGGTTACTTTAGTCGAAGTCGTTTTGAAGATTTCATCTTCTTCGGAATGTTTGTCCTAGAAATAAATGCGCACATAAAATTATAATTATAGCAACAAAGAATAATGATTCATAAATACGCAGTTTGTAAATCAACAAAGAATTCTACGCACAATTCACAGTGACAAATTAGTATTTCAAATACGTAATTCCTCAATAAATCAAATTTGAGTACAACTATTTTTTTAGACTTATATAGTAACATGTACTTTGCACCACACTCGAATGATTTCAAACAATAATTTAATGTTTGACGTATAAATTGGCAAACTGTTCACAGTTTTATTTTATTTTAAACTCACAGTGATTGCTTTCTTTTTATCCACGAGAGAATTTAATGTCGGTGAGCCGCGAGATCCAAATTTCTGTGTTGTTGTCACTGAAGCCAAACCTTTGCTTCTTTTGATTTCTTCGTCATCTACGTTCAATTCTCTTGGATTGTTAGAATATTTGGTTACTGTAACTTCGCCTACTGGCTCTTGGCCGTTTTCCGAATAAAATTGACTGGTAACTACGGTACCACGAACTAAAAATATTACACAATTTTAAATTAAGAATGTTTTCGATAAAATTACAAGCATTTTACCCTGGACTTTACTGGTATCAGCTGCCTTTCTTAAAGCTCTAATACCAAACAAAGGTTGTCCATTTTCATCTGTTGGTCCAATTCCATAACTCGAAGTAATGCAATCAGTAGGTTTCTGAGGACTAGGCGACCTCCTAACAATAGTTTCAACCTTCCTCGAAGGACTAATCACCCTCTTCTCTGTCACAGTTTCAGTTGTAGTCTTCTTCAAGTTCCTGTTCGTCACCCAGGATGGCTTATCATCTTGAGGAATCTTTGATGCTGGTTGAACATGTTTCAAATCAGTTTTATACATTGAGGAAGTTGGTTGAGTTCTCTTTTTGGGTTCAGGGCTAACGCTGCGATCTTTGGTGGTGATTCGTTCGGATTTCTGGCTTGTTGTGGTGGTCACAGTGGAGTAGGAGGTTGGGGATGGTTTGTGACGTGGTTCTGGGGATTTTTGACGGATTTCCGGGGATTTTTTAGATGGGGACACGGAAGAACGTTTCGGGTCGCGTTGGGGGGAACGTCTATCTGGACGTGCCTCACATGGAGCAGATTTCGAAACTGAAAATAGATTATATATTATGAAAACTTATAGTAGAGAGAGAATATTAAATTGAACAATCATAATGCATTGTTACTTAATTGCACGTTATTTTCTACTTCGGGGAATTATTTTAGAGAAAAATGTTTCAAATAAAAATTGTAGAAAATTAAATTTTCTACAGCTTTTATTTGAAGCATTTTTCTCTAAAATAATTCAGGAACTTTGTACAGTACTTTTAAAATTGTAATAGTATATTGAACTAGTTTTACAATTAGGCATTGTAACAAGTGTTTGATATACTATATTTCCTATTTCAAGTCAATTAAAATAATAGTTATTTACTTTACAAGTGGGCAAAGTAAGGAATTACTCACGAGATAAATTTTAGCACACGAAGCCGAAAGCTGAGTGTGATAATTTTATCGAGAGGGTAATTCCACTTTGTTTTATCCAACAACTCTTAATAAATGCAAAATTTATTAAAGAAATATTATTTGACAGTGACATAAGCCTTAAATTTTTGAAATTATAATGTCAATCGAAGTGGTTACCAAGGTGTTGTGTGTTATTATTATTGTTATAAATAAAAAAATACTCACTAGTGAATTTTTCTCAAAATTAAACCCACTAGTGGGTAATCTGTTACTTTCCTTGTTTGAAATCGCCATAGTTATAGAGTATTTATTGAGAGGTGTTGGATAAAAATTAATATGTACCGTTTAACTGACAATTTCACAAATAATAAATTCCTCAAAAACAGTTGTACAATATTCAATTTTTTCTACGACCACTGAGAAATCTGCTCATTGTATGTTTGTTGTTGCTAGGGATATGAGGTACATTGCAAGCATCGTGCGAAATGAATTTGTTTTGTGAGTATTTCAATACAGATCAGTTCATTTAAGTACAGGTGTCATTGCTAGGATACTTATTTAGAATTGTCAAATATTGGAACGGTAAAAGCGGGACAAATTTATTATTAAAATTTAATTAATTTTGAAATAATATCGTGGTCGTAGGAAATGAGTACCATTCCATGCTCGTTGTACAATATATTATTGTAGCATTGTTCTTGAAAAAAATTTACTTTGTGCACATGAAATATATTTTTCTTACCCGTGTCTCTGATAGGGGAAGAAACGTACTTCCTCCTCTGAACTTTATTCTCACTGATTAACTTCTTCACCACTCTAATCTGTGCACGAATTCTCCTCCTCTGTTCGTACCCAACCACCTTGTCCATCTGCAACAGAAGAACAACAACATTGGTTCGATTTCTAATGTGAAGTTGCTGCTTTTGTTTTTGTATTCTTTCTTGGCGACATACATGCATCAGCTGTCACTAGAGTAGTTCTAGGTCAATTTCACGGTAACCGCGTTAATGAAACCAGCGTGATTGAACGGTAATTGTAGAGTAACTGCTTTAATAAAATTAATAAATCCTTACCATTCTTTCGAGAACTTCCAAATCTTGTATATCCTCAATGACAGGTTGTCCAGGGGTGCTGCTTCTTCGTCTTTCAGTAACAGTTGTACTAGTAGTAGTTTGTACCATTCTTCCTGAGTCAGTTCTTCTTAAAGTCACCCCGAATTTCTTTCCTGATTTGGGTCCATCATCAGTGACATCTTCCAACGGCGTTCTTCTTCCGTCTCTTTCAGGGCTGTGTACATGTCGCTGAAGAGGCTTCATATATCCAGGAACATCTCTATCTGGAGTACGGTTCCTTTCAATTATAGTTTCAGTAATTTCTATTTCATCGTTGCTGATGTTTCTATGTCCGTCTCGGTCAGGAGAAACGTTTCTTTGCAGTGGTAACATATAATGCGGAATATCACCATTTTCATAATGTTTAGTTTTATGAGTTTCTATTTCATCACGTTCTGAAGATAAAGTCTCTCGGATTCTAGTTTCAATTATGTATTTGTCTCTTTCTTCTGGACTAACTTTATGGATAGGTCTCATGTATCCAGGAATTTCTCCAGTTGGATTAGGAGATCTGGATCTATGGATAGGTTTGTCGGGTTCTTCATATTTAGGGATAGGTTTCATGTATCCTGGAATGTCTCCATTTGGATTTGGAGACCTGGAACGTTCCCTTTTGTGGAGAGGTTTCATATATCCTGGAACATCTTTTTCTGGAGATAAATATCTATTTTCATTGAGAATCAATTTAGTGGATTTCAATGTTACATCTTTGAGATTTGTTGAAATTCTTCTGCAAGTATCTTCTTCATCTGATGAATAAACAAGCTGTTTCTTTACTTCAGGTTCTTTCTTCTTATATACACCTATGTCTGTAAGTTTAACATCATCATCATCTGGTTTAATTTCTGGTTTCTTTCTTCCTTCCCAAACTGAGGGCCTGCTCAAAATATCTCTTTGTTTTGGTACTTCTTGTGTTTTAGAAATATTTTCAAACATTGCTTTAGCTTTTCGTACAGCTTCACTACTCTTTAAATTAACAGGTTTTGTTTCAACTGATTTTGGACGAATTTGTGGAGAAGTTTCAGGAGATTTTCTAACTGGAGATTGTCGAGATTTTTCAGGAGATGGTTCTCGTTTAATTGTTGTTACTTTTTCAGGAGATTCACGCCTTGGGATAATCTTTTCAGGTGAATATTCACGTTTAGTAGGAGATGGTTCTCTTCTTACAGTAGTTTCAGTTTTAGAGGTTTTCACATCTGTTGTGAGTTTTTCAGCTGTTGATAAAAATTTAGAGACTTTATCAGAAACACTTAACAAACATTCATCAGTTTTTAGTGTTTCATCAACTGTAAAATCAGGACGGCTAACTCGAGGAGCAGGTCCCTCTTTCGGTGATGGCTTTTGTTTAACAGTTTCAGCAGCGTGGATAAAGTGTGACACCTTTTGATTAACACTCAACAAACATTCATCATTTTCGTTGACTTTAACATCAACTGGAGTTCTTTCTCGTGGTCGTGGGCTCTTTTGACGTTCAGTAGGTTTAGTAGATACTTGATCAGCTGTACTAATAAACTTAGTTACTTTATCTGAAACACTCAACAAGCATTCATCGTCTTCCAAGTTTTCATCGACCACTAGTTCTGGTCGTGGAACTCTCGGAGCAGGCTTCTTTGATTTTGGTTCATCTTCTGTTAACTTTTCAGCGGTTGTAATGAATCTAGATACTTTTTCAGTAACTGTTAACAAGCTTTCATCCGTGTCTGTAACCCTATCGATGTCTGTAATTCTTGTAGAAGGTTTTCTGGAAGTCTCTACTACTTCAGTAATTCTACTGAAGTTATTAACGTCTCTCTCTTCTGTCAGAGGGATGTCTGATATTCTTACTGGTTTTCTACGAGATGGTAGATCATCGGGTTCACTAACTTTGTCAGGATAGCGTGGATAACTACCTTCATCTTCTGAGGACACTGGAATGGGACAAACTTTGTCCGGGCTTGGTTCTCTAGATGAAGTTGATCTCTGCAAATCAATTATGAACTCTAGATCTTCTGGCTCGCTTTGGTTAAGAATGATAGATTTAGTTGTTATGCATTTAGTTGTTAGACGATCGGTGTCAGTAGATGGTTGATGATTTTCATTTACCTTTATAGATGGCATGGTAACGTTCGGTTCTTTGATGGTTCGTGAAGGTTGCTTAGCAACTCCATTTGATATTTTAATGTTTGCCGTGGTAACCACCTTCTTTTTATTAACACGAGTATCAGACACATCAACTACCTCAAATTCTGGTTCGCTTTCAGACGAATCAACATTTTGAGGAGAGGTTCGTTTAGTGGTTTTAGTGGTTTTAACTGTAGTAACAGTTACTGAAGATGGTTGAGTAACTTTAGTTGTTTTAACAGTGGTTACAGTTTTAGGGGTTGTTTTAACCGGAACACCAGGTTGTGGTTTTGAGGATAGAGAAATGGTTTTGGTTACAACATGTTTACTAGATGGTTGAGGGGATGTTTTAGGGGCTGGTTTTTGTGGTTTTCTCTCCGGAGAAGAATGTAATGGTTTACGGACTGGACTTTCTGATGGAGTTCTTGAAGAAAGTGGTTTAGTTGGAGCTTTCTTCGCGGGTAGGTCTTTACTGGAGGTCTTTGTTGTTACTTGAGTAATTTTTCGTTCAGTTTTATTGACTGTAGGACTTGGCGAACGAAGTTTGGGACGTTCAGGGGATTTTTCTTTTGGTGATTTTCTTTTAGGGATTTCTTCTTTACGTTTGGTATCAATATCAGTTGAAGAAATTTTCTTGGTGATTGTTTTAACTGTAGTTGTTTTCGGTACAGAATCTTTTCTGTTAATCTGTTTCACCGGCGATTTTCTGTCTTCAAAACTAGGTTGTTTTTGTGGTTTTTTCGCGTCTGGCTTTTTCTTCAACACTTGTTCTTCGTCTGTAGTTCTCTTGAAGGTACATTCCATTGTTTCGGATGGTACAGCCTTTTGAGGATGACGTCTTGGACTTGTTTCTCTTGAGCTTGGCTTATTTTCATCAGTGGTGTCAATTCTATGAGTTCTGATATGTACTTCTTGGGTGTCTTCTGTTTCAATACCAAAATCGACATCCGTAAGTTTAGTGGGAGATTTTCGTTGAGTAACTTCCAAAGTAATATCTGTATCATGTTTTTCTTTATTTATAAAATCATCTTCACAATATTCGTTGATATATTGAGTCACAGTTTTGTTTTCTGGCAATCCGCGACTTGGGCTTTCACGGTCTTTCGAAGGCGATCTTCGATCAAGAACTGGAATTCTTCTAACCGGCGAAGGACTTTTTCTATTAACTTTTTTATCGTCCTCTTCATCCGTACTGTCTTCCGGTTTGTCTTTAGGTTTCTTTCCTTGAGGAGATTTCATTTCCGGTTGTCTTTTAGTTGGTGTTGGAATTCCTCGAACTGGAGAGATGTCATTGGTCTTTGAAGGTTCTGTTTTCTTTCCAGCAGGTTTCTTAGAAATAATTTTGCCGGTAACTTCACAGTATTCATCTGTATATTCAGTAGAAAACTCCATATCATCTGGTTGCTTTTTCTGGGGTTGTTTACGTTCTGGACTGGTAACTTTGTGACTCGGACGTTCATAATATTCATCAGTATATTCAGTAGTGTCTTTATTTTTCGGTTGTTTCTTTCTTTCTGGAGAGGATGCTTTAGTGGTAGGCTTCTTGTCTTTTGGTTTAGATTCAACTGGAGATGTCTTCTTATTTGCTGGTTTTTCTGTAGTAGGTTTGTCACAATATTCATCAGTATACTCAGTTATATATTCACCATCGTCTTTTGGTTTCTGGGGTTTTCTATCTGGGCTTGTAGTTTTTCTTGGTTTCGTCTCAACAACATTCCTCTTTTCTGTCACAATAAAATCTTCAATTTTCGGTTCATCCTCATTGTCAGGTTTCTGCCTATTCATCTTACGAAGAGTTTCATGAATTAAGACATCTTCAGGACCAATAGGACCTAATGGAGTAACATGTTTCTTGGTAAACATTGGCTCCTCAACTGGTTCCATACCTGCATACAAGTCATCATAATCTTTTTTCTGGATTTCTGGTTCAGGAAGACCTAACATTTGTCGACAGCGTTCTTCGTAGGTTTCTGTACGCTTTAGTGGAGGTTTTTCTTTTGGTGTTACTTCACAAACTTGTTCGAAGTCTTCGTCAGGAACTGGAGTCTTTTTAGGTAACTCTTTTGTGGGGGATTTCTTAGGTGAACTTGAAGTTCCTTTAATTTTTTTAGTGGTAACTGTAGTTTCTGTTACTTCCAAAGTACTTGGACGTTTTTCTGGTTCATCTAAATCAGTAACTATGTGACTGTTATGGTTGATAAATTCTATATCGCTGGCTAAACTAGTAGGGGACAAATCTCGAGATTTAGGCCTTTCTGATTTCTTCAGCGGTTCTTTTTCTGGTTCGGGAGATTTCTTTTTATTTCTTGTAATAGTATCAGTGTTAACAGTTTCCGTAACAACAATAGTTTTGCTTGATGGACGCTGGTCGTCTTCAGGGACTTGTTTCTTTCTTGTGATGGTATCAGTAATTTCTGTAGTCGTAGTTTTAGTCGGAGAACGAACTGGGCTTTTACGTTCATCATCATCAGTAGGGATTTTCTTTTTTCTAGTTATAGTATCAGTATTAACAGTTGTACTTTCAGTAACAACAGTTGTGGATTTGCTTGATGGACGTAGGTCGTCTTCAGGGACTTTCTTCTTTCTTGTGATGGTATCAGTAATTTCTGTAGTTGTAGTTTTAGTCGGAGAACGAACAGGGCTTTTACGTTCATCATCTTCAGTAGGGATTTTCTTTTTTCTAGTTATAGTATCAGTACATTCTGTAACAACAGTTGTAGATTTGCTCGATGGACGGTGGTCGTCTTCAGGAACTTTCTTCTTTCTTATGATGGTATCAGTAATTTCTGTAGTCGTAGTTTTAGTCGGGGAACGAACAGGACTTTTACGTTCATCATCATCAGTAGGGATTTTCTTTTTTCTGGTTATAGTATCAGTATTAATCGGTGATGTTTCCTTAGTAGGGGATCGAACTGGACTTGTTCTTTCAACGGGCTTAGTTGGGCTAGACCCTCGTGGTTTTTCAGGGCTAGTTTGATTTCTAGTAATTTTGGTTGTTTTAGTTATGGAAACATCAGTTTTTGTTGGACTGGTTGGAGATTTTTTAGGACGTATTTCCGTGGTTTTTGTAACAGTTATAGAGTCAGGCCGGGATGGTTTCCGTTCAGGGCTGTATTCAGTAGGACTTGTAGTGTGTTTCGGATATTTGTCGTATCCTGGTTTTCTCTCAGGGGATGATCTAGAAGGATGAGGGTGTTTTTCAGGGCTAGTGCTACTGCGAAGTGAAGAAGTACTATTTCTGATACTGCCTCGACTTTTAGGGCGTTCGCTAATACGATCAGGGCTTATAGAACGCAACGACCGAGCAAAAGCATCATGAGTTGCGCTGACATCTACACTAATGCGCTTGTTGGTAAATTCCGAACGATAGGTAGTGGAATATTGACCATCAGTAGGACTACTAGGCTTGTACGTCTCTTCAGGCTTACAAGACTTAACCAACTCGATCTTTTGAGGTCTCTCTTGAGGTCTCCCTTGAGGTCTCTCTTGAGGTCGTTCTTGAGGACGTTCCTGTGGCCGAGATCTAGTCGGTGACGGGATTTCCGGGCGTACATCTTCCGGCTTATATTTCAATGGTTCATTTTCAGTGACAACAGTTTTTGTTGTAGTAACAGTAGTATGAATTTCTTTTGTCTCTGGAACTGGTTGCGCTGTTTGCTCCTCTATTGTTCTGGTAACCTTGACGACATCTCGAGTGTCTTGGTCAACCTTGCGAATGTCATCTGTTTTTCGGGTCACTTTACACTCGTTCTGCACGTTTGTAACCTTGTTGGATATGATGTCATCATCATAAGATTGTTTTTCTGATTTTATGATGCGGATTGATTCGGATTTGTTGACATCTCTTGGTGTGTCTTCATCGAAGGTTTCACGTACGGTGGTGACAACAGTTCTTGAAGAGGTATCATCGTTAGATTTTGTTGTATGTTTTTTATCAGTTGAAGAGGTTTGTCGATTACTGGTAACTTGATTGCTGAACTTTTTTGTACCCTTAGTTTCGTACCTGGTGGTGGTGACTGTACTTCCATCTGGAAGAGTTTTTGTTTCGGTGTATACTTTAGTATTTCCATCAGCAATACTCTTTTTTAAATCGTCTGGGATTTCTCCAGAGGTATAAGTAGTTTTTGTAACTGTTGTTGAAGAACGTTCATCTTGAACTTGTGGTTTGTAGATAGTTTGAGTTGTTTTTCCTGATTTAACATTACGAATATTCTTTTCGGAAGTTTCAGACGAGGTGTTAACAGTTCTGTTTGACGTATAGTGTTCTTCCGGTTCTTCGGAAGTATAAACAATCTTCCTAACTACTCTTTCTTGTCTTCCATCATCTATTTCGTCTCGTCCAACGATTGCTAGTTTCTCGAAATCTGCCACGTCACCAGAAGTGCTGGAATGGTGTGTAACAACTTTAGAGCTTGTAGAACTCGAGGTAGTCTTGCTACTTCTGAAGTTGTTGTCGTCTCCGGTGACGGCTTCCTGTTGCGAAAATGTCTTGGAGCTCTCCCCCACAGCTCTGGTGTAATTGTTGGCGTCTCCGTCGGCGTATACGCTGGCCTGGTGTTCGTTGGCTGCGGCGTAAGCTAGTTGACCTCCGTCGATGGCTTTTACCCCCTGGGTGGTGGCTAGCTGAGAGCTGGTGATGGTTTTGCCGTCCTCGCTCTTGGAGGTTGCCGAGGTTATGGTCCACTGGCCATCCGTGTCACGGTTCTTGGAATCTGAACAAGATTTTAACGTTTAACATTTTTAAAGAGTTGTTTAGAAACTAATATATAGCGTGATAGCTCTGCAGTTGCAGATTATTAGCTGAGTGATGGTTACAAAGATTTATAAATTTTAAAATATTTTTAAAGGGTGGTAGTTCTGAAATTGCAGATCTACATATACATCGTATTAAAATATTAACAGTCATAAGTTTGACTCAAGTTCAGCTAATACGTCACGCTGGTTGCCGAGTATAATGTGTAAAATAAAACTGAAATGCGCACTAGCTTGAGACAGATGGATGTCCTGGGCTACTCTTCTTTATCTAATACTTGTTTGTAAAACAGTTGCTATGCATTTGTTGAGCGGTTGCTGTGTGAAAACATTATACAACAAAGACAGATACCCCTCAAGTAACTGTCTCTCTTGGCTCACATTTTCAACCTCAGTGAGCGTTCCAGTATTATTATATTTCAGTGCTTCAAAATATTTGATTTAATTTTATTTTACAGATCTCAATAAAGACGAGGAACAAACTAAGAAAAGAAGAAACTGAGACTTTCATTTAAGGGTAAGTTTATTAATTTATTATGTTGATTACACGAGTCTAAATTCACATGAGTTCACCCATATCAAATTTTTCGTTTAATGTTTTATTAAAGTTTAAATAAAAATAAAAACACGCGTACGAATACATAGTGTCTTACATTTTTTAAAGCTGCATTATAATTTTAATAATAATAATATTCCATTCCTGGAATGGCCTTTTAACAACTCGGATTTATCCCCAATCAAAACTTTGTAGAAACAAATAAAATAAATGCAGGAACAATAAAAAAATTGCGAGGCAAACTGTAGAAAATTTGGGGTAGTTTTCTTCATAGAAGATACTAAGCAGATAGATAGAGCAAACTTATGTTATAATCACAAAAAAAGTTTATCAGCTTTACAGTTTAGTAAATATAAGATACTCTGCAATATATTTGTCTTTCGACTTTACGAAAAGAAAAAAGTCTCTTACTTCTGTACTGGACGTCCCGCGTTGGCGATTCAGAATCGCGTATCTCTTTCGTCTTGAGAGACAAAAACGAATGATCTGCAAGTGAATCTGCATGCGTAGGACCCTCCACTTTGGCGCAGGGCTGCTCCCTCAGCCCTGGGGAGCTGTTACTGCGCTGCACGTCTTTCAAAACCTCTCCAGTAGTGTAGAATTCCTTCAGACGAGCTTCGCGAAGTTTGTACATATGCGAGCGAATTTCTTTTTTGCGGCTGAAGTCTTCAGTTGCTTGCCACTGAAAAATAAGGGTTGTTTTAATAAAGAATTGGGTTGAGGGTGAAAAGTTGTACCATTCGACGCAATACGTCTTCGTCTTGAATGTTAGAGACGTCCTTTATTTCCTCCATTATTGTTTGTCATGTATCTGCAACAAATATTAAATATAAACATATATTTTTGCTGAAAAAATAGCTTATATCTCTTGACATTAAAATGTGCTCAAAAATTTAAATATAATAATGAAACTATGGATTATAGTTAATTAAGGTATGAGGAATCCAGGCGTGAAATCAGATATAAATTATCTTGATCAGTTTTAAAGATATAGGTTTTAAAAGTTGACCGATTTTGAAATTTTTTCGATTTTTTTTTGTGTCAACTTTGACTGTCCATAAAACTTGTACTATTCAAATAATTACAATAAAAATTTACAAATCAGTCAATTGAAGTGTGCTGAATACGCTCATGAAAACAGATTTTAATTATCTCATTTTGTTTTTGAGATATGGCTCCTGAAACATTTATCAGCAACTTTTTCC
Organism: Poecilus cupreus; assembly: GCA_963942605.1. Taxonomy (NCBI): domain Eukaryota; kingdom Metazoa; phylum Arthropoda; class Insecta; order Coleoptera; family Carabidae; genus Poecilus; species Poecilus cupreus. The sequence continues at coordinate 26,222,397 of OZ012724.1, read as the reverse complement.
TGTCATTCCTGCTATATAAAATCGTTTAAATCTCGGAAACAAAGCTTCAAATATCGCTAAAAACTAATTTTTCATAAGTTTCAGATGGAAAATACGGGTATAGGGTTTAAAATTCAAAATTCTGAGAGATGAAAAATTTTGACCAAAATTCAATACATACCCCTTGGGTTTTTTGGCATTTTGGGCAATTTTCAGTTTTTTTGCTGTAAAACATTGCTCTGTAAAGCAATTTTAATGAAACTTCACATATTTATGTAATTTTTTACGAGGAATCGAATGGTGTAGTCCGCAGTTTTGTAACTTTAACCATTTTTGAGTTATGGGACAAAATTGGTGCATTTTTGACCAATATTTAACAAGCTGTATCTTGAGAACGGAAAGAGATACGCGACTGCGGTTTGAAGTTTTGGAAGTTTCACAATGAGATGATGCTGTATGTAGATTATCAGATATATGTGAGAGAAAAACATTTTTTGGCCTGAAAAATTGGTTCATTTTTTAGACAATTGCTTCCCTAATAAAAATATTTAAGAAAATGTAGCTTTTATGTATAGCTTTTTATAGAACAAGCTTTGGGGAACTCAATTTTTTAAACGGATTTCAGTTATCTCTTGTGGTTTTAAAGATACGCTCAATTGAATCTGAATTGATTTTAAAATCAACAATATTTAGATCATTTTTCAATTATTTTGTAATTATATAAGTATCGTTCAACGAATTACACTCTAATTGTATGTGTTCTTATAAGAAAGGTATAAGAGATGCAATATTTAAAACAGAATTGAATTATCTCAATTAGTTTTTGAGTTATCACCCTTCAAAGTTGACAAAAATATTTAGGGTGAAAATTCCTATTTGGATCATTCCAAATTTAATTATTAAGTCATAGAATACAATTAATTTATGTATTCATATAAGAAAACTATAAGGATTCCAATTTTTAAGACAGAATTGAATTATCTCATTTAGTTTTTAAGTTAGCGCGCTTTAAATTCAACAAAATAATCCTCTTGTGCGTTTATCTCAAATCTATCACCTCCAAAGATTAATCCAAGCTTTCTTTCGCAAATCCAGCCATCTGTTTCTGCAAAACAACCCTGAATCTCGTATTCAGTTACGCAATTCCACTACAAATACATTTGAGTTGTCGGTAAGTGCCCGATGTTGAAACCAGCCTAACTTGACACAGCACTCTCGCGCCTTATATGGTTTTGGCCAAATACAGACATATAGGGTAATCGTAATCGTATACAACACACGTCTACAGGTATTGAGAGCCGCGTATTACGCCGAGAAGTCTGTAAATGAATTGGGTTAAGACTGCTTGAAGATTAAACGACAGTGAGATGAATTCACAATTAGTTTTTTGCTGGTGAGATTTAATTGCGAAATGGACGTATGACCATTAATAAATATACTAAAGTTTTCCATAAATTTTGCGGCTTTTAGCACATCATTTCGCTTTCCTTTAAACGTATTTTATGGCTGCATACAAATAAAAGAAATCTCTGTACTGAACTGGATATAAATACCTGACCTTCGTTTGCAGCATAAACATATAAAAGATCATGTAAGATTCGCTCTTATTGGCTGTGTCGTCATCTCCAGTATTTTTTATTTGTAAATATGCATCCTTACTTGGCTTTGAACCAAATTAAAGAGTTTTATTGAAGCATTGCGCAAGTAATCGACATATTTTATCTGATCAGCGAGATCAATTTTGCTGAGTGATCACGTACGACTTGTTAAATATATTAAGTGACTTAGATGGTAATAATGTCTTTTACCCATTTCTAGAGGTAGCAGTCTGCTTAAATTTTATTTTACCATCACTCAGCTAAAGAGATCTGCAACTGCATAGCTGTTGCCCCAACTAAAACATTTTAAATATTTGCAAAATCATATTATTTAAAGCTAAGTTGCAGAGATCGACAGATCTGCAATTGCAGGCCAGCCACACCTATACCAAATAACAAAATTGTACTAAACCATTCATTTGCATATCTGATATCTCTTCCGACTACTGGGATTTAGTAATAATGGAACGCTTACTTGTACGGTTTTATAAAAGCGAAAAACGAGTCTGAGACAGGTAGATGTTGTAAGGCAACCCTTCTTTGTTTAACACTTGTTTATTGAACGTTTCCATGTAAATACATTGCACAACAAAGACAAGTGCCCCAACAAGTACCTGTTGCATTTTCCACATCAGTTTGCGTTCCAGTATTATTATATTTCAATGCTCGTTTCAATGCCTCCAACAACATTTTAACATGACAAAATTATTGAGCCATTATTTAGCTTAGAATATCTGCAATTGCAGAGCTAATAACTCTACAAATACGTTATAAAATATTACAAAATAATTTATGGAATAATTAGCTTTCTGATAACGCATATATCTTGAGATCCTCAGCTCGAATCCCACAGCCGAAAGTTGCCATTTTAACTTTACCCCTGTGGTTCACCGCAACTAACATTGGGGTCGCAATTTGACGACTGGTAGCAGAGAACTACACCAAATATAGGTAAAAGTCGTGAATATATATTTATTTAATTTTACAAATCATTTTGTCATCATAAATCTAAAAAGATCTGCAATTGAAGGACTGCTTTCCTTACAAAACATTTTTAAATGATTTCCGTATCAATTTGTTATTATAGAAATCTGCAATTGCATATCTTATATCATATCTCATCTGACAGCATTTTAAAATGTGACAAAATCATTGAGCCATTTTAGCTGGGTAATCTGCAATTTCAGAGCTGCTACTTTTACAAATACATTTTAAAATACTACAAAATCATTTTGCCTTCATCATACAGCCAAAAAAATCTGCAATTGTAGAACTGTTACCCTTATAAAATATTGATGAATAATACTAAATCATTTCTCCATTAATTTGCGATAAAGATCTGCAGTTGCATAGCTGATACTTCAATCCGACAACATTTTAAATCTGATAAAATTATTGTGCCATTATTTAGCTAGGGAGATCTGCAATTGCAGAGCCGCTACATTTACTATACATTTTAAAATACTACACAATCATTTTGTTATCATACATCTACAAAGATCTGCAATTTACCGTCACAAAAAATATTTAAAATGTTGTTAAAACATTTCATCAATTTTCTGTAAAGAACTCCCTCAAGGATCTTCAGCAATATTTCATTTCAAAAACAGTATAATATTACATATTTAGTCTATCAGTTTCCAGGCATTTAAATACGATAAACAAACTATTTTATTTTGAAATTACAACAATTAACTACTGATAACATCCTGATTTTTATTTATTGTGCGACATTAAGCGCCACACTTATCTATTCAACAGCCACAGAAATTCTTTTCCAATGACTTACAGTATCTTACAACTTATCTTCAACCAAAACAAAACGAAAAATAAAACACAATTTCTATTGGAATGCTCAATGAATCATTGTTGGTACTTATCAGAATACGCTTTCTTCTCCTAAGAAAGGGACAGTTACTTAAAGAAAAGCACAAAGTATTTTTCAAACAGCAACGTAACTTATACTCCAGTACAGTGTGTGTGTTTAATAAAGCATGTCACCGCATTTTATCTTAAATCTAAAGAGTTATTCAATGTATTGTTCTTGCTTAAATCAATCAAGTTCCGTTGCAAAATCGACCACAAAATATTTAGAATACCAAAGAAATATTATACAGGGTATTCTGATTTGTGAGCCGCTGAAAATAATTAATATTTATGTTTCGAATTACCATAATTATAGTAAACAGATGATTCATAAACATGGGTAGGCGTCTGCTTCAATGTCTGTCCAAAAACAGCTCCAGCCTCTTAAGAAATTATTACAAATCTTTTAAGTAACGTTTATTTATTATGCTTACGTTAAGTCTACGTTGATATTATAAAGACAATAGTTTTATTAATCGACAATCAGGTTGACGCGTATATTTTTCTATTTTTGACCACGCATAACTTTTTACACACTAGTCCAATTTTGATGATTCTTTTTTTATTGGATAGGGCTTACTTCGACGTTGACCCATTTAAATTTGATTAAAAAATTCTGCCTCTAAGGGTAGGAAAATAGGGGATGACTGTTAACAGATTCTACCACGCATAACTTTGTACTGGGTTATCCGATTTCGATTATTATTTTTTTTATTGAATAGAGTATACCTTGAAGTTGGTTTTATTTGAATTTGAAAAAAAAATTCCATTCCAAAGGGTAGAAAATATAGCCACAAAAAAATTAAAAATATTTTTTATGTTAAAAGTATTTATCCAACACCTCTCAATAAATGCTCTATAACTATGGCGATTTTAAACAAGGAAAGTAACAGATTACCCACTAGTGGATTTTGAGAAAAGTCACTAGTGAGTATTTTTTATTTGTAACAATAATAATAACACACAACACCTTGGTAACTACTTCGATTGACAATTTAATTTAGAAAATTTAAAGCATATGTCACTGTCAAATAATAGTTCTTTAATAAATTTAGCATTTATTAACAGATGTTGGATAAAACGTTATACTTCACACGTAGACAAAGTGGAATTACCCACTCGATAAAATTATCACACTCAGCCTTCGGCTCCGTGAGCTAAAATTTCTCTCGTGGGCAATTCCTTACTTTGCCCACTTGTAAAGTAAAAAACTGTTATTGTGAATAAATTCAAGTTGCTCTGCAGCGCAGATCTCAATAGAAAATATATTTTACAGAACATTATCACGTACGTGATTTAGCATCCATTTAAGTTAAAAATAGTCACGTACTAATCGATATTAAATAGACAATTATATTGTTTATTTTTAAACATGTTTCTGAAACAATACGTACTGTATTATTCACAATATTATTCTAAGAGCGTTCTGTCATCCTTTCTTCATTATTTCTAGAATTGTCCATTATTTAAACATGCATACTGCATATGTTATGTATTAGACTCGCGTATGCTGCATACAAAATAATGCATTTTATTATTAAAGTAAAAAATCAAAGAGATATTAACACTTCTTTGAATGTTTTTACTTACTTAATTTGAAGTGAGCTGTATTAAATTCAACGGTTTATTTTATGCACATTATGCAGACTTTTTGCAAGATAAAAAGTTTATCACAGCCTGCAACTTAAGATGCGGTTTACGATGTTTTAGTACCCACTTAAAACTTGATAGTACATATTTAAATTGTACAAAAAGTATCAATATGGCCTGCTAAAAGATGCAATTACATTTTCTTCTACCATGAGCTCTGTTTTTGGGATTGTAAATTATTTTATTAAAAAATTCTTCGAATAGAAGTTGCAGAGAAATATATTGTCTACCACTTTTATTTGAAGTATTTTTTTATAAAATAATTTTTGAACTACATACAGCGCTGAAACCGAGGCTAAAACACTTCTCTAAAGCACCCAAAAATATTCAATAATAATTGATTATATTTTCATATTGTTTTGGCTCCCTTTTATCAATTAACTCAAAACAGTTTACAAATATTTATTTGCAAAACACCAACGTGCCTGAAAATAATTTATTTGATCCGGTGTCAATTAAAAAAGTATTGTTGATTACTGCAAAATTTATCTAATTAAATCGATTCATTATTTATTGATTTACGCTGTTTTGGACCTCTAAATCCTATTAATTATAATTATTAATGAATAATAAATCTTGAAATATAATAATTTGTAATTAGTAAATCCTGTGTGATCCATATTTGGTTAAGACAACATTTTGAAAGCTCCCAAAATGAATAGAATAAATTTCGCAAGTTTCACTGAATAGATTTATTAAATATTTGTAAATATTTAATAGGATTTTAATAGATAATCCATCAAATGAACCAAATAAGTTAGCGTACTGAATTAATTAATTGGAAATTGTCAGATTTAACTCAAATTATTTTAATTTTTACTTAATCGCAGTCTTTACTTTTTCCAAGCCTAATCATATGTGTTCTATTAAACCTAATGCAGTGCTAAATATGGTAATATTTAAAGTATAAACAACAGTTTATTTAGAAACGATCATTTCTATAAATAAACAAATTGTCAATAGTTTGATTAAAAAAATATAAATAAACATTGAATCACAAATGTTCTCATATATTATTCAATACCTTTTAGATTTGTGAGGTATTTCTAAAAACTGATAAAAAATACTACAGATAAATATGTGGTTGTTTCCCAGAAAATGAAAGTGACACCGTCTCCAAGATATGATGACGTCATGTTATTTATATTGCTTACTATATACTTCATTTGCTATGCGCGGCATATTTGGAAAATCGCAATTTTATTTCTTGTAAAACATCATATTTTTTTTCTCAAACATAAAACAAATATCAATTAATTACCAATACTGTTCTTGAGATATATGGCATATTTAAATAAATATTAATATTTATATAACTTGCCGGAAAAACCGGAATTAGAATATGACTATTTATATTTATAAATGATTGAATATACAGGGTGTATACAATTGAAATGTCAGTGCTATTTTTGTATTGCTGTATTGTTTTACCTTTTCGTTTTATAGTAAAAGTACAAATACAAAGTTGTTTAGAATTTAAAAATACATGCAATAAAACTCACTTGATAAGAAAAATTTGAACACTGCTAAGGAAAATTAATCAATAAAACTATTTGACATTTCATAAAACAGTTTTAGATTTATTTATGTAAGGGTATTTCCAACATCAAATAAACAAAAAATATCGCATTAAATCGTATAACTAAAATAATTATGATTATTATTTTAGCTGTCATCTTTTGATGTGATATTTTTTTTATTTATTCCACTAATAAATTTATTTTCTAGTTGTCTAGTTTATCTGAGGTTAAAAATACCGCTCCTACAGAAAAAAAATCTGATGTGGCCAGCACATAACCTCCCACCCAATACTACTCTTAAACGGTACAAAATAGTATTTGATGATACAGAAACATACCTCCTTATTTGTTTATTATCTTTATATTTGAGAATTTTAATTTTCTTTTGTATATTTATTTAATTTTATGACATATATTTCACTAAGAAAACAGCTTCACAATCACAATGACATGTGTCACATTCGTAAAAAATTGAAAATTTTTAAATGTTTTCATGGTGTACTAGGAATGCAAAATTTGTAAAATCTAATTTCTTTATATTTTATTATCTCTAAATCTAATGAAAATTAATAAAATTAGTGTAATCAAAAAACATGTAAAATTAAATATTCTTCAACTTTCAAAATAACATAAATTGTTGAAAAAGGAAATTTAACCATGTTTTTCACGAAAAACTGTTAAGGGCTTCAAGCAAACTGCTACTTCCGGTTGACCAATTTTATCCAAAATCTAATCAGCTCTTCATTTAAATATAAGAAGCAATAATTCACAAAATTGTATTTTTTGGTATTATAGTATTTGAGTTATGCGAGACGAAAAAATTGCCACAGACTACACACACACATACATACATACATACATACAGACATCATCGCGAAAATAGTAAAATCGTATTGTAGGGACCCTAAAACGTGCTTATTCATTGAAAAATCACTACCCAATTTTTTGACCAAAAACAATACCTCCCTTACCTAGAGGTAGGCGGGAGGTAAAAATAGCATTGAAATTCTAGACACCCGGTATACTGGAAGTATTGTAAACTAGAGCGTTTATCTCAAAGATTTTTTTATTGTTGATGCATTTTTTCGCGTTAGTAGTAATAAACAATTATAAGTAACTCACCAATACGTCCAGAAATATATTTTTTATTGAAACACCACTTGAAAAATATTTTATTCACAATGATAATTTTACAATCTCAATTCTTGTTCGTATTCGATTAGTATTTCGTTCGCAACAATTCACTGACAGCTCGTATGCACTTGGGTCTTCTAACTCTTCTCTTTTGTTTGTTCTGTTGGTGTGTGGTTCGCGGCAGTGCCCACGATGGACTGACTGGTTGTTGTCTTGTCTGGAGCCGGTGGTCGTTGCAGAGCACCGTGTGCCGGCCCCGGTGACGTCATCAGTGGGCGAGAGATCTGTGTGTGTGTGTGTGTGTGTGTGTGTGTGTGTGTGATGCTGAGTGACTTTACCTTTTCGGGTGCTGATGTGTGGACGGTGTAGGGGTGATTTATTTGCTTGGGGAACAAGGATTATATGCACAACCCCGAAATCTGTGATTGCAGAGCCGCTACCATTACCAAAAACATTTTTAAAAATTATAGAAATCATGTTATCCAGTGCTCTGCTGTGGAGATCTGCAATTTCAAAGCTGGTAGTGCAGTAAAAATATTCTAAAATGATACCAAATAATTGAGTCAATTTGTAGTTAAATATATATTATTTTCATACTTGTTATTCTCTAGTTGAACTATACATAGATCTGCAATGTTAGAGCTTCCTCTACTTCCTCAAGAATCTATTCAAATGTTAATAAAATTACTCAGCTACACTGATCTAAAATTGCAGAGCCGCAACTGCCAGCAAAGTGTTTTAAAAAGCATCAAAAACTAATCCTGTGATCTGCAATTGCAGGGCTACCAAACCCATCCAGAAAATTTAAAATGTTACTAAATGTTTTTGCTTTCATTCAGCTATAAAGATCTGCAATTTTAGAGCTGCTCCGCCTCAAGAACTTTTCTAAAAGTTACAAAAACATTCTAAAATGATTTGAGTCAACATTCTGGTACAGAGATCTGCAATTTCAGAGCATCTACTCTCTCAAAAATCTTTTCAAAACTTGTTGAAATTACTCAGCTACAGTGATATGAAATTGCAGAGCCGTTACTATATAGAAAGCATTTTAAAAAGCTACACAAACTCATTCTGAGATCTGCAATTGCAGAGTTATCATACCCACCCATTAGAATGTTACCAAATGTTTTTGCTTTCATTCAGCTATAAAGATCTGCAATTTTAGAGCTGTTCCGCCTCAAAAACTTTTCTGAAAGTTACAAAAACATTCTAAAATGATTTGAGTCATCATTCAGGTACAGAGATCTGCAATTTAAGAGCAGCTACCCCCTCAAAAACCTTTTCAAATGTTAATAAAATTGTACAGCCGCTACTGCAACGAAAGTATTTTAAAAACCTACAGAAATTCATCCTACGATCTGCAATTGCAGAGCTGTCACGCTCACCCACAAAATTTTAAATTGTCAAATGTTTTTGTCATCATTCAACTACAGAGATCTGCAATTACAGGGCTGCCACCCCTAATAGTTAAAGAAAATTTCGTAAATATGTTAGTGGTAAATTTTGTTTTCCAGATAAGTTGTAAAAGTTGCAGATTAAAAAAAGATATTTTAAACTGTTATTTATCATACTTAGCTTAATCATTACTGACAGAGGTAGGTCTATTACCTGTGTACAGAACCGTACTCCCAATATTTTATATATTTACGTTTGAAAACTTCTGTTGCAATATTAAAAAGCATTGATTTTATTTCATGATCATTTTGTTAATAATTTTAATATACACAACAAATTTAGGACAAAATAAAAATAAGTTTAATACACCCCTGTGTTACCAACATATTTAACAAATTTCTAAGAAGTCGACCACCTGAAATTTAAAGCCTTCAGCTAGCTTGAAAACAAAATATAACGGTATGTCTTGTACCTTTAACACTCGACAATAAATTGCCTCAAGCGAAAACAATCAGCAATGCGTTCCTGAATTATTTTACAGAAAAATGCTTCAAGTAAAAGTTGTAGATCACTAAATTTCCCATCACTTTTGCTTGGAACATTTTTCTCTAAAACAATTCAGGAACGAATAAAATTATCCATATTTAATCGGCGTTGTACATTTTAATGTATTTTTACTGCATCTTACAAGTAGCTCTGCGTCCTGGTGAAGTCTGAAAAAGCGTGGGAACCAGTCGCGTTCCAAGAATTAAATCGCGACATTATAAAACAGCCAACGCGATCAGTTCGCCGCCCTTGCACATTTCACATTCAAATGTTGCTCATTCATTCACAAACATTAATTTCATGCAGATGTCAATGCCATATACTCAATATTCCAGAAAGATACAGTTCACAATAATACAGACTATTCAATGAAATAAGTCTCAATAAGTATCAATTGCTAATGTATGCACAAAGTCGGGCTAACCTTTGAACGAATCATGTACTTATTCTTCAACAAAAACGCTAATTATCATCATTGGGTTTTTGCTGAAAGTGAAACATACCTTCCAGGGTTTGTAAACACTTAAAAATAATTATTTAAACATTGAGCCTCAGGGATTGTTTAGAATAAAAGCTTGTAAACAACATTCATAATTAATCAGATTCTTATATACATTTGCAGAGATTTTAAATGTAGAATATGTTCATTCATATACATTAAAGGACGTTATTTTTTATATGATCAATGATTGGCTTCCCTAATACATCAAAGAAGTTAAATAGTCTATTGTGGAGAAAAAAATTCTGCTTTTTTTGACATTAATATTTATAATTTTACTCTACCTGGAACCGTAATATAATGGAAATGTTTATTGGTTCTTAAAATCATCAAATATACCAACTAAAAGTTATTGAAATAAATTGTGAAAATCTAAGGGAAAGAATAATATAAAAAAAACTTAAATTTATTCCCTAAGACTATCTACACTTTTAAAAAGTCTTAATTGTTATTCATTAAACCACAATGATTTTTTTAAAAATGTCGTGACGTTATAGTAGAGGTGTTGCTGGATCTAAAACAGTACAGATTGTAAATAATTGTAGTCATATATTTTTTTACTTATTTTATTATTATTATTACAATAAAATAGAACATTTATGTAACAAAAATTATTTAAATCTCTACTGTTTTAGATCCAGCAACACCTCTACTATGACGTCACAACATTTAAAAAAAAATCATTATGGCTTAATGAATAACAATTAAGATTTTTTTAAAGTGTAGATAGTCTTCAATATAGATAAATTTTCATAAAAAAAATTTAAAAAAAAATGGCGAAAGACCCCATTGTTGTTTAATGAAAATTATTCAATGGCAGCAGATTTCTCTGATAGGTTAAGTTTATTTTGTGATACATAAATTCATATTAGTTTATCTTTTTTTGCAGATAATTTCAAGTAATATCAACAGGCCATGCAGTTCTTGAAGAACCTTCAGACAATCATGAAAGCCTTCTTCAATCCATGGTAGAAGCTGAGGTCCTAATTCATTGCATCATAAAGATAATTCCAGTTCCAGGTAGTCAAAATATGCATAAATTCTTTATCTACAATAAACTATTTAACTTTTTTGATATAAAATAATTAGGGAAGCCAATAATTGAACAACTTTTCGATTCACCCCCCCCCCCCCCTGTACAAAAAACATTTGTATTCTTAATCAGGAAAACAAATTATACAAATGTCGAGTAATATTTTGTAAGACTTGAAGTAAAGTTGAGTACGTCGTCACAGCGTTAGCATTTAAAAATAAGTGTTGCGTAACAAAGTCTTATTCAAATATATTTTACTGTGTTTTGTTTTGTGTGGGAGCAGCACTTGCAGACTTACTCACTTATTTGCACCACCCACACCTTACGAACCTGTCTTAAGATCCAGATGGACTGAAAATCGTTCTACTTTAGCTAGAAAACTCCCGGAGACTTCAACGAGCGATCAGAACACTTTTTCAGTTTGTGTCGGATTTTTTAACTGAAACGAATTAGGGGGATGATATTTAGGATTAATACAAAGAAGAGAACTTGTTATTTACTCTAAATTGTAACTTGATGGTATGGTAGGTGTGTCTTCGTGCTATAGTATTATACTATGGTTGTATCTTTTGTGTACGTCTACCTTACAAGGAGATAGTTGCATAGAGCGACTACTGGTAAATGGGTGGTGCGGAAAGGGGAGTAGAAGTTGCACCGCAAACTGGACACGTCATCAGAGTCTCTATGACGTAGTATACTTGATTCTTGTAGCAGCAGTTCTATACCCACACCATAAAGACTGATATTTTACTCACGAAATAATTATTTGTAACATTTTTACCTCCCGCCACATTCTGTAAGGGTGGTAAAGGAATCATGCTAAAAATTGGGTAGTGATGAGCACGTTTTAGGGTCCCTAGAATACGATTTTAATAGTTTCGCGATGATGTCTGTGTGTGTGTGTCTGTCTGTCAGTCTGTGTGGATCTCTGCAGTTACGGTTTCTCAAAAACTACTAAATTAAAAATTTTGATGTTTTGTATATATCAATTGTATCCCCTTTGGAAGAGCTGATTAGTTTTTGGTGATAATCCAATAACCGGAAGTGGTAGTTTACTTGAAGCCCTATCAAGTTATTTTATGAGAATATTTCAAATATTACTATCCACAATTATTGTTTGAAACATTTTCCTCTTACTGTCACCATTTACGAATTACAACACGTTAAAGAAAAATTATATTTTGATATTTTCGTTTAAATCTGCTAACCTGTTTTTTGAAAAAACAAAACAACGATTAAAAAATGTCATTTTTTGACATGTGTCATAATTTATTGAAAGGATGAACGTTTTTTGATAGTGGTGGTCCGCGTTTCTGTATTGTTCGATAAGAAATCTATGGCGGGAGATATTGTGCTGCCCACAACACATTTTTTGTGAAATAATAAGAATATTCAATAAAGGGAAAAAAACATACATAACGTCACGCTATATCCCACTCAGTGGGGTAACACGAACCCAGAAACACAGTCAACCAACAATCAATCGTTTCATTCTTATCCAGACACACCACTTTCGCCTCGTCCACATTCATACATCATTCTTTCACGCAACAAACCATCAATCATACCCAACCACTTATTCCAGAGTTTAAGTTTAATTCGCTAATTTATTACTTCATTGACAGAATTTAAAGTTCTGTGGGATTTAAGCTATAAATAGACACTGACAAATTCATAAATTTGACAATTTAAAATTAGGAAACTGTTGTCATAGTAACATGACAACGAAATAAGAGATGACATTGAATTTGATCTATAAGGAATTGTGTTTATTACTTCTTGATTATACGTTTATATAACATTATTCTTCCTACACACGTTTACCAGTAAATAATATTTTTCCGAGAGATATTAATTCTTGAAACTTTTGCTGTATTGTATTCGACTGTGACTTAATAATTATATCTGAAAAGATCCAAATAAGAATTTTCACCCTAGTTCTTATTATCAAATTAGAATGGTGATAACTCAAAAAGTAAGTGAGATAATTCAATTTTGTTTTAAAAATTGGATATCTTATAGTTTTCTTTTAAGAATACATAAAATTAGAGAGTAATTTATTGAACAATAATTATTTAATTACGATACGATTGAAAAATGATCCAAAGATTGTTGATTTTAGAATCAATTTCAGATTCAATTGAGCGTATCTTTAAAACCAGAAGAGATAACTGAAATCTGTTTGAAAATTTGAGTTCCCCAAGGCCTGTTCTATATAAATTCATTCATAAGTCCTCCATTATCTGAAACATTTTTCATAGAAAAGCAATTGTCTAAAAAATGAACAAAATTTTTGGGCCAAAATTTTTTTTCTCTCATATATTTCTGATAATCTACATACAGCATCATCTCGTCATGGAACCTCCAGAACTTTAAACCGCAGTCGCGTATCTCTTTTCTTTCTCGAGATACAGCTCGTTAAATATTGGTCAAAAATGTACCAATTTTGTCCCATAACTCAAAAATGGTTAAAGTTACAAAACTGCGGACTACACCATTCGATTCCTCGTAGAAAGTTACATAAGTATGCAAAGTTTCATTAAAATTACTCCACGGGGAAAAGTTTTATAGCAAAAACACTGAAAATGGCCCAAAATTGGTAAAATCCCTAGGGGTATGTATTGAATTTTGGTCAAAATTTTTTATCTCTCAGAATATACTCTATCCCCCTATTTTCGACCTGAAACTTATGTAAAATTTGTTTTTAGCGATAACTGAGACTTAGTTTTCGAGATTTGGGCGATTTTATACTGCGAGAATGAACGGAAAAACTTGCCAAAAAGTCTTTAAAGGGCCATATCTCAAAAACTAAATGAGATATTTTAAATCTATAGTCATGAGAGTATTTAGCACACTTTAATTGACTAATATGTAATGTTATATATTAATTGTTAAAAAAATACAGGTTTTATGGACAGTAGAAGTTGCCAGAAAAAAAATTCTAAAATCAGTCAATTTTCAGGACGTGTATCTTTAAATTTAATAAAGATAATTAAAATCTGATTTAAAGCATGGATTCCTCATACTTTTCTTAATTATGCACTATAATTTTATTGCTGTGTTATTATTTTTGAATACATTTTGAGCCCAGAAGATCTGTGGTGTTTTTTCATCCTAGCAGTAAAACCTTAATCCACCCTTATTGCAATATATGTTTATTTTCTGAGTTTGTTATATTAATATATACGTAGGACGACTATTTCTAAATCCAGTTTGCTGTTTAAAGAAATCTCGACATTAATCTATATTTATTTACAGTTAATGTTGCAACTACGACACGCAGTTCTAAGAATATTGGTATAATTGTATAATTTGTTATCCTTAATAAAAGCTTTAACTTATTTATGTAAATGAGATAAATTTAATTATTTTACAAATATTACACGCACTTTCCAACATTTATTTGATTAGTTTTAACAATTTTCAATAGATTAAATTAATTAAAAATGCTTGTTGAACATATTCAAATAATCTTTAACAAATCTCCACCAAATTAATTGATGAAATATTTGAAATACCACAAAGAAATCATCACACAGATGTTTGAGAGGTGTTGAGAGCTTCTGTAGGAATGAATACGACCCAATCAGAATCAGATGATTAGCACCTGTTGTCATAACAACCACAGCATTCAGTGAACTTGTTATGTTGTGGGTAGAATCTTCGAATCTTCAACACTTGGTTTGTTGAAAATGACGTGGTGCTACCCACGAAGACGAGTTCCTTTCGCCTAATATGTCACCTGGATAAATATTAAAAACTAGTACTCGTTCAACTACCCGAACGGAAAAGAGAATACAACAGTTAAGACAGCCTACATTTTCATTTATTTAAGATAATAATTGTGAACAAGTTTACTAAATTTAGAGGCCATACTTGACGGCTGGTAACCGCACTTCATCCGAGATCTATGTGATGATATATTTATTTTATTTTTATTTATTTGATTACCGTATAAATCAATGAAATTTATTTTGATAATAAACCTATTTACTGTTTCGGACTATTCCATAATGGATTACTTTATGACCGCTAAACAATGTCATAAACACATGATTAAAGTAAAGTCGATCATAATATTATTTAAAAACATCTATACGCAAATTTGATGTTCAACACATAACCTCCCACCCAATACTACTCTTAAACGGTACAAAATAGTGTTTGATGATACAGAAACATACCTTCTTATTTGTATATTTTCTATTTATATTTGAGAATTTTAATTTTCTTTCGTATATTTATTTAATTTTCTGACATATATTTCACTAAGAAAACAGCTTCACAATCACAATGACATGTGTCACATTTCATAAAAAATTTAAAATTTTTAAATGTTTCCATGGTGTACTAGGAATGCAAGATTTGTGAAATCTAATTTCTTTATATTTTATTATCTCTATATCTAATGAAAATTAATAAAATTAGTGTAATCAAAACACATGTAAAATTAAATGTTCTTCAACTTTCAAAATAACATAAATTGTTGAGAAAGGAAATTTTACCGTGTTTCTCACGAATAACTCTTAAGGGCTTCAAGTAAACTACTTCTTGCAGTTGACCAATTTTATCCAAAATCTAATCAGCTCTTCATTTAAAAATAAGAAGCAATAATTCACAAAATTGTATTTTTTGGTATTATAGTATTTGAGTATGCGAGACGAAAAAATAGTAAAATCGTATTGTAGGGACCCTAAAACGTGCGTATTCATTGAAAACTCACTATCCAATTTTTTGACCAAAAACAATACCTCCCTTATCTAGAGGTAGGCGGGAGGTAAAAAATATGTCAATGTCCTGAATTGTGAGTTGTTTGTTAGATAAGCAATAACTTAAATAAATCTACCGTGGGTTGTAGATATTTTACGCTGTCAAAAGTTCCTGAAATACTTTAGAGAAAAATGCTTCAAGTAAAAGCTGTAAAGAACTAAATTTCCTACAACTTTTATTTGAAGTATTTCTCTCTAAAATAATTTGTGAACGTTTATTTCAACAAGAAAGTTTGACATCCATAATCAGCTTCTTTTATAACTACTGCGTTTGTAAGTTGTACACCTTGGCCCTGTGAAATAATTTGCATAAATAATTGTTCGCATTGTTAAGAGATGTCAAGTCGTACTTGAGTACAAAACGCCTCTTCCAATTATGGACAGTGAATGCAATTTAAATTCGTTTATTTGTGACCTGAACGTTTCGCCTGATCATATATGTATTTATTTGGAAATTTTAGTTACAAGTAGCAATCATTTACCAATTAGATATTTTCAGTAATAATATAACAAGAGAGTGAGAATAAATTGAAAATAATTTGACAGATCTTTCGAAAACTTGTGTCTATTGCCAAATGGCGACAGGTTTGAAAAAGATACTGGGGAATTATTTTCTAATTTATCGAACTCTCGAGTTATATTTAATTAGATTATTTTTTGATTTCATCATCAGGCACGTCACTAAATTTATCTTTTTTGATCATTTTTACTTGTGTTGATGATACCTATCTGACATCTGACATCTGTCAACAAAAACAAAAAAGCTACAGAGAAAATTGCCGGGAATAATCACAAGAGCATTATTCTCAGTATAATAATGACAGGATTGGTTAAAACGCAGACACGTGACATACAATAAAGCATTTCATTGGTTTAAAGAAACGTCAAAAAATAATCAAAATAATTTAATCATTCGCTAAACTGAAAATTTTTTGTAACCA
This sequence comes from Poecilus cupreus, assembly GCA_963942605.1. Classification (NCBI taxonomy): domain Eukaryota; kingdom Metazoa; phylum Arthropoda; class Insecta; order Coleoptera; family Carabidae; genus Poecilus; species Poecilus cupreus. Next base: position 26,205,467 of record OZ012724.1, on the reverse strand, counting down.
TTATTTTTTAGAGTGCGAAAATATATGTATCTGTTTGGATAAGTACGCAAACGGAAAAGAAAATATTAATTTAATAAAATATTATAATTTAATTCTGTACAAAACTTACTTGAAATATTACGCTCTAAAATGATTTAGAAACGTTTGGCAGCCCCAAATATAGTTTGCCATTTATATAAAATTTCTTTTCTCCGCCAAAAAGGAGTGATATTTTTCAAGTATTTTATTATATTGCATCGTCAATCATATCTTACATGATTATGATGCTGACAGCACAACATATGGGCTGTATGATTTGAATTTCGCTTTTAGAAGCACGAAAAAGTTACGTTCGCTTTCATGCAAGACTTTCCGGCGACGTAAGACGTAACGTAAGACAGTCCGGCAGCGTTTTTAGAAACCCTCCTTTAATACAGACCAATAATTTTCATCTTGAAATATTTATTTTATTATGCAAGAGTTAAATGTGTGTTTATGTATTAAAAGATTGCTAGTTTAATATATTGTGTATAACTTTCAATTCTTTTTAATATTTTGGTAGAATTTGAAGCTGGTTTTGTGAGTTAAGAGTACTTAAAGTACTTTAAGTTGTAAAAAGTATAATATTGAATCAAATTTTGTCTCATTGAAACCTTAATAAGTATTTTTTCGCTGTCAAACGATCATTTTTATATAAATAATAATAAAAATATATATTAACATTAATAAAAAAACATATTAAACTAATAAATAACAATATTTATTCATAAACATCATCAATTCATCCTAAAACCATAAATAAACATCAGTTTTATTACAACAATCGGGCAACAATGAAATTTTCTTATACAGCGATACGCGTAGTAAGTTAAGCTCCGCCCACTGATTTCTCCCTATGCTATAGCATAGGGAGCGCGGATACGGTACGCTGTGGTTTTAGAACAAAACTGGAGCATTTGAAAATCTAGAATTACAGTCAGTATATTGAATGGAAAAGGCACATATGGAGTTTGAACATTGAAAATTAACATAAAAATATGCAATTCAATTAATTTTCAGATGAAATATTAAATATAGACTATTTATTTAATAAAATATGAATGCTAAAAATTGTTTTTCAATGTGTTTATATACTTAAATTTTAGAATAATTTAATTTGCAATTTCTGTAGCTAGTAGCACAAATTTAAAGATATAATTTTTATCCAACACCTCTCAATAAATGCTCTATAACAATGGCGATTTTAAAGATTTTAAGATTTGCAGTTTAGCATCATTATGAACAAATTCTCTTTTGTAATGTTAGTGGTAGCTCTGAAAAGAACTGATTTTATCAATTGAATATCATGATTAATAAAATTCCTTTTCCTATATATTTTGATGGCTCTGGAAAAATAATTTCCCGGCAGTTATTGTACTATGGATCGGACGCTAGTCTCTCAGGCTTCAGGTGAACTGAAACAAAATATACAATAAATAAAATATCAAATACATTAATTTATTGTCCAATATCTCTGTTATAAACACGCGTCCTGGTTTCAGCTCTTACCATCACTTCTCCCGCGAGGTCACTCCACACATATGTTACCATTCCTTCCCCTGTTTCACTACCCTTATCTCATATTATTTTCCCTGCTTTCCCATTAATTCCCTGATATCTCAAACTGTATCTTAAGGGTGTTAAGGGCCTGCAGAGATTTCTGTATCGGCCGCCACGCGTCGCCACTACACACATGTGTCCTACGCCCGCCCCCCGCGATGTGACGTCATAATATTGGAGAAATCCGCTAACATACTTTCCTTCTTGTTTTGAACGTGTTTTGTTATTTGTTTATTGTTTTGATTGGGTTGAGATTGACAGGGGTGACTCATCAATGTAGCCATGAATTTTATTTTCGGTTTGCAGTTGTTTAAAAAATATTAGCACTTAATTGCATCCCCTGTTACGCTCAAATCGTATTTTATAATATTTATCATAAATTAATTATTGTTGGTATTTCCTGATATTTGTAAGAAGTTTAAATTATAGATTCGTCATAGAACATATATGTTATTTAATATAATTTAAATTCGCCCACAATTTCCTATTTTAAATTTTGTAGGACGTTTACAAAAACTTGTAAACCACGTACTAATTACGTAGTTTCCTTGTAGTTAAAATAACAAAACAAAATACCACAATACGATAAACATATATAGTCTTACATAAAATACAAATATGCGCATTATCTACAATAGTTTTACTTTTAAAGAAACTAGTAGAAACAGTAGGTTTTCGCAGCAGAAACAATACAAAATAGAGTATAAATTTTAATTTTTCGAAATGCCCTTGCAGATTTATATCTCGTCCGGTCACAAATGTCAATTATTGTCTCTTATTTTAGCGATATTACATCATAGGATATGTTACAAGGTCATTACAGCAGTCTCTTCAATTTTATTTCGTTTTGTAAATTATTATATTAACCAAAAGTGGGCGTAAATACATTCAGTTCAAATTTCGCCTTATTGTCAGGGCACCTTCTATTTGGCTACGTAGTTTTGGTCATTCTATCTCTACCTAACTTTTAAAATGTTATTTGTAGGTTTCCATTAATTTCAATTTAATATTGGGCGAAATTTTAATTAGGTATTTTTGTATAGCTTTGATAAAACTAATTAAAATGCAAGTTTAATTTTAAAAATTTAACAATTTTGATAAATAATACACGTGTTTCCCGTAAGAGGCAGCACAATTTCTGTCGATGTGACTGTCACTTGTCACTAGCTTTCAAGAAAATATTCATTTGTTACATCATTGTCGGTGTAAATAAACTTTGACAATTTAAATGGAGAAATTGTCAGTGTCAAAATGTGTAGGCTTATATTTAAATGCCCCTTAGTATGTCTCCTACTAATATTTAGTGTGACGTACAGCCAAGAATTGAAGGTTAGCAGGCAATGTCAAACAACATTCATTTGTTTTACACGGCATTTGTTTTTTAAAGGAAACAGTCGATGGAACTACAGACCTAGCTACTGAACCCGATGATCGTTTGTTACTGTTCTCAACAATTGATGGTAGTTTGATTGCAATTGAGCAACAAACAGGCAACATAAAATGGAAAACAAAAGATCGTAAGTGTTTTGTTTTGAAACAAATGACTGTGATGCTAAGATTCATTTGTTTTCAGAGCCTACTGTGAAGGTGCCTGTTGATACTAAGGAAGCTATAGTGTAAGTGATATATTTATTATAATTATAATTTTAAATATAGTTTAAATATATATTTTAGTCCGTTATTTTTACCGGACCCCAAAGATGGTTCACTATATTTATTAGGGGGGCAAAATAATCAAATATTAAAAAAATTACCGTTTACTATACCCCAATTAGTAGCTTCTTCACCATGCCGAAGTTCAGACGGAATACTTTATACAGGTTTATAATAAATTTAATTGAATTATACAAATTTTAAAGTAAATATAAATTAGGGAAAAAGAAAGATACATGGTTCATGATGGATCCAGAAACGGGCTCGCGCCAAAAAGTCCTTGGGTTCGAAAAATCAGGACCTACGTGTCCTGTAACATCACCCAATGCTGTGTACGTGGGTCGAACCCAGTACACAATCATGATGATCGATAGCAAAGCAAAAGGGCGACATTGGAATGTTACATTTTACGATTACACTGCTTCTCCCATGAACAAAGACATGCTGAAAGACTATGGTAATTTTTCACGACCTACCACCAGTTAGTAAATCATTAATGATTATTTTGTTGGTAGAATTGGTGCACTTTACTGCTAGTTCAACTGGAAAAGTGATCACTTTGGATAGGAGAATAGGAAAATTGTTATGGGAGAAAGATTTGGGTTCGCCAGTTGTTGCTGTGTATATTTTAGATCCTGATGGATTTTTAACTGCGCCTTTTTCAAGTCTAGCTCATGATACATTGAATCATTTAGCTTCACATTTTTCTACTCATCAACATCCGTTCAGTACACAACCAGCACATATGCAACTATAGTAAGTGATATTTTATTTTCTAGTTGTTTAAAATTGTTCATATTTTAACTTGACTTTACTGTATTAATGATAACTTTAAATATAAAATATGGACCAGAAATTCTTATGCGTTCTGGAGATATTTAAAGAACAGACCAACTAGTTAATATAACAAAAATATTTTTTTGGTCGACTGTATTATAATCACTTGTTTATGATATTGTTTAACAGCCATAATGTGACTCTTTATGGACGAGTCTGATAAAGGAAAAACAAATTATCAAATTTTTTTCATGTTTGTCATTTCAAATATAATTGTCATTCTAAGCTAAGAAAAATAATCTACATTACAGTCGAACGTAAAATATTATACCTAATACATACTTAGTGACTCGTCCATTTATATGCCCCTAAACTGTCTCGTACATAAAGTTCTAAATTATGTACTTGTTACATAAATATCTATTATAATAATCGCTTGTTTATGATATTGTTTAACGGCCATAATGTACTCTTTATAGACTAGTTCAATAAAGTAAAAAGGTTTGTTATCAAAATAAACGACAAAATAAATTTCATTAATTTATTAATTAAGTAATTAAATAGAAACATCATTTTTAGTAATGGTAATATCAATTACACAATTAATAGTTATTTACTTTACAAGTGGGTAATTCCACTTTGCCCACCTGTGAAGTATAACGTTTTATCCAACATCTCTTAATAAATACAAAATTTATTAAAGAAATTTTATTTGACAGTGACATATGCTTTTCTAAATTAAAATGTCAATCGAAGTAGTTACCAAGGTGTTGTTTTATTATTATTGTTATAAATAGATAATTACTCACTAGTGACTTTTCTCAAAATTATTCCCACTAGTGGATAATCTGTTACTTTTCCTTGTTTAAAATCGCCGTAGTTATAGAGCATTTATTGAAAGTATTATTTGAATGATTTCTTTCATAATAATTAATCAGAATGAATGAGATTAAATATTATTCCAAGTTGCAATGCAGTCAAACATAAAATATTGCATATAACACGTACATAAAAGGGTATTATTATTGTTTGCTTCAATAATAGATTCCTGTATATTAACTTAAAATATTGAATTGGCCGAGAAAAAAAACCGTTAATATTTTTTCTAGCCCAACCTTATACATAGGCGAGCACATGCATGGCCTATACGCTCTACCATCTTTAGTAGACCAAAACGTAGTAACAATATCAGCAACAAACTCAGGCCCTTTACTTCTCGACGGCCCTGATTCAACCTACGACCCTTCAAACCACAGAAACATCCCTCTCCCAGGGATGAACGTCCGTTTTGACCAAAACGTCGACCCGCAAATGTTCCAAAGTATCCGAGAAAAACTATCATCAATGATAATTTTGGGATACTACAACGTACCAGATTACAGTCCAACCAGACTGCAGATTTCAGGACGAGTCGCTGAACTGATTCCTGAAAACTTATTAATGGAAAACACTTCAGACGATGAGATAAATGATCAACTTCCGATGTTGTCAGTTGCTGTTCAAACTGATCCAACGAACGAATCAGAAAATTATCAGTATCGTCGAGACAATTCTAGCAATTTTATTAAACGAATTTATTTTCGGACGCAAAGCTGGTTGAACCAACAGGAAAATAAAGCTTTAAAATTAATTTTAATTATATTGGTTGGTTGTATGATTGCAATGTTTTGGTATGTCAGGGCTCAGGTATGAAAATAATATTTGATAAAGTTTTGAGGGTTGAAAAATAATTATTATAGGTACGAGAATTCCAGCAGTTGTCGCAAAATGGTTCTAGGGGTAGTCAACCTAGCTCGTCTGGTAAACATGGACCAATCACAGCTATTGCAGAGGATATGCCAGATGGGGTAGTTAGGGTTGGAAAAATTATGTTTACCCCTGAACAGCTTTTGGGAAAAGGTTGTGATGGTACCTTTGTTTATAGGTAAAAATTAATTATACATAATTTATTGTTACATATTAATCTTAACTACCTTTAGAGGCAAGTTCGACAACAGAGACGTAGCAGTAAAACGTCTTCTGCCAGAATGTTTCACATTTGCAGATCGCGAAGTTTCTCTGCTTCGCGAGTCTGATGAACACCCCCATGTAATCCGTTACTTCTGTACTGAACAAGACAGACAATTTAGGTATATAGCGCTTGAGTTGTGCGCTGCAACTGTCCAGGATTACGTCCAAGGACGGTATGACATTAGTCTCATAACCCCGTTGGAGATTTTGAGACAAGCCACCAGTGGTTTAGCGCATTTACATTCACTGGACATTGGTGAGCGAAACTAACTTTATCTTAGGTTATACTATAAGTTGTTAATCAGTTCATAGAGATATAAAACCGCCAAATGTACTTCTAAGCATGCCAAATATTCGTGGAGAAGTTAGAGCAATGATATCAGATTTTGGGCTTTGTAAAAAGTTACAAGTCGGTCGAGTGTCTTTCTCTAGAAGGTCCGGGATTACCGGGACTGATGGCTGGATTGCTCCAGAAATGCTCAAAGGGAACGAACGAACTGTATGTTGAACACAATAACAATTGCATGTTTTACACGACGCAATTTATTGGTCAATAAATTTGGGAAGAACAAAAATATTATCGTTCGTTTTATACACGTCAAGTTTTCCGTCAATTTATTGTAACAACTGCTACGAATATTTTTTATTCAAACTATTCGTTCGTGATAATCTTTAAAATATATATTCTACTGAGATCTGCGCTGCAGAGCAACTAGAATTTCATAAAGGCAATTAATATTATTCTTAAAACATACATTAATCGGACGAATAAAGTAATTGAAATGTGAAAAATGATATAAACTTTTTTAGTCTTAATAACTAAACTCCTAAATTAATGTACATAACTAATTATGAGATGGGGCCAAACAAACAATAAATAAATACCGATTTTTTGTGGCTTCCTATTTAGGGGTGGAAAAAAGAATTATCGAAATAGGATAACCCAGTACAAAGTTATGCGTGGTGGAATCAGCTAACAGTTAAAAATTCAGTCATCCCCATTTTCCTACCCTTAGGGCTAAAATTTTTTGTTTAAATATAAATGGAACCAACTTCGAGGTATACCCTATCCAATAAAAAAAGAATAATTGAAATCGGATAATTCAATACAGAGTTATGCGTGGTAGAATCGGTTAACAGGTATAAATTCAGTCATCCCCATTTTCCTACACTTAGGGCTAAAATTTTTTGTTTAAATTTAAATGGGACCAACTTGGAGGTATACCCTATCCAATAAAAAAAGAATTATTAAAATCGGATAATACAGTACAAAGCTATGCGTGGTAGAATCCGTTAACAGATGAAAATTCAGTCATCCCCAATTTTCTTAGCCTTAGAGTTGTAATTTTTTGTTCAAATGTAAGTGGGACTAACTAGGAGGTGTACCCTATCCAATAAAAAAAGAATCATCCAAATCTTACTGCTCTGTAAAAAGTTATGCGTGGTCATACATAAAACTTAACACGAGAACCTCCACCGTTTTTCGTTGATTAAAAATTACAACTAATCTTAATCATAAAAATGTTTGACTGATTGACAATGACTAAAGTCCTCTAGAGTTCCCTAAAAAATGTTCTAATAGATCAATAAATTAATCAATTTATCGGTCAAGAATAAATTGCGTCGTGTAAAAAAACCAAAACACTTTTTAATTTATTTGAAACATTTGTCTCGTAGACTTGTGCTGTAGACATGTTCTCAATGGGCTGTCTATTTTATTACGTCTTATCAGAAGGAAAACATCCTTTTGGTGAACCTTTACGTAGACAAGGAAATATTTTAACTGGAGATTATCGCTTGAGTGAACTTAAAGGCGATGAATTTAGAATAGAACTCGCCAGAATGTTAATCTCCAAGCTGATTAGCGTAAACGCAGAAGAACGTCCACCAGCTACTGCTGTTCTTCTCTATCCATTATTCTGGAACAATTTAACCATTTTAGGGTTTTTCCAAGTAAATTTATTCATAAAATTGTTTCAAATAAATGTGTACTATCTTAAAATTGTAGGATATTAGTGATAGGATTGAAAAAGTCGAAGTGGATGATCCAGTGTTGTTGGCTCTGGAGAGACATGGACAATCTGTTGTTAGGGGGGACTGGAGACGACATATCGACCCGGAAGTGGCACAAGATTTGAGGAAGTATAGAAGTTATACCGGAGAAAGTGTCCGAGACCTCATGCGCGCTCTTAGAAATAAGGTAGGATGAATTTTTATTATTAATATTACACAAATTAAATTATTTATGTCGAACCTATTTTTGCTTCTTTGAATTTTCATTTAATCAGAATTTATTCGTATTGGTTATTGTTTAATAAACTATCTGTGAATCTTCAAAATTATCAAAAAATTAATGATTGTAATTTCATTACATGGTGTCTACCGATTCCTGGAAAACCTGGAAAAATCTGGAACACACCCACCTTGAAATCCTTAAATATCCTTGAATTTATATAGGGAAATGTTCAATTATTGGCTTCCCTAATTATTTTGTATCAAAAACGTTAAATAGTTTATTGTAGAGGAAAAATTTCTGCATTTATTGACACTGTAATTTACTCTACGTTTTCTTCAAATCGGTAGAAAATCTAGGTATTCTTATATTATTCTCTTTTCCGTTCGTGTATCCAAACAGCTACTCGTGTTTTCGCTAATTAAATGGTTAAAAATAATTTTCAGTTGTAGCACATGATTTATTAGAAATTTTGATCAGGAAACAATTTAATATTAAATACATATCCTGGAATATTATATTTCAAATATGGTAGACATCATGCATCATCATTTAGAATCTTCAAAATTATTACAAACAAATATATTCAACAAAATTCTTTTCAAAACCAACATGCTATTATTATAAGAAGAAAGCTACAAATATCTTTTACAAAATAGAAACACCACTATCGTGAGCTCTCCCTGGAGGCTCAACGCAGTTTGGGCGCCATCCCCGACAAGTTCACAGCCTACTGGACCAGCAGGTTCCCTCTTCTGCTTCTGCATAGCTGGCTCGCAATGCAATGCGTCAAAAATGAAACCACTTTCGCACAGTACTACCACCAGACCTTTAAGTTTCCAGAACAAAGTCATCGGGATACTTTTTACCCCAGACAAGACAAATACTCGTTAGAGCAAAAATTCATTGACGATGAAGATGAAATAACTGACGTAAAGAATAATTTCTGGACCAAAAAACAGAAAGTAAATAGAAATTCTAGCCCTAGAAGAGGGAGATTTATTAGTCAGCCTTTCCGAAATGATTTGGAATCGCCGAAAAATAGATCGAAAAATAAATATTTCAAACAGAAACCCATCGATGAACCGATAATTTGGTCGTTGCCGCCAGAAACTAATAAAAAGATGCAATGATGAAGATGTTATAGTCAAAAGTACCTGTTTATTTTAACACAAATCACTAAGTTCTGTGATAATAGTGTCATTTTATCGATACAGTGTCTACTTACATCACGTACGAATTTATTAAAAGGCAAGAACAGCTGTGATTGTTGATTTGATTGGACATCACTATTTTAGTTTGGATGCATTTCACTGGGTGTGCCGAATTTATTAGATAGTAATTTTAAGTTACTAAGATTTAAGAGATTATGAAGCACATTGTTTTTAATTTTATTACTTAACTTTCGTGGGCTGAATCGTAAAGCGAGAACACTAAGTATTATACACAAATTGTTTTGGAAAAGTTCCTAATTGTAAACAATTATTTGGATGCGGAAAACGACATATTTTGCGCTGTCACACATGCCTAAATTATTTTACAGAAAAATGCTTCAAGTTTTAGTAATTTTCTACAACTTTTACTTCCTTATTATTTCCTTCAAAAAATAATTACTAAACGAATAATTCAACTTAAAAGATTAACTCCCTTAGAGCTTCATTTACAGATTCTGTTTTCAAGATATAAATGTGAATTATGCATGAAAAGATAGCTAATTTAATTCTGAATCCAACAGTGAAAACCGCACATCGCTAGCTTAACCCAAAAAATAATATAGAGCAAAAAACTAAATGTGTATCGAGGTGGTCACCCATCCAAAAGTTCGTGCTTCTTCTGTAATTTTGACGTTTGCTGCGCGGTTAAAGGCGCAGCCAGTTGATTACTGTATTAAGCAACCCAGAGAAGCACGAAAAGTTGGATGGGTGACCGCCTCGATACATATTTAGTTTTTTGCTCTTTATTATTTTTTGGGGCTAGATAGAGATGTGCGGTTTTCACTGATGGATTCAGAATTAAATTAGCTATCTATTCATATATAATTTAAAATTAAATCTTAAATAATTTAGGGTGAAAAGGCAGCGTCAAATATAACTGTACTGTAAGTTGTGTTACGCTAAAGATTCTTGCCTTTGTGAACTGAATGTGTATAAGATAATACTAAGTCTAAATATTAAGATATATATTTTTATTCACAACATTTGTTAAATAAATACAAAGTAAGTTTTATATATTTCTTTATTTAAAATGAGAGACTATACAAATAATTATCATCAGCCTTAATATCGTTTCAGTATCTTTTCTCTCCCTTGTAAAATATTAACAAGACTAAAAAGTAGTTTGTCTTCAGCTTCCCTTAACACAGATTTACCAGCTGCATTTTTAATATTGGGATTGGCTCCTCGAACAATCAGCTGTTCTGTAATGCGCTGGTCGTTTGCGAAGCATGCATAATGGAGAGGAGTATTTCCTCTGGCATCTTGAAGATTTATGAGACAATCTTGAGAATTCAACAGGAGTTTAACAATTTCATTTCTTTGTGTTTGACAAGCTAAGTGTAACGGTGACAATCCTTTTCTTGTAATTGTATTTATTACAGCTCCATTGTTGATTAACAATTGGACTATTTGAGTTTTTCCGTGCAGACATGCCACGTGAAGAGCGGTGAAACCTTCTGCATTGCAGACATTTATATCTTGAGGATCTTTGGTCTTTTCGTTGGTGTGATTGTTTACAGATTCGCATTTTTCGCAACTGCATAACGGATGACAAAGGTTTGTAATATCTTTTTCATATATTTTATGATTCTCAGGTGCTGTTAATCCTAAATAATAACAAATTAAAGGTACGTCGCCATAAGCAACGGCGCGTAATAAAAGCTCAACTTTTTTCATTTCTTTAATAGAACAAGGTTTGATTCCTTGTTGCTCTTTAATAGGAGAATTTTCTTTTTCTTCCTCGACAAAATCTAGCTCAGATTTTGTTGACTCAATTTCTTCAAACTCTTTTATACAACTTTTAGTACTTAACAATATGTGATAAATATTTAAATTATGTGCACAGTCCAGCGGACTTTTTTTATGTTTGTTTTCAACATTGGGATCTGCTCCATACTCAAGTAAAATTTGAACGATCGACTCATACCCCCATCTTGAAGCATAATGCAAAGGGGTATTGCCTAAACCATTCATAAAATTAACTTTAATTCCAATTGCGCGATGTTCTGAAAAATATAACATAGCTTTTACGCAAGTTTCATGTCCATTATTGCACGCAAAATGCAATGGAGTACTCTTTTCGCTGTCTATTGCATTTATATTTGCTCCAGAGTGCAACAAGAGTAAAAGTGCATTCTGATGTCCCCGCATTGCTGCGTAATGTAACGGAGATGCACCAGAATAATCACAACTTTGAATATTTGCTTTGTATTCTAATAAAAGTTCAACAATTTTTGGTTTACCATACATGCAAGCTACATGAAGAGCTGTGAAACCTCTGTCATCACAAGAGTGAACTGTTGGCGTAGTATTACAACTATTCTGAGATACCAATCGTTCACATTTATCGCAAGAACACAACGGATGACATAGCTCTTTAAAATATTTATTATTACTTTCAGTTTTACTTCTCACAAGAATTTTTTTGGTTTCATCATAGTTTCCCAAACGAATTTGTTCAAATAAATACACAACATTATTATTAGAATCATCGCTTAAGTTTAATTTACTATTTAACTCTATTTCTGATTCGAAAACTTCGCTTTCAGGTTCTGCAGGGCCTTGTAAAGCTCCCGATCTTATATGTTCAATAGCGGCTTCTAAAGATGTAATTAAAAAGTTTGATTCGTCTCGGCGAGAGTTTGAACTAAATTGAAATTGTTTTAAAAAGACTAGATTGGCAATCCAATTTGGAATACTTGTTTTTAAAACTATGAAAATTATTACAGGTAAGAGATCATCTGCTGTTAAAACATTTATAGAATTTTCCGCTGATTTTGATTTAGAAATTTCGGTGATAGTGTGTCGCAAACAGCCTAGTTTTCCGAGTACAGTACTGTATCCGTTTATTTTTGCTAACTCGCGTTTAGCACAAGGTATAATTTCATAATAATCTTGTTTAATATTTAAATCTCGTAACTGAATATCATAGAGGTTTCTAACAATTTTATTGAATGACGAATCATCTACAGCAGTGCAGACTGAAATGCTAGTAAATAATCTTTTATAGATTCTATGTTGTATGTAACTTTCAACAGATATTTTAACATTATCTAAAAGATGTTTACTTTTAGAAGTACGTTCTCGTAATCGAGTATCTTGCAAAGTTATTTGAAGACAATTTGCATATAAAGTTCCTGATAAATCTTTAATAACTTGTAAAGAACATTTTTCTAACTCAACATTTTTAATATTAAAATCATCAATAATTAAATCAAGCTGTTCTAAAATTCCCTTGCCCAAACTTTCAGTCCATAATAAATCTATACAATCTCTTAAAGTTAAAACAGAGTTAAAGCTACCGTTTTTACAATCATATTGAAAAGTATTTCTTATTAAAGGACATTCAATACACCAAACTTTGTATTTGGTAAGTTGCTCTGTATAAAATATCTCTTCGAAAATAATATGAGTACACGTAGATGATGCTAGATCATCATCTTCAATATTAATTACTTTATTCGAGACAGTAACTTGCTTCCCACTTAAAGTACGGTAATGAGTTTGAGGTAACTCATCATTTGGAACTAGAATATGAGTGAGAAAGTCATCTTGAGAGATGATGGTTCTGTCGAAACTATCAGCTCTTGGAATACAGATGATCCAATTTTCTCGTGTTGCTCGTTCAATCAAATCTTTGTATTCTGTCTTCAAGCCCTGGAAAAATGAATTTTCCAGCAGATCTTCATCGTAGCGCGAATCAATCATCATCTGGAATAATTCACAAGTTGATGACCTATTTTATTTCAAAAACATTCCGTACAGTTACTGTTACCTGTAGTTGGATTCTTGCAGTTAAAAATAAGAAATAAATAAATATATATAAAACATGTACAAAAGAAATAAATTATATGTTCAACAAACAATTTAATATCATGTTTATTTATTTTACATTAAATATAAATATGGTAGATTTATATGTATAATATACACTGTTTATTAATGATTTTATGAAGAAATATTTCACATTTATGGTTATATGTTGTGACATTTCTGTCAGATAAAAATTAAATGCCCACGTTTCCGTCTCCGGCCGTCTATGTACCCGCGCCAATTTAAAATAACAAATTCCCATGGAAACCTTTAACATATTGATCTTTCGCGACATTTTTGACAATTTATACACATATTTCTTTACACAAAATGGAAGAAGAAACAGAAACGCCATCCGAATCAGCAACAATCGAAACAGACAGCAATGTTGAATCTACAACTGCTGGACCTGAAATAGAAACATCTAAAACAGATCAACAAGAAGCTTCTTCAGTTAATTTAACATCGGAATCTGTCTCAAAACATAGCACGGAATGCGATGAACCTGTTATCAATCTTGAAGGAACAACGGAAGAGTATGCAGAAACAACTAACGCCTTTGAAGAGCCTGCAGAAGTTGCAGAGAAAACTGATGTGTCTGAAGAACCTGCAGAAGTTTCTGAGATTACTGAAACTAAACCAGAAGAGGAAGTTGTTGAAACAGCTACTGAAGATAAACCATCAGTTAAAATAAAAACGTCCAATGATGAAACAGATCAAATTCAAGCTCCTTCTGTCGACGAAGAAGAAATTAATTTAGATAATGTCAGAAAATCTATTGTAGATCCTGATATTTCTGGAACAGCGGAAAATATTTTTGGGCAACCCAGAAAAGAATTAGGACCTGCTGTTGAGAGTATACCTTCAACAACTCAATATCATTCCTAGTAAAAATATATTTCCGTTTGCAGTATCTTCGTCAGAATCCTCCTTCGAAGAAGAGGAATCAGAAACAGACGTCTTAAGTTATTTTGCAGAACTCGGTATAGCAACTGATAAAGAACCAATTAATCGTGAACAATATGAAGAGGAGTATCGTCGTCTTAAAGAAATTGCGCTTAAAATTCGGAGAAGAAACGGACTGCTCAACAAAAAAATTACAGAGTACTATCGAAAACGAAAAGTACGGAATGAACTATTTAAATTATTATGTATTAATTAGATTATTTTTAGTTAAACAGGGCCTTTGAAGAAAATGTTATGGACCTGCATGAATCGTTGATGGAGACATATGAAGAAAAAATTGATAATTACAACGAGCTAAAAGTGAAGACTGCTCGAGAAAGAGAAGCAGTTGATAATGAGATGAATGACATGATGAATTTACGCGATGAACAGTTGACGGAATTGGAAAAGAGTTTTGCGGCAATGCAAACCAGAGAAAAAGAAATTGGACACGGACTTATTGACACCACCACTGGGAAAGCCATTTCCGATAAAGTATTTTGTTTGAATCATTTCTTTTACACACTTATAAATAATTATAATGGTGTATTAGTGACTACATTGATGTATGCTTCTGAATGTTGGGTGTGGATGAAAAAGCATGAACGTCGTATAACTGCTGTGGAAATGAGATATTTGAGAGGAGAATGATCGTGTCCGGAATACATTGGTGTATGGTGAGTGTGTGATTGACAAGAATTTGTTAAGAAAGTGGGAGAGATTGTTGGTTGACTGTGTTTCTAGGTTCGTGCTACCCCACTAAGTGGGATATAGCGTGATGTTATGTATGAGATTTATTCATTTTTAGGTAGTGGAAAGACTTCTTTTCCGCCAGGCAGCCAAAAGCGAGGAAATCGCTAAAATCCGCCTCGCTTTTATAAAACGGCGAGACAAAGTAAAAGAAATCGACAACAAAATAAAAGCTTTGGAAACCATTGGAGGGACTTTACACTTGATGGACTTTGAACAGCTTCGAATGGAAAACCAAACATTTAGCGACAAAATTGAAGAAAGAGACGAAGAACTAATGCGTCTTAGAGATAGATATTCGCATGCAATGCAAGCCCTAGCACATATCAGAGAGAAGATAAATATTATCGAAGTACAGATCGAGAACTTGCATGAGAAGAAAGTTATTGAAGAAGGAAACGTTTCCAAAGTAATAATGGGTTGTTTTTGTATCTTCTTATTTTAATTGTTATTGTTTGTAGTCTCGGGAATATTTAAATCAACTCAAAATCAAACGAGACACAAATAGAGCTCAAAGAGATAAACTAAAAGCCAATTCGGGCATTTTAACTTATCCAAAACTTCTCTTAGACATGGAAATCGGAATCAAACAGATCGAATCTCTTGGAGCAAAGTTAGAACATTTAAAAGTAAATATATATTTTTGTATGTAAATAAATATTAATCAGTTATTATTTTAAGCTTATGAACCATGAAAATAAAGTAAGACTCGCGAATATTCGAAGCACGATGGAAAGAACGGATCATGTTCAAGGGAAACGGAATCCGAGGAAATTCAGAAGAAGGGTTTCAGTTAAAGACACCCATAGATATTATTTGAACAGACCTACATTAGCCTACCCTGTTTTACCCAAATTTGCGTTCCTTAAATCTCGATTAAGTAAAATAAAAATTGAGGAAATTAAATAAACACATTTTGTATACTGAATTTAATTTTTAAAATATTAAGTACATAAAAATATTGATTTATGCGTTATATTAACATTTAACAGCTACTCGTGTTTGGGTATCTTAAAGCTAATTTTAAGTTAATCTATTTTATTTCAGCTCTATTTTTAGTTAGGTTTTTTGTTTTTAGAATCGTTGCAGAGTCAGCCATCGTGGGATACAATGCAATAACTGAGGCAGCCACCGAGGGAAATGGACAATGTAGCAGAGCCTACCACCGTGGGACAAAGTTGCAGTTTCTACCACCGAGAAAAATGGATCGTTCATCGGTGGTCACAACTTCCCGTCCAGAATTTCTTCTTTGCTTTTGTATTGTTGTGTTTTTTCTATCCCTCTTAACACTGGTGTTGTCTGTTCTTATCGTTTGTTTTGTTTGTGTTTTATTTCTTAAGACAGGAATGAAGATGAAGCGGACCCAGTTAGTCGTCTTCGTTGGATTTCTACGAGTTTACTTTCTACTTCACACATGTAATTATACATTGTTTATTTTATTTTGTAGTTTCTTATTTGTTTGTTTATTTCAGTCAAGATTCTACGGTTGGGAGATGCAGTTGAAGAGTCTTCAAGAGAGACCCTGCGACCAGGAGATACAGATGCAGAACCTTCAAGGGAGTCTTAAACATAGTTCGCAGTTCCCAACACAAATGTAAGTTTATTTAATTAATTTATTAATTCATTTAATGATTTACTAATACATTTTTGTTTGTTTAGAGGGCGACAATACCACTTCTGTGTCTCAAGTTATTGGAAGTTTCCCTGGGACATCGGATGAATGCCAGAAGAGTTCCAGTCCAAAGTCAATCCAGGAGATCTGAGGATTCACAACATTGCTCTGCTGTGTATTATTTAAATATGCAATCTTAGGAAATAATAAATTTTTAAGTTACTTCGTATTTATTTATTGTTTTTTGCAACTAGTGCAATTTTGTTGTATTAATATATTCCATTCTGTTTAGATTTATTTAATATTATCTTGTAAAATATAATGATATGTAAATAATAAATTGTATTATATTTTGTATTCTGTTTAAAAATATTAATAAATGCCTTTAAAATATTTATTTTGTTTTATTTATACCAATTATTTCAGGGCAAAACTAATAATTATTAATTTATATTGGAATTTTTAAATTTTAATACAAGTGCTGCCATCTCTTATTATAATTAAAAAATGTAGGTTCCTAAACATCAATAAAATGTGGCATTTTAAAATTATTGTCCCTTTACTTCAGAATAGTTCACAAATTTGTCAATAGATGGCTGAAGTGTCGGATGTGAATGCTGACAAATTGTCGATTTGAAATCAAAATCACATCGGTTCACTAATTGATAAGGGTATGTCCTACGCCCTTGCCCTTCTAGTATGTTGTAAAGGGCGGCACTGCAAGCAGGGGTGTACGCCGGCAGGGGGGCCCCCAATTTCATTATTTTTGCGATATCTCTTACCGTTTCCGAGATATGAGGGTTTTAAGATTTTTTTCGCATCCCCTAAGCTATCTCCCCTATTTGCAAGTTTAGGGGTGTTTTTTCTCACTGATTCGAATGTGCTCGGCAAAATAATAATACAATTTTCTCAGATTTTTGATATCTGTTACCAGTTAAGAGATACAGCCCTTTAAAACCCTTTAAAAGTTAAAGTTTAAGGGGTTGTATCTCTTAACTGTTAATAGATATCGAAAATCCGAGAAAACCTCCCCGAGATATTGCCTAGGCACATTCGACTCAGTGAGAAAAAACACCCAAAAACTAGAAAATAAGGGAGATACGTTAGGGGGTGAGTTAACTTTTAAAGGGCTGTATCTCTTAACTGGTAATAGATATCAAAAATCTGAGAAAATTGTATTATTATTTTTCCGAGCACATTCGATTCAGTGAGAAAAAACATCCCTAAACTTGCAAATAAGGGAGATATCTTAGGGGATGCGAAAAAAATCTTAAACCCCTCATACCTCGGAAACGGTAAGAGATATCGCAAAAATAATGAAATTGGGGGCCCCCCTGCCGGCGTACACCCCTGCTTGCAGTGCCGCCCTTTACAACATACTAGAAGGGCAAGGGCGTAGGGCATACCCTTATCAATTAGTGAACTGATGTGATTTTGGTTTCAAATCGACAATTTGTCAGCATTCACATCCGATACTTGCGCCATCTATTGACAAATTTGTGAACTATACTGAAGTAAAGGGACCAGAATTTTAAAATGCCACATTTTATTGATGTTTAGGAACCTACGTTTTTCAAATATAATAAGAAATGGCAGGACTTGTATTAAAATTTAAAAAATTATTACTATTATGACCAACTAAATAATTTGATATAAATAAATATATTTAAATTACTTTACTGCATTTTTGAAGGAGCTTGGTTAATAAAACATATATTATTTTCAAATAATTTATTGTTTCTATATTTAAATACATGTAATAATATTTTATTTATTGTTACATTACAATACATTAATTTGTTAATACAGAAATATATTTATGTATAAAAAGCCTTCTGGTTCTTTGACGTTGACCTCCTCCCCGATGGCGGACGAACACCTGGTGCAGAGAAGTACCTTTTGGACACCTCAGCAAATATAACTACACCAAAACAACAAAGAAATTAATAATAAATAACAATATATACAATTTATTTAATATTTGCTATTAAAACTATAATATTTTCTATTTTATTATAAAATAATAATATGAAACGATTTATTTTCAAACTAAAAATCAAAACTTAACAGATTTTATGACATATAATTAATTTACTAGCCTTGGTTCCGAAGTGTCGACCCCACCAAAGATGCTGTAAGTTAGTCAGGAGATCCTGGAGATGGTATCAGCTCGAAGATGACGTCCACGAACTTCCTACTTGTATAGCAGAGGAGTGTGGCTTCGTCGCTGTGATCAAAAACAAACAATTAAATATGAGCAATTATTATAAATTTAAAAGGAAATGCACATTAAAATGTTACAAATGAATAAAGTAAATTAATTAATACAGTCATATTAATTTATTAAGAGCCTGATTTTACCCAAAAAACCATAAAAACATAATTTTTCTTATACCGCTTCATCTTTCTATGCTGTAGCATAGGAACCGTGTATTTTAAAATTACACATTGTATAATTAATTATACCCTGTGTAGAATTTACAATTTAATATTAACAGAAATTATATGTGAAAAGATAGAGAATTTAATTCTGAATTCAACAGTGAAAATCTATGAATCTATGTTGCAAAATTAATAAAGAATATTTGGTAACAAATTCTTTATTTAAAATAAATGGTAGCTCTGAAAAGAGCCGATTTTTCAATTTGTAGAGTATAGCAGTATTGATACAATTCTTTTTCCTAAATATTTTGGGGGCTCTGAAAAGAGCCGGGTTTCATGGTGACTAGTGACATGTGGTACTTTCCCTATTTGATTCTACTACAAACAACCGATGTTGTTTGTTTTGCAAAGTTAAAAAAATCGTGGCCATCCCGGACCCGAAGTGTTCCCCTTAAGTTCCTCGAACACAGCCGCAGGGCTGAGTGCCCATCTCGTCACACCGAGGTGCTATGCTACCTACCAGCGACTCGACTGGAGACCTCCCCCCTGTCAAACTGCATATTCCCGACTTTACGCGTGGTTCCGTCTGTGTACCTACGCGTACACATCCAGTTCCAGAATGTAGAAAATGTATGCACCTAACAAGCAACCGATGTCGCATGTATAGCAAAACAAAGATAAAACGGTGGCCATTTCCGCGGGCCCGCTATGTTACGCCTAGTTACGCGAATACAGCCGAAGGACTGAGCGCCTAGCCTGCCGCACCCAGGTACATAAATGCACCTGTCACCGACTGAAGACCTCATCCCCCGGTCGAACTGTATATTCCCGACAGGACGTCCTTATTCGTACTGGTTTCGTCTGTCCCTGTCGTTTAGGGAGGGGGTGCCAGCAGAGGAATAAAACCTGTGTACCGAG
This sequence comes from Poecilus cupreus, assembly GCA_963942605.1. Lineage (NCBI taxonomy): Eukaryota > Metazoa > Arthropoda > Insecta > Coleoptera > Carabidae > Poecilus > Poecilus cupreus. The sequence goes on along the minus strand of OZ012724.1, from coordinate 26,185,582 downwards.
ATCCATCGCCGGCCCGCGCTGATGCGGACATTTGCAAATGAAGTTACATTAATAGGTGCATACGCGTACAATAATTTAAAAGCCAAAACAATGTCGTCTATTACGCCCCAGTTCACCACACATCACTAATCAACAAACTAACACGAGACCGCATGCTGATCCGCTTTATATACCCTTGGCGAACGCCAAAAAAATCAATAATCCAGTTCCGCGCTCTGATTCGCCGAGCCGCCACCCCCTCTACTTTCACCTATTCTACATGTGTATTGTTTGTATGTTTTAAATTAAAATTAATTAATTTAGAAATTCAATAACTCATAAATGAAATAAGATATCAAAATGCGGTTTGCACCACTGAATTAAGCGGAATTTTCTTCATAACATATTTAAAAATCAAAGTTCTACTGTTTATGATTGAACTAATACCTAAGAAAATGTTTTATCAATCACTTGCCAATAAATAGATTTCTAGATAAGATATTGATACGCGGTCATCACCAATCGATAAAGCTTGTTTTGTTCTATAACTGTGATTTTTTTCATAATTTTTGGAGCACCATAACTTGATATATTAACATATCAACGATCTACAGTTGAAAATCGAACAAAATATTTACATCTACAATCTCTTTTCCGTCCAAGCAGGAAGACCTTACCCTGTTTTACATAGATTTTAAGCGCTGAACTGTTTGTCGGAATTTCTGTACATTTTCATTGAGATGACGATCTGTAATGTTCTGTCGAGATCTGCAATTATGTCACATCTACACATTACCCTAAGCAGAGTGTCACATTGAAACATCCCCTATTACCGCGGGAAAATCGCGAATTTTTTGTATGTTTTAACACAATCCGCCGAGCGGCTAGTGGCTCTGCTTATCGATCACAGTTCTTAAGCAACACAAAGAAGCACGAACATTTGGATGGGTGACCGCTTCGTTACAGTTTTAGTTTTTTACATTTTAATATTTTGTGAGACGAGATAGCGATGTGCGGTTTTCACTGCTGTATTCAGCATTAAATTAGCTATCTTTTTACGTGTATTCGGAAATTATATCTTGTCTTATTAATTATTCCCGGTGTAGAATTAACAATTTTATATTTAATATTAACAGAAATTATACGTGAAATATAGAGAATTTAATTCTGAATCCAAAAGTGAAAACCGCACATAATATTTTCCTTATACAGCGATACCAATAGCATGTTAAGTCCACCGACTTCTCCCTATGCTGTAGCACATTGTAGTGTAGAACATTGAATGGAAAAGGCATATTTTGCAAATATAGTTTCATGGTTTTTAAGGTTTCATTCTTCAAATAATTTTGTAGAGAAGTAAAAGTTCTATAAGATTATCTATAAAATTTTTCAAGAACATCAATAGGGAATGTACTACAGGAAAAAAAACTAAGTTAGTGGACGCACGAAGTTCCCCAGCAATAGGAATTACAGTTGATGTGTTATCAAGTTATATCAAATTATGGTGCTCCAAAAATTATGAAAAAAATCACAGTTATAGCCGCTCGGCGTAGTGTGTTAAAGCATACAAAAAATTCGCGATTTTCGCGCGGTAATAGGGGATGTTTCAATGTGACACTCTGCTTAGGGTAATGTGTAGATGTGACATATGCAATTGCAGATCTCGACAGAACATTACAGATCGTCATCTCAATGAAAATGTACAGAAATTCCGACAAACAGTTCAGCGCTTAAAATCTATGTAAAACAGGGTAGGTCTTCCTGCTTGGACGGAAAAGAGATTGTAGATGTAAATATTTTGTTCGATTTTCAACTGTAGATCGTTGATATGTTAATATATCAAGTTATGGTGCTCCAAAAATTATGAAAAAAATCACAGTTATAGAACAAAGCAAGCTTTATCGATTGGTGATGACTGCGTATCAATATCTTATCTAGAAATCTATTTATTGGCAAGTGATTGATAAAACATTTTCTTAGGTATTAGTTCAATCATAAACAGTAGAACTTTGATTTTTAAATATGTTATGAAGAAAATTCCGCTTAATTCAGTGGTGCAAACCGCATTTTGATATCTTATTTCATTTATGAGTTATCGAATTTTTAAATTAATTAATTTTAATTTAAAACATACAAAAATTACACATGTAGAATAAGTGAAAGTAGAGGGGGTGGCGGCTTGGCGAATCAGAGCGCGGAACTGGATTATTGATTTTTTGGCGTTCGCTAAGGGTATATAAAGCGGATCAGGATGGGGTCTCGTGTTAGTTTGTTGATTAGTGGTGTGTGGTGAACTGGGGCGTAATAGACGACATTGTGTTGGCTTTTAAATGATTGTTGCACGCGTATGCACCTATTAATGTAACTTCATTATCAAATGTCCGCATCAGCGCGGGCCGGCGATGGATCTCGGTACACAGGTTTTATTCCTCTGCTGGCACCCCCTCCCTAAACGACAGGGACAGACGGAACCAGTACGAATAAGGACGTCCTGTCGGGAACATACAGTTCGACCGGGGGATGAGGTCTTCAGTCGGTGGCAGGTGCATTTATGTACCTGGGTGCGGCAGGCTAGGCGCTCAGTCCTTCGGCTGTATTCGCGTAACTAGGCGTAACATAGCGGGCCCGCGGAAATGGCCACCGTTTTATCTTTGTACTGCTATACATGCGACATCGGTTGCTTGTTAGGTGCATACGTTTTCTAAATTCTGGAACTGGATGTGCACGCGTAGGTACACAGACGGAACCACGCGTAAAGTCGGGAATATGCAGTTTGACAGGGGGGAGGTGTCCAGTCGAGTCGCTGGTAGGTAGCATAGCACCTCGGTGTGACGAGATGGGCACTCAGCCCTGCGGCTGTGTTCGCGGAACTTAAGGGCAACACTGCGGGTCCGGGATGGCCACGATTTTATTAATTTTGCAAAACAAACAACATCGGTTGTTTGTAGTAGAATCAAATAGGGAAAGTACCACATGTCACTAGTCACCATGAAACCCGGCTCTTTTCAGAGCCCCCAAAGTATTTAGGAAAAGGAATTGTATCAATTATGCTATACTCTACAAATTGATAAATCGGCTCTTTTCAGAGCTACCATTTATTTAAAATAAAGAATTTGTTACCAAATATTCTTTATTAAAGTATGTTAAGCCCATCGACATCTTCCTTCGCTGTAGCAGGGACCGTAGATAAAATAATACAGAAATGTTTGATTCAATACTAAAAATAAATCCTTGATGTTTTTACGATAAAATACGGGTTTAAAAAAATTGAAATAAGGGCGCTTTAGAGCCCGGTGCTCTGATAATGCCGAGGAAGCAAGAGACGGCTTTATCTCAAAATAAATATTTTATCCTAGGAAAACATTCAATTCCTCTACTTTCATTGCATATTTTACTACATTTCAATATATCGAAACAATCAATAATCTTTAAATAAAGTAATTAGAACACAAGGTCAAATGTTATCAAATATTTCTACTAACGAAAGGAAACACAAATGTACTGTCATTTATTATTTATTATGTAGAAATAAAATATGAATAGATAAAAATAAGTCTAATTTATTTATTTTTATTTGAGGTTAGTCTGGATTTGGCGCCGGGGCACTTTCTCCAAAGCAATGTTTTGCCTCAGGATCTCGATACGAATTCTCATGCTGCACACTTTGCGAATTCGTCCGGCACTTCGCCAGACATAATTCAAAATGATCTGTCACTGATGCAAACAAAACATTGTTTTCTTTTGTAGCTTTACCCAAAATATTTTCAAGTACAGCTTTCTACAACAACCAGAATGAGACAAATGTTTGACACACACAAATAAAACTAACCTTATCTGGATGCAAACAGCAGGAGACGCAGTATTCGTAAATGGCGCAGCAGTTGTTGTTTTTACAGCTTTCACAGGAATATTGCACAGAAGGAGTTACTTCTGTATTGCAACAGCCGTTTGATAGCACATCAGTTCTTGGACATACAAATCCTCTGTCATCTACTATTAACACTTGTCCCTGTACTGAATTCCGACAGCTCGTGTCAGAATCGTTGTTGAAATTATGTTCTTGAAGAGTTCTCCAAATGAATGGTTGAGTTCTCCGTATTGGAATTACTACATCATTATCTGAGTAGTCTTCCTACACAATATACAGTTTTATATTTTGTTTGTTTAAATAAAAATGCACTTATTTACCTCATTCATGAAACTGATAATACAATAGGTGAGAGATAAAGTAAATATTATTCCTAGAACTATTCTACGCCTAAGGAATCGCATAACGGCTGCGTACCACATTTTAATAAATGATTTTTAATCATTGTTATTGTTATGTCTTGTAATTATTTCTTATAATGGACATGTTGCCTGAAGTATTTTAAGGTTATATGAAATAAATGCTTTTCAATGCAGCCAATCTACTGGCAGGAGCCTAATTTAATTACGAAGCTACTATGTACAGTACAACAAACCGATATGTGCCTCTAGATGTGGGTTTATTGACCTCATAGCTGACAAATTTTCGAAAATATTAACCCCGAAAAGTTACCCCTGTGGCTCATCTAGCACTACCATTCTTGATTTGACAGCTGGTAACCGCACTTGCGCAAAAATATATCAAAATCGAGATTTGCTTTGTGCAGAAATATAAATAGTAATTTTGTACTATACCTGATTAAAGTTCAGCAACAAATCTACAAATCCTTTTTTATATAAAGTCTACATTTATTTTTATATAACTATGTACTACTCAGCACAAATATACATTCTTCTATACAATATTAGTATATATTTCAATATCTAACTCTTTTAAAATTTATTTTGTTTTGATAAAATCATATTTCATATATATCAAAATAATTATAACTTACACATAAATGGAAATGTACAATAATAAAATACATTACGTACATGATTAAAATTCAATAGAATGAAAGGGATGGGAGACGAAGAAAACACAAGAGATCGAAAATTAAAATGAATCAAAGAATATTTGCAATACATTGCAGAGGAATTAAATATCAGATCGTAGAAGAGTATTAAAAAAACAAAAGCAAATTGCAAATATTCTTTAAACGAAATACTTTAAATAAACAGACTTTACAACTTAATGTTTCATTTAAAATTATAACAATCAGATATGTTTGTAAGAAAAAATAATTAAAATGTCTATTAACATTTCACGAGTGCAGAAACTTTTAAAACAGAGCTTTCAACATTTCTTTTTTGTGGTTTGCTTCCTAATTAACCTTCGGATGACCAATGGGAGTCCATTTTGACCCAAGAGCCCATTATTTTTTTTGGATAACTCTGGAAATAGTTCTGATCTTTATTCGATTATTTTTTTAATGAAATTTTTTGCTTGCTTTGTAACCTTCATTATTTTAACTTTGTCTCACTAAATCCAACATAATAGTTGTTTAACTAGGCACTTTCATTGACGAGGCGAAGCCGAGGTAATGAATGCTGCCGAAGCTGTAAATCTGTGTTTGGTGCCGAGTTGGACACATAATTTTTTGCCGATTTAATATTTATTTAGTGATTATTTTGTATACATATTTTGAAGGTTGTCGCTGTCAAATTACGTTGCCATGTATTTGTTGAACGGTTGCTATGCATTTGTTGACGGTTACTATGCTTTGTAAAATATTTTATCCAACACCTCTCAATAAATGCTATATTACTATGGCGACTTTAAACAAGCAAAGTAACAGATTATCCACTAGTGGGTATAATTTTGAGGAAAGCCACTAGTGAGTATTTTTTTATTTATAACAATAGTAATAACACACAACACTTTGGTAACTACTTTGATTGACATTTTAATTTAAAAATTTAAAGTATATGTCACTGTCAAATAATATTTCTTTAATAAATTTTTCATTTATTAAGAAGTGTTGGATAAAACGTTATACTTCACACGTGGGCAAAGTGGAATTACCCACTCGATAAAATTATCTCACTCAACCTTCGGCTTCGTGAGCTAAGAATTCTCTCGTGGGTAATTCCTTACTTTGCACACTTGTAAAGTAAATAACTATTATCTACAACTGTCAAATAATATACCCATAATTCAACCGTTTTCTATCAATTAATGACCTTTGTTACTGTTGCTAATGAAGTAATATTGACAGTTCGATGAAATATTATTCATTCGTTATGTCAAATTCAAATCTTAACTGTCAAAACAGTAAAATCAAAATGATTTTTAAGTAATTTTTTCCACATAAAAAGCCAAAGACACTAGTTTTCTCATTTTTATACATTTATTTTCTTTTTAAGCTTAAACTGTGGCTGAATAATTGGTTTTAAGACTTTCTGCTAAATGTCAAATCACTTCAAAATTTTGTTAGAACAGTTGATAAACAAACAATTTTTTGTGTTTGTCAGAGCAAAAATTCTACTTTTCTTATAATTTCAAAGCAAATATTTGACAAAATGTTGTGGAGAAAGTATAGTATTTTATTTGCATGTTCTCTCATGATGCAAACTTCATTCTCATGAGTAATAGCATACATTACATGCTCATTGAATAATATACTATTGTATGCTGAGAACATTATATAATACAGAAAAGTGTGATTTATATTGTGTAGGTAAGAATTGAATTTTGGTTTATTATATTCTTCTTTTGTAAATTAATGTTAGAATAAATACATATTTATTTTTTGAATACTTAACATGTTTCTGACATTTAAAACCATGGATCAAGCATATAAAAATGGGTTCAATTTTGAATGATTCGATTGAAAAACTCTGTTTTAAAACGCGAATAAATTTATACCTGTCCTAATAAAGCATATAATAAAGCGTATCCTTCAAAAAAATTCACATTTCATCAAAATTTCAGTCTACAAACAGATTTCTTACCTGTTTCACCCGAAAAAACTATCCTTTGCTTTAAGCACTTTAAATGACTAGGTATGTGAAATACATCGGTGTTAAATACTAAAACCTTAATTTGAGCATTTTCAGATCATATCAAAAAAGTTTTGAGTGATCTCAGCTATCGACTTCGGTCTTTCTAGAATGTTAGTCGGGTTTATATCTTTGTGTGATTGTTTCTCTCTCAGCTCTTTCCAGTCGCTGAGGATGTAATAGTATTCTAACATCCTGTCCATGTCTTTCAGCTCGGTGTAGACGTGCAAGAGGCCTCTGTAGTCGTACTCGAGACCGCTGTAGGTTTTCCCGAAGAGTTTCAGGCTAATTGCGATGGAACGGTAGTAGAGTTTTTCAGCTTTACGGTGTTGTTTCATGTGGTAGTTGTATAAAGAAGCCAAGTGTCCGATTGACAGACCGACCTCGTAGTCTTCACGGCCTAGGAGTTCTTCTTTGATGGCGATTGCTCGGAGGTGCATGCGCTCTGCATCCTAAGAGATTCATACTTATTTTATTACTGGCAGATTCATGAAAAGAATTAACGCTAATTCCATTTTTTTCAACCTCTGTAACTTTATTTCTAAATTAATTAAATTAACAAAATGTGTCAAATTTTATGTTAACCTATCGTAACTACAACCTTAGTTAACATAAGTATGTTTTGAGGATGGTAACTGAAGTTACGACTAATAATAAAAATAGGATTAGCGCTAATTCTTTTGATGAATCTGCCTGTTAGAAACTACTTCGCGATAATCAAAGGACAAGAACAGCTGTTTGGATACTCGAACGGAAAAGAGAATATATTCTTTGAAATGTCACAATTTAATCTTTAGTTTTATTCTAATTATTTTAGTGAGAAATAATTTAATCACGCGTTTCAAATAAAACTCTTTTGTATTCATTTAATTTTAAGGACAGAAAAGAGAATGTTTCTTAATTTTCTACATTTTGATCTTGAACTAATATGCTAATCATTTTAGAGAAAAATGTTTCAAATAAAACTTGTAGACAATTTAATTTCCTATAATCTTTATTTGAAGCATTTTTCTTTAAAATAATTTTTTCAAGCACTACAACTGAAAAATTGTTGGTAACTATTTTCATTGGGCAAAAACAGAAAAGAGAAAATGTTCCTAGCTTTTTCTACAATTTGATCTATAGTTAATATCTTAAATACTCTAATTATTTTAGTGAAAAATAATTTAATATTGTGCTACATCTGAAAACTGTAACTATTTAATTTACAGTAGATGAAAGCAATAGTAGCTATTTGAATAACCAAACAGAAAAGAGAATATGTTTCTCGATTTGATCTGTAATTAAATTGTAACTATTTAATTTACAGTCGGCGAAATCAAGAGTAGATGTTTGGATACTCGAACGGAAAAGAGAATATGTTCATTGATTGGATACAAATTGATTTGTAGTTAATATCCTAATAATTTTAGAGAAAAAATAATATAATAGCACGCACAGTTAAAAAATGATTATAAAATTTGTTTCTTACCAAATAAATGCAAAAATATAACAGATTATTTTCACATACCTCATATTTTCTCATACTTTGATACAGTCTTCCCAAATTTCCGTAGTGTTTGGCAGTTTGAACATTCTTCTCCCCAAATGCAGAGTGCGCTAAAGTTAAAGCAGTCATATGAAGCTTTTCAGATTCATTCAATAATTCTAGCTCTGTAAGAAACAGTCCTCATAGATTTTACAATAAATTCTTTTGAGTTTTTTTTGACTTACGCGTGGTTTGTTCTGATAAATGTGTGGCCGAATCCAAGGCGATTTCTTCTAGAATTAAAGCTTTGACTCTTTGTGCAGAAGCTAAGAGAAGGTGGTATGTAGGAACTAAGTTGTTCAGTATGGTTATGGCCCTTTCTGAGTGGAGTCTAAGAAAAATAAATGCTTTAGCAATAACATTAACTTAGTTAATAGATGTATAATATATTATTTTATTTCTCCGTTAATATTTATAGCTACTTGAGTACCTAATATTATTTAGTAAGTCTAATCGCTTTAAAACAATAAATATTATTAATCATAAAAATAAATAAATAGTGTCATTTATTACTCCAAAATACTGTTTAACACATTTCACATTACTTGTAGTCATAAATAAATGTTTTAAATGTACGAACCTCGCTTTAGTGAAATTTCCAGAACTGTATTCATGCACATAAAGCGCATAAGCTAAATCTTCATGTGCAACAGCTGTATGTATATTATTCTCCCCAAATATGCTTTTCCTGTATTCGAGAGCTTCCTAAATACAAATCAAACAATAAAAAGACGAAAAAAAAAACGTTTTTATTTAACTTACATTGTATATTTGAACGCTATGAGCAATTGAATCAAAATTTAATAAATAAAAGCCATAATCCATTAGTGTATCGGCGTAGCAGGGCTGGCTATCAGATTTGAAAAATTCGTTGGCCAGACAAACAGCTTGCATGATTAAAAGTCCAGCTTTTTTAAATTGTCTTTTTATTACGCAAGCTTTTGAAGCGAGGCGTAAGACGTCTAGAATTATCCTGAAACACGATTTCGATAAAACGCTCCTGAATTATTTTAGATAAAAATGCTTCATATAAAACTTGTAGACAAATTATCTACAACTTTTACTTGCAGCATTTTTCTGTAAAGTATTTACCGCGGTGGTAAATTCGGAGTTAGTTGCTTCATAGCTTCGATGCTCCACTTGTACGCTTTATCATATTCACTACGAATGAAGAAAAGAAGAGAAAATTCAGTGTACAGTCCAGCTAAATTAGGAAGTTCATTAGCTTTCTTTAACAGTTCTATTGTGTCATTCGCTAAGTTAAACGTTTTTGTTGCTCCAGTAAACATACAATAAATTGCCTGGACATGTAACAACCTAAAATAGAAAATTTCGAAGTAAATTAATTTTCCTGAGTTTCCAACAAACAAAATTATCGATAATTATTACACGAATTTTTTATCTATTCTATTTTTAGTTTTCGCAAAAGCTGGCGTAGTCGACGCATTAATAAAATAGAAATAAAATAACACGTATAAAGGAATAAATGTATTTTTAATTCAAGCATCTACTATCTTTAGTAAATATTTTGTTGAGACGACGCAGTTGTGTAGAACGATTAAAATATTCAAATTAATGTTTGTGAATTCATTGATTACTCGCTATCAATTAAATATAAATTTAAATGTTATTGACTTTGTCAAATTGTTTAAATTTTTAGGTCACGAAGTAATAGATTGAATTAATGCATTTATTGAAGGGCAATGAATGCAAATAGAGTATTGTTTTCATATATTTCCTACGTAATTTAAAACGCATTTTACAGTCAATAAAAATTAATTTTTTGAAATGTAAATTTTATTTTTTGCTGTCTAATGTTCTTAATTTATTGTTTATTTGAGGAAAACAATTAGGTAACTTACTTGTGATGACAGTCGAGCATCTTGCGCCATGTGTGCGGATTTTGTTCCGATTTTAAACAAAGTTCTTCAACAATTTTCAAAACTGTTGCACTATCACTATACCATCCAATTTCACTGAAGAATCCACCCAAACGTAACCCAACATCGATGATGTTTGTGTACTCCTTCAATTTACTCTTACAGGTAAAATCTGATACTAAATTTTGAGAGATTCGACATCCATGATCTACAAGACCTTGGAAGATTTGAAGAAGTTGGGCCCTCTTTTTTGTAACTTTAATTATTCGACTAAATACATCGAGATCACTTAGTTCTAGGTATAGCAGTTCGAAATGTTTGTCTTCAAACATCTGACAACAAAAAATGTGATTTAAAACACATATATTTTGTAGAAAATATGTTTGTCAAAGGTTTGGGAGTGGTTTTTTGCTGTCATATGGAACGAAATGTGCAAAAAGTAGCAATTATCGTGATTAAATTTTTGTGTGCCAAGAGATTTAGAGGTTGACAACCTTAACCTTAAGAATAAATCTTACCTTATAATATAAATCGAAGAGAACATTGTCTGGGAGACTCCTAATTTCTGATTTAAAATAATCACACCATTTTAAATGATTTATAATGGATGTAATACTTAAACTGTACAGATTTGGTGGTGTTCGCAAAATGAAATCATCCATGTTTGATCTGTTTTGTATTAATGAAACCTTCACATCAATGCCATTTGTATTTATAGAAATCTTCACTGGAATTACAATAATAAAAACAAATACTGCCGAATTTACTAACTACAGCTGATCTCTAATCACGTACCACAAAACACCACACAACAATAGAACGCAATGACGTTTGATACGTCATTTTCTAATATGACCAAGACCAACTGGATCCCCCACCACTGCATGCAAAAAAACCAAAAAGGGGGCCACAAAATAACAATCCACCAAAAATAATATTACTCATACAGAATAAACATTCAGAAATGTCCTGTAATCAGTATTTCAAAGTTTATTCTTGATAAAACTACATATTTCGGTAGAAAAACTTATCTTTATACTTTGACTTTATTAACTGGAACTTTTATTATATTTTATCGGCAAAAATACACATTAAAACATAAGTTAATCAGTTTATTCAATGAAATAATGTTTTATTACTTCATAAACTTTAAAGCTGTTTGTATTTCCAAATAGATTTCATACCACACCCAACTAAATGACTCAACGATTACATATTCATTGATTCTCATTATGAGCTAAACATAATTTATTAAAAAAGTTAACAAAAATATAAACAAACAAAATTACAACATTTATCACTTGGCATACATAAACATATACGTATATTTTTATTTAGGCTTACAAGTACACAATATACTAAAATGAAATATATATAAATGTGATGTAAAACTATGAAATATTATCACACTTTACCTTCTAAATTAAAGTTGCTGTGCTTGAGGTCTAAAGAAATCCTGATCCACTTGAGAAGTAGTCGGAAGAGATTCGTGTTTATCAATATCTTGATAGTTACTTTGCTGACTGGCAAAAATATTTCCAACCCCTTCCAGCGGACCTAAACAGCAAAATTAAACATTTTCCCCGAACAAATCTCCGAAATTATTTACCTAAATTGCCGTTTCTTTCCTGAAGAATGCGATGAAGTAAAAGAATCGAAAATGGGCGAACTACTAAATTTAATATAGCCATAGCAGCGCTAAATCTTTGACTTGAATCTGCGAAATATTTAAAAATACATAAATGTCATTACAGTACATTAATAAAGTACATACGTCCGTCATGAGGAAATCCTAATGCGAGCATAATTACGTCAAAGAATATTGAAGCCCCATTGACAAGAATAGCCTGCAATTTCGTAATAAATCAATAAATTCGATAGCGAATTTATTATTTACAAAACTTACGTGCTGTACTGGTTCAGCGGCATTGCAATCGAAAAGACTCCATAATAAACAGAAACAGAATATGAGGTTATAGAATAGATAAGCTAGCGTACCCCATGTCCCAACTTGAGATAAGACAATTAGAATAAAATGTACGTAGAAAATAAGCTGAAAGGATCAAGTTACAGAAATTGTGTATCAGTTATTGTTGTGCAACTTACCTTTAATTTAGAGTGTGCTATTTCTGCCATTGTTCGCTGTTTATTTCCGCAGCTTCATACGATTATACTGTGTGATATACGATGAATAATTTAGTAAAACAAGGGTTTTGATGGATTATTTACCCAATAAAAGTGACATCTGATATGCGTCAAAAACAGAACTTGAATGACATTTTATTTTTGCTATTACGGAGCCATCTGTGGCGATTGCTTGAACTTCGCAGGAACCATAAAACGCAGCTGTAGGACAGCTGTCAAAATCAGGTGTTTTTGTAATGAAAAATATAATTTATATGATTAAACATTAATTAAAACAAGATGACTACAAACAGTAGTTATTTTGATAAACATTTCGAAGGATGCGGGCAGGAAGGCCCTATTCGTTGCATATTTCTGTGTGAATTTCATCCTGTAGCTGGCCCAAAAATTACTTGTCAGGTTAGACATGATTGTTTTTGATTATTTCCAAACATAATTGTTAAATAATTGATTATAGGTGCCTGATAATTATATTTCTAAAGATGTTTTTGATACAGTCAGTGTTTATATTATTCCAAAAGCTCAATTACAAAGAAGTACGCTAACTGTGTAAGTAGAATAGTTTATAAAAAAGATTATCCCAGTTAAATTCTTTGATGTTAGTACTCTTTTAGGGTCAAAAATATTAGGGTTTCCTGTACGAATAGAGGATAAAAAGTATCCCAGAAATGCATTCCATTTTAATGTGTGTTTTGTATGTGACGCATGGGCGAGAACAGTTCATTATGAGCCAGTTGTTACAAAACTTTCTGACTATTTGGTACTATTAACAATATTTAAACTCACAATGATATTAATTTGTTACTTTTTAAAGATGGCAATGGAATTAGAGAGCAGTTTTTTGTCACAACAAACATCCAACAATGGAAACGAAGACGAACGACGAACAAAGCTCTCCCAAATTCTGCGACAAGTCATGGAAGATTTAAACAATCACGGTGCTTGTACTTTGACAGAAGGAACAACAACAACTCATTTAAAAGTTGTTAAAGTTATACAAGACCCTCAACCAGTTTTAGATCATCAGGTACCGATTTTTTTACCTGATCAAAATAAATTTATTGATGATCAATGGGACTTGACAACTCATCAAGTGTTTCCGTATATTGATGGCTTTAATCATGTTGCAAAAATCGCGGCTGAAGCTGATGTAGAAAATAATTTAGTGAAAGCTTGTGTGCAAAATTTAGTTTATTATGGAGTTGTAGCTTTGATTCCAATTTTTCAATATTGTAATGTTTATACAGCTACTCCAAAATTAAAATTGTTGGCGAGTAATAAAACGTTACAGCAGAAATGCGTCGAATATGTTTCAAAATCAGGTGAATTTTCAACAATATTTTATTTGCGAAATAGTTTTAAGTTTGTAAAATTATTTTAGCAAGACAATTAGCTACATTACGGGACATTTTTCGAATGTATTCTAGCATGACTTACGGAACAACTATCAAAGATTTATGTATAAGATTTAATCCGCATAGTTTGCACATAAACGAAAGAAAATTAGTCCAGTTTGGAATTTTGGAAGGACTTATTCGACGAGTCTACAAGGTACGCAATTATTTAAAAAATATTTGTAATATACTAAAATATTATTTGTAGTATCCAATTTATTTGGGCGATAATGAAAACTACGACGAAAGTGTTTCGCACACAGATTTGCAAAAAAGCTTTTCCGGCGTTTGGTGTCTGGACGAAATTTGCTGTGCAACTGGAATAAATTCTTTGCAAATTGAGGATCAGTTGGAAAGAGATGCAAATGTTGTATTGTTATGGAAATAATTGTTATTTTATTCTATTTGTTATTGGAATTTTTATGTATTAAATAAAGTTACTTCAGTGAAGTATAAATATTTTATGAACGAAGTCTAATGTATGTTTCACTATGACCTTTGAACAGAATTTCAGTGATAACGATAGTCATTCTCAAGGACAGTAAAAGGTAAACTTATATAAAAAGTATTCTTGAAACAATATTACTAAATAACTAACAGTTCTTGTGATATTTACTAACTAGAAAACAGTTTGACTTTCGGTTAATTTAACCTCAAAATTTATTTCAGACCACAGTACCAGCCAAAAAACCAAAATGATTGTGAAAACAGGGTTGTTAGTTTTGAGCAATCCTAGACATATGAGTGCTATTTTACCTGCAATTAACAAACAAGTAAAAAATACATTGTATATTCACCTAACAACAACTCTAGTTGAACCATATTCAAGATACAGGGCTCAATTTTACAATTCTCCTGTGATGTACAGCCAAACTATCCGTGGCATTTATGCAGAGGTGAGTCTTTACATTTTCATCTTAAACTTTACTTAGATTTCAGTGATTTTAGGCAGCAGCGCTATGCAATGACTTGGACGTAAGATTACTTCTTTCCAGTTTGAAATATTCTAATGCGAAAACTATCAACACTACACAACAAATCGAGACTGTTATTTTTGATAAAATGCACGAAAAATCAGAAATTGATTCGTACATCAACAATTGTGTTGTTAATAAGATACCAGAATATAATATTTGGATTATTGACGGAAAACCATTTTCATCAGTTATTGAATCATTACCAGATACACAAGGGACTGCACATAAACATGTAGTTCTAGGTGGAACATTCGACCGTTTCCACACTGGACACAAAATTTTATTAACTGAAGCTATTTTATGTGCTGAAGAAAAAGTTACTGTAGGTGTTACTGACACTAATATGATCACAGGTATTTTTGACAATTATGAATTATATTTTTATGCAATTGTTTTTAATTTTTCCAGGAAAACTTTTATGGGAATTAATCGAACCTTGTGATATTCGCTTAAATGAAATTAAAACCTTTGTAAATGAGGTTTGTCCTGAATTAAAATACAATATTGTACCAATTCAGGATCCATTTGGTCCAACTAAATCGGACCCAACAATGGATCTAATCGTTGTTAGCGCTGAAACTCTGCGAGGGGGCGAAAAAGTCAACGAAATCCGCAAAGCATCTGGTCTTAATATTTTAGAAATATACTGCGTTGATTTAATTGACTCCCCAGATCCAAAAGACAAAGAAGAAGCCAAAATAAGTTCTAGCAATAATCGAATGAGACTTTTAGGAGTTTTACTGAAACCACCAAATGAAAATTTACCAAAGAAAAATCCGTATGTTATCGGATTAACTGGAGGAATTGCTAGTGGAAAAACTTCTGTTAGTAAAAGACTGGAAGCACTGGGAGCACATATCATAGATTGTGATAAAATTGGACATGATGTGTACAAACCTGGGAAACCGTGCCATAAGAAGCTTCAAGAAGCTTTTGGTGATGGAATCATCGCTGAAAATGGAGAGATCAATCGGAGAGCTTTGGGAGGAATCGTCTTTGCTGACAAAGTAAGAAATATTTCAGCAATTGCAATTAAGTTTGGATTTTTACTTTCTTATATAAAGTATAAGAACTGAAATCACAAAAAAAAATTCGGTGATAGATTTTTAAGTGTTTTCTCAATGATGTCTGGGTGTGTGAGTGTTGATAGATGGATGTGCAATATCTCATAAACGAGATAAGATATGGTTAAGAAAATTTGAATTTATAAGTTTCATAAAAATACATACATAACATCACGCAATATCCCACTCAATGGAGTAGCAAGAACTCAGAAACGCAGTCAACCAACAATCAAACATTCCTATCCTGACACACCACTTTCGCATACATGCTAGTCTATTATCACACTCGGAATCATTCGTTTATGCAACAAACCATCAATCATAACTAACCATTTATTTCTCGGACGCCCACACAATTCTACATTCGCTCAAGATGTTCAAACCACCTCAACTGACTCATTGATTTTGAATAAGGTTGAAAAATCAAAGGGGAAGTTTTTTTTACAAAATTATAATCATCTGGGAGAAAATTTCAAATAAGAGATGTTAGCAAAAATATTTGGAATTCAAAATGTGATTTGTTCTAATTTTGAGATAAACAAAATTATATATTTATTAATATATTTGGATGAGAACAAAAACTTGTTTTTAAAATTATTTTTATTACAATTTAAGCCTGTAAAACTTTACAGGTCTCTTTTAGAAAACTGTAAAACTTAATAGGTATATGTGCTGTAATTACTCATTTACTTAATTACCAAAGTAACCACTGTAAAGTGCCATTTACATAGAAGGTGGAAATACAAAATTAAATAGGTCTATATGTCAAATAATTGTCAAAATAAAGTCATACGTGTTCAGTTGGTTTTATATGTATAAGAATATTTGTTACAGAGTAAGTTAGAACTACTCAACTCGATAGTTTGGCCCGAGATCGCATCAGAGGTCAAAAAAATAATAGCATCCATTCAACCTTCGACCACCACCCCTAAAATAATAGTAATAGAAGCAGCAGTACTTCTAGCAGCCGGGTGGGACACCCAATGTCACGAAGTGTGGTCTTGTATAATTCCACCCGACGAAGCCGCTAGACGAATCCAAAACCGAAACAATCTAAGCGAAGAGGAAGCCAAGAAGAGAATTGAGTCACAGACTCCGAATACTGAGGTTGTAGGAAGGTCAAATGTGGTTTTAAGCACATTTTGGGAACCGCAGTACACTCAGAAATTAGTTGAGCGCGCTTGGAAACATCTGCAGTTGAGATTGAAGGAAAAGAAATAAATATTTTTGTTTGTGTATCTTGTTTTTGTCTAGATATATGTTGGTTTAAGGAAAAATTTTTATTTGTATCAGATATTACTGTGTTTGTATATTACAATTTTTAAATATTTATACGTATAAATAAATATATTAAAAAACTAACCACGTATTTATTACTGTCGAATACATACAAAGTATTGTTGTAATCAACGTATTGTTGTAATCATAATTTATTGCAACATCGGTTCCTTATTACCAATTTGATTGTTGTAATCACTAAGTTTGTTTTGCTATCAGCACGCCCAGAAATATTTTACGGTAAAATGCAGATAATTAATTTGTATTTGAAGTATTTTTTCTACAATGATCTAATAGAACATTTCATAATATATTCGTTCGTGTTAATAATGACATTTTTTCATATTTCTATACGATATTTATTTAATGAACTAATATTATAAAAAATAAATGAAACAAAAATAATAAGAGTAGTTCTAGAAAACATATTGATTATTATATAATTATCATTAGTTTGTCAGTCAATTCAATTTATTTTAATGAAAGTGCTCTTATTGTAGTACATAATAAAAAATATATATTTACAGACAGTAAATAATATTCTTTATTTTACTACAAGTACTTGTAGTACGCAATAAATTGATTATACCGGGTGGTAACAATTTTTTGTATTTTCTCTTTGTTGAAAATCCATAGGAGACAAACTGACGCGTTACAATACAAAAATAAAACAAGGTAATGTTTTGAGTGTGGCTCTCTACTTAGGGCAGGGTCTGCAATTGCAGATCTCAGCTTTACAGGTCATTAAATTAATGAGAAAATGCAGAGCTTTTGCCCAACCGCGTAGCGCTTAGCGACTGACATAGTTATTCGTTTGGCTGCTCGGACGGAAAAGAGAATTCAGTAGAAATTTTCAAGTTAGAATTTTAACTGTAGTACATTTCCTAATTATTTTAGAGAAAAATGTTTCAAATAAATATTGTTCAGCATTAAATTGTCTATCAATTTTATTTGAAGCATTTATCTGTAAAATAATTAGGGCAACCACAAATGTCGCTAATTTCGCGAACTACTATAATACTGTTTTTGTAATCTATAAGTTGTGTTTCGGCTGATAAAACTGTAATTAGGCTCAAATTAAGATTTGATTAACTTAGTTTAGGATTATATTTTTTTGTATTTACATTTTTAGTTTAAAACTGTTTAATAGGAAAATATATATTTTTGAGCCAGTATAATTTATCTTCAAAGCAATAATACACATGTAAAAAAATGTAATTTAAAAAAGTATACAACGACCACACTCTTACGCGCTGATAGAAATATAAATGAAAGGAGTGCATAACTAAAATGTTTTGGTTTAAAAACTAATAATTTTAAATTATCTAACAATGTTTTGTAAAATAACTATTGAAAAAATCACGTTCTGCAAACTATTTTCTATTTTAGTTCGTCAAACGTGGCTAAACAATTTGGCAATAGAAAATTAGTTTTTCTCTACCATTTGAGTGCAAAATTCTGCTTCTACACAGCAACTCTATCTTATTCCATACCTACCCTAAAATAATTAAAAATTCATCCTTGTTGTCTAGAACCTATCTATACTGATCATCCTTCATGATCACTACGATGATACTGAAGTATTAACTCTATCGATTCAGCGCTGAAACTGACGTGGTTCCGTGCTACAGGTCGTCTGTCCGCCAGCAAGCTGGCAGCAGGAATGCTTCGGCGATCATAGAGCTGCTGAAAGTAACGCAGGAACCAGGAGCAGGGAACATAATAGCAGGAATCGCCGATAAAGTTTGTGAAAAGTTGGAGAAAGTGAATAGAAAAGTTGTTTTGTGAAGTTTTTAAGTAGTTTATAAATAGTTTAAAGTGATTTTTAAGACAAGTTTTAATAAATTATGTGGAAATTTATAAGTGATTATTTACAAGAAAACTTATTTTAAAGTGCAGGAAATACCAAATGACTTCAAAGTTTAAAGGTATCTAAAGTTTTAATAATTATTTGTATTGATATTTTTAGGGGTAAAAATATATTGCACACCAATGAATTACACTTGTATTCTACATTATTTAAACGCAAAAACAAGTATTACCTACTTAAATGTGTAGAAAATATGTTTTAGATAAGAGGTGCAAAGGTATGTGCTGTTTTGTTAATCAATGAATATTCTAAAAAAAGCTTAACTTTTCTGTTCAATGTAGTTACTTAATGGAGAACATAATTATACATTTTGCCTGATAAATGCAATGCGGAATTAATGTTATTTTTATCAATGATTAAATTTTGATTTGTTACGACATTTAATTAAGGACATCCAGTTAGAAAATAATTAGAATAATAATTTTCTGAATGTAACTAAAATTGTGTAAGTAGTTATGAAATATTTATGTACGTCTAATTCCAGGCAAAATTATTCCAAAAACAAGTAAATCTAAACCGCAAAATGTCAATTAAGGATAATAAAAAATTTCGTCATAATTGCTTCCTTTCATTAAATAATAATCAATTTATTCATCAGCAAAATGTAATACACAATGCGCATTTAAAAATAATGTTTTATTATACTGACATCGGTCAATGACACTACCTGTAATATCGATCATAGGGTAGATAAATACGGCTATTTTATAGACCAAATGTCATTATTAAACATAAATATATGTTATTGTATTATTTTCTGTTCACATTTTATTGAGTCCCATCACTGCTAATCAATTATTATGCGCGGAATACATAAACATATAAATCTGTTTGATTATTGCTTTTGAAAACTGCTACTGCTACATTTTTTCTCTAACGTTGATTACAACAATTATTTGTAGCCATTAAATTTACTGGGCGAAAACACGAGTAGCTGCTTGGACACTCGACGGAAAAGAGAATTTGTAGTTTTACTTCTTAAAATTCTCAACATTTTCCCCTAAAATTGATTACAACAATTGGTTTGTAATCATTAAATTTAGTGGGCGAAATCAGAAAAAGATAATATGTACCTCGATTTTTTTACAATTTGATAATTAGTTAATGTATGAATTATTTTAGAGAAAAAAGCTTCAAATAAACTTGGTTTAAAATTCAATTCCCCGCCGGTTTTACTTGAAGCATTTTGCGCTAAAATAAATCAGGAAGGAATTGATTACAACAATACCTTGATGGCAACAATCAAAATAGTCTCAGCATTATTTGATTAGTTTGAAAACCACTGCAGTAAACTAACGCGCACTGTTGATCAATGGAATCAGTGTGGTTAGAAAACAGTCATTTTTTATCTAAATGATATCACTAAGAATATTAAATATTTACAATTCTCAACAGACAAAAAATCTCGAAGCTGGACTCAGTTGTTCGCTTATAATCGTAGTAGAAACACTGTCACTCACACGCTCCCAAACGAGGATAAAAATACAGTTTTTGAAAACGTGGAGGTTTTCAAAGATAACTCACAAGATTTTTACGTAGTTTTCCGTGGGATAACTTGCATATTAAGTTGATGTGAACATTGAGAATGATATATTTAACTTGTAAAACGTCTGAAAAGTGTTACAGTTCGGTAATTTTATAGTTAATTAAGTGTTTAATTAGGAACAGCACATGTGGAACGCACTTGTCTTCAATTTGTTGACAACTGTGGTAAGATCACTATTTATTTTATTAGTAGTACTTAAGCAGAAAAAGTTATTCATTATGTAAATTTAACATTTAAACGAAAAAAAAACTTGTCTGTATGGTATAAAAAAACCGTGTTTCTTATAAATAAAAAAGAAATGTTTGATGTCTTATCTGAAATTGCCAGAAATATATTTGGAGTAGAATGCATACAAAATTAATTAATGCATTTTGACCATGAGTTTAATCATTAAAAAACAAATTATGATAACTCATTAGCATAGTATAGATAATTATAGTGATTTTATTAACAATGAACAACATAAAGACATTAAAAAAATAGTTAGCATGAAATTGACACACAAATATAAAGAAAAGATTCATTCAAAATGCAGGTAATATATTATCAATTAATTTTGTTTATTTTTGTTATCAATTTTTCAGAAAATCACTTCTAAAAAAATCTATTTAAGATTAATTGGTACTTGAATTACGGTTACAAGTTGATACGAGTCGCACTACCATAAAATAATTTACAATTTGTACTATTTCTTTTTAATATTATTATTGACAATTTTCTTCTCAGCGAATCAC
This sequence comes from Poecilus cupreus, assembly GCA_963942605.1. NCBI lineage: Eukaryota > Metazoa > Arthropoda > Insecta > Coleoptera > Carabidae > Poecilus > Poecilus cupreus. The sequence continues at coordinate 26,164,278 of OZ012724.1, read as the reverse complement.
AATTTTCCACGATAGTCTAGTCTGCGCAGACGGTGTATTCTGCGCGATAAATAATACTTTTTTTTTTACTAAATGACGAAATAGAAACAGAAATAGAGGAAGGCAACTCTTTATCTCAGTTAAAAAGGATGTGATAAGATTTTTATATCACATGTGCTGAGGAAACAAAATTAAATGTAATTCTATGCATTTGATATAGTCATTTGTTTTATGTGGTGCTACAAGTTGATGTTCTATTGTTTAAAGTGTACCACACTGGATGTTCATTTGTTTTTCGTGCTGCAGGCTGACGGTCAATTGTTGTTTGATTGTTTAAGGTACTGTGCCGCGAAATTTGCGATGTTCTTATTAACAGAAACATTTTTAGAACTGCCGATAGCACATGCTGTCAGATATGCGTCACTTCGCCAATACGATACTTTATTTATACTCCGAGATGTTTATAAAATACTTTTGTAATGCCGATACGAAGATTTTTCAAACCATGTTATCGTCAATTACTTTGTTATTATAACGGCGACGATATTCTGAACTCACCAGTCTACAGCTAGAGCTGTGTTTATATCACGATCACGTCGTGATTTCCAACACACTTACTGCTGACATCATGCTTTTAGAACTTTGGTTGAGCATGAGTTTGTAATTTGACTCAGTTTTGAGATTAATTTCGGTCTCAAAATTTTTTCTCCAATAATTTCAGTTTTAATAATAATTTTAATATCTCATTTAGTTGATAAAGTATTTAAAGATTAATAGTATACTGGTTGAAGAATTTTATATTGCTGTTTTATTTACAGCTAAAATGTAAATACAAAAGTTGTTCAGAACTTAAAAATGCATGTATGGTTTTATAAATATTAATATTTCACGATATATCAATCCAATTACAATCAACAGTGACCATGAAAATGAAACAAAAATTAAAACTATTTGACATTTCATAAAACAATTTTAGATTTATTTATTTATCCAACACCTCGCAATAAATGCTCTATAACTTGGCGATTTTAAACAAGGAAAGTAAAAGATTACACACTAGTGGGTATAATTTTGAGGAAAGTAACTAGTGAGTATTTTTTTATTTATAACAATAATAATAGCACACAACACCTTGGCAACTACTTTGATTGACATTTTAATTAAAAAATTTAAAGCATGTCACTGTCAAATAATAGATTTTTCATTTATTAAGAGGTGTTGAATAAAACGTTATACTTCATACGTGGGCAAATTGGAATTACCCACTCGATAAAATTGTCACACGAGTGTACTCAAATTTCTCTCGTGGGTAATTCCTTATTTTGCCCACTTGTAAAGTAAATAACTATAATTTAACGGAAAGAAATGAACTCTTAAATTTTCCATTATATCATTACAATCTTTTACGAAATTTCCGCATCAAATAATACAACCCTGTAAAATAGTATAAGGGATTATGAAAGTTATATTCACGAAGATGAAGTTTATGTCTCAAGCCGTAGGCGAGTGATGCAAATCACCCGAGTGAATAATGACCATAATCCCGAATATAATACTATACTTTTTCTACCCCTGTAAATTCGGAAATCACTTTTGAAAATGATCGAAATTCGTTGGAAACACCTTGATAAACGTCAACATAAAAATACACAATGACAACTGACTACATGTCAACTGTCAGACGGCCGTTGCTAGGTGATCCACATCACGTCTTTAAAATAACAATGAATTAAGGATTTCTGGCTCTGTGATTGGTCGAGAAGAGTGAATTATGGGTACTATAATTCATCGAAAAAATTGAAATAATGGGGATATATTTATACAGGAGTAGAAAATGAATAATTATATTTCCAAGTGTAGCCGTTGTATAGTTGCTACAAACTAACAAAAAGACATATTTTTATAGCATTCTTTCCTTAATCCACCCCGGTAAAAATGTTTTGATAACTAATTTAGTTTGTACAATATTACTATTACTATTATTAGACAAAAATTAATAAATATTTCATCAGCCTTCCAGTCCAGTTGCAGTAATATTGTTTTAAAATCATCTTTCTCTTCTAGTTGAATCAACAATAGTAGTTCACAAAAGAACACTTCAACAATGAAGAAAGAATCAAGCGAACAACAACAAAGAGTTCTACGTAAACTCGTCCGGTCTTATAAGCCATCTTTACCTGTCATGAGCATTCCAGGCATCCGGAAGTTAACTCCGGTAGGCCGAAGAAACACCCGGAGCGAAACCGCGAAGAATCGAACAGAGAAAGGTATAATATTTGTGTTGGAAAGTCTTGATTATTTTAAATATACCGTGTGTCTGTCTTAAAGGTGTACATAGGAGATTAACATGGGAAATCAGTTTTTTGCGTGCTGTTGCTCGGTGTTCTATCGGACAACAATGGTTGTAGTACCAATCGAAAGATATCATTTTTCTGAATAAATCGATGTAAAATACACTACTATTTAGTAGTAATTTGGTTCCGTAAATTAATTTTTAAATTTTGAGAATTCTCCGGTTTATTCAATTTTTATCGTAAATAAATATAGTCACCTATGACTGTTTTGTTTTGATTTCTGTCAAGCTATTTATTTGACGTTTCTGACTTTTGGACTTGTTTAAGACAATTTGTAAAAATGTGGCTAGTTATACTACTGAAGAGCGTATTTTTATAGTAAAACTATTTTTTGGAGGAAATAGTTAGCTCAGAGTGCGAGATCTATTTTCAATTAAATTTATGAATCGAAATCAAAACAAAACAGTCATAGGTAACTACATTTATTTTCGATAAAAACTGAATAAATCGAAGGATTTTCAAAATTTAAAAATTAATTTACGGAACCAAATTACTACTAAATTGTAATGTATTTTACATCATTTGATTCAGAAAAATTATATCTTTCGATTGGTACTACAATCATTGTTGTCCTGTAGAACACCGAGCAACAGCACGCCAAAAACTGATTTCCCATGTTAATCTCCTATGTACACCTTTAAGACAGACACACGGTATATTTGAATAACCGCACATGTAAAACTATTAAATTAATGTAATATGTTTATATTTTGATTTACAGGTAGGTCATTTACGATAATATATTAAACCTTGTTTTCCCTACTTTAGTAATGATAATATTTATTTATTGATAACAAAATTGATTATATATTAGCGTCAGGGTAATACACTATGATTTGTGCCTCATTCAAATCACCTATTGCTTTAATTATCAAGAAAGATTCGTAACAATTATTACTACTTAATAATATTTACTATAAAACAGTTTAAAAGAGTTCTATCAACATTACAATTGATTATTATCAACAAAATATTAATCGCAGATATTTTTCCAGTGCCGCCAACAATAAAATTGGACTCAAAGCAAAGCGAGGACAGCTCAGAAAGTACAGGTAAACAATTTCGCATTCCTTTTAATATCAAGCTAATATAATGTTTTTTTAATGTAGACAGCCAATCAGAGCCGCATAAACAAAACAATGTGCCAGCAACCAAAACAAACGGTAATCAGTCCGAGATAAATTCTCTGCAAGAAGCCGTCGAAGAAAAGGGCTTGAAGAAACCAAGAAAGAAGCGAGTATCAAGAGCTTTATTTAGACATGATACCATAGATTATATTAAACCGAAAAAGCAAGAATTATTGCAGAAAACTTTTTCGCTAGGTTTTAAGAAGTTAGTCAATAAGTCCAAGGAAATTTACTCGAGGAATGGTAAGTTCTTTTGTTTGAGGAAATAAATAAAAATTGAAAATCTAATTTGATTGTTTTTCCAGACGACCAGCATGAGGAAGACTGGGAAATAAGTGATAAGGAAACAAAAACAAACGACGGAAGAGACGCGGAGAAAACAATACAGGTAATCTATAACAATATAGCATATATTTCTGGCTGCAGTTGCAGATCCCACTGGGTTACAAAAGTGTTAGTTTTTATTTAATTTCGCCCACATAATTTAATAGATGAAGTAGTCCTGCAACTGCAGATCTCAGGAGATAAAAATAAATTTTTATTTGGTATTCACAAATATTAGTAGGTGGTTATCCTTGGAATAAATATTTGAAACATAAATAATTATTTTACAAAATAAATAACTGCAGACCTTAAGAGAAAGAGTATTGGGTGAAATTGCAGATCGCATGTGGTGAAAAACAATTTGACCTCACATAAATTACGTAATATTGCATTTTGATTCACGAAGTGTGATTATTAAGATTTAATGACTGTTTACTACAAATCCTTGATAAAATATCCGAATTACGATTGGTTTATATTATCAACAATATTTGTAATTTTAGGTTGATTGTCCAATGAAAAGTCCGGAAAACTCATCAACAAACATTAAAGAAAAACAATCAAATCCAATTATACAGAAAAGTATACAGCATTTAATTCTAGATATGCCTTCATTGGATTCCCCGAATTCGCAGACAGAAATTTGTACTTTACACAAAATGAACTCAGATGAAAACGAAACAAAAAAGAAAGAGAAACAAAAGCCGATCGAGGAAAATGCCCAACCTAAAAAGACAAACTCAAACGATAAGTTATCTACCACAACAGTTCCTAGAAACATATGCCACATTGAAAACAACAGTTCTCAAAAGTTGCAGTATCCATTTTACGGCCTTATACCCAACAAACAAAACACTGTCACTCCTGATGAACAACTGAACAATGAACCAACAATAGAAGATCAAATACCTACATATAAAATTACTATAGTTAACAGTCCTGACAAAAACAATCCGCCCCAGTATATATTGCCTCCTCAACCTACAAATAATGGCCCTCAATTTAAAATCCCTCCTCCCTCGAGCTCAAAACACCCTCAAACTCAAACTCAAATTAAATATCCACAGATGCACGCAATATCTCAAATACCTTATCCATATTTCCATCCAAATTATGGACATACATATCATTATTTTCCTTATATGTATCCACAAAATTATATGCAGCAAGAACGTCTGATTTGGAATCATCAAGTTAATAAATCACCAACAAATGAAGCCTACAGACAAAGGAACACTATTCAACAACCTTTATTTCGCAAACAAAATGCTAAATTAAGTCTAGAGAAACGGCCAAATTTACCCACGGAAAATATTTTGCTTCATAAAGAAAATCACAGACAAAGAAATATTAATTTATCGCCACAAGATGCTTTGTTAAATTCTCATAAACTTACTAGATTTTCATCTGAAGAAACAATAGTCCAACAACAAAGAAACTCTAAATTAAGTCAAGAAAAACAACCAGCTTTACCCACGGAAAATAACCCGCATATTGATTTAATATCAAAAGATTCTTTTCTTCATCAGCAAGTATTATTAAATCAGGAAAATCTTAAAAGATTCCTAGCAGTTCCCCAAGACAACTTGAGACAAATAATTCACGAAAAACCTCTTCAAAACATATCCAAACATCAAGAATATTTACGACAGTTAAACACAAACTTGACACCCAAAAAACCTCCAGAAATAATACAAACAAACACAGTCACACCGAAAACTAATCTGGTAAAAGAATCTTCAATGAAGCAAGACAAGAAATACATCTTAGAAGAAACACATCTTCAAAGAAAGTCCAACCAAGAAAACAAATTAAATCATAAAGTTCCAGTTATTCATCAACAAAATTGTACAATAGTTCATGAACAAAGCAATCAAAACTTTCCAAATTGTGAATCCAGAATTAAACAACAAAACGTGCACAAGAATTTAATATCGCAAATACCAGTTGTCCAAAATATTGCTCACCGCTATCAAATCAGCAATCCGGTTCAAAACGAAATAAATGATTCGCAAGAGAAAAGAAACAACAAGTTACAAAGTTCTGAAAATACATTACAAGGTCAGAAAAGGTGCGGTTCACCAATAATAAATAAAACAAACCATAAACGTGTTCGGTTCGAATCGAATCTAGCAGATAAAAATAATTTATTGTACTCGATAAATTACACTAAACCCGATAGTGACGGAAAGCCAATAACTAATGTTAATAAAATGCCAAATGTTGTAACAATTACTCAAATAGAAAAACTAATTCCAGAAATAAAAGAAAGTGTAATAGTATCCCCAAACAACCAACGATCGTTTCCAGAAACATCTGAGCAGCGAGTGATTGTACAAACTATTGAAAATCTGCATAATAATTTGCATAACCAGAATACAAATAACGTTTTGGTTGCGCAAGATAAAAATCATACACCTGCAGAAAATAATAATAAAATTATGCAATCGTGTTCCGTTATTAAAAAAGTATGCACCACGGAAAGTAAAACTCAACATACTATTGAACACATTTTGTCCAATAAATGTTCAGCGCAAAACAAAACAAACCTAGAAGTTAACAACAATAGAAACGATAAAATAATTCACGATTTAAATTCAAATAGTAGAACAGTTATTACAAATCTACAAACTGTTCTAAAACATCCAGAAAACATTGTTCCAAAAATAAAATCATTGGAATATGAATCATTTCCTAACATTGCTACGCCTGCGAGAATTACAACTCGACGCAAAACGCTCCAGCATATTGACTTAACAGAAGATACAGATCACGAAAATAATACTAATTCACTTATTCTAGAGCAGCAAACAGATAGTATCTCGAAAAATGATACACGTTCATTGGCTGTTAGTTCCAATCGATTACCCCACACGCAAAGTGAAAAAAATACTGTCATTACCCCAGAAAACCCAGGAAGAGCAATGCCAAAATTAATAAAAATTCCTGAAGAATACCTAAACAAAATTGCATCGCAAACAAGTGACAATCGAAATAACAATTACGCTTCTAAAACAATTGTGCCATTTTTAAAACCAGCACATTCTAATACCGCAAATAAAACAATTGAACCTACTAGTGTGTTACCGTTAAACTTGTCGCTAAAAAAAGACGCTCAAACAGAAGAAAGTGACCAAAATAAAAGACAATCAATTATTGTTAACAACAGTGGTTCTCACGAGCCGGTAGATTTAACAAATTTAAGTTTTGTCAAAAGCGAGGAAGAGTATAAAGGTTACTTAAAGTTACTAAAAGAGAAAAATGCAACAGGGCCTTATTTATTTTACAAGTTTGTTACCATGATTCGGAAACGAAATAATCAACCGATTTTTGACCTGATTACTTTTTTCTCTTTACTAAAACAAGGTAAACTTGTCGAGTACAAAAATATGTACAATCATTGTAATAATAATTGAATGATATTGTGTCTTTAAATTTCGTTTTACATGACAACTCAGGATATGTTAATCGTATTTATTTGTAAGATATTTGTTAGTCTATACTTGGATGGTTCTCTAAGCCGACAAACGTACGCCCAATAAACTCAAAAAGTTACAAACTATATACCATTCAGGGCAGGATTAACTGTAATTTGTGATAATACAGGAATTTTGAAGTGTTCAATAATTACCATTCGTAAACACAAAAAATTCTTGTACGAAATGTACTTTGGAGTAGTTTGTAGTTGTTCGAATTTGCTTTTGTATTGAAACTGTATTGTTTAAGTATTTGTAATTTTCTAATAATTTATGTTCGTACTCAACTATAAAAATGTAAATAACTTATTTAATTTGTACTTTTTTAATAAATATTTCGTAAAATATTTAGGGTTTAGGAAAAATATTCCCCAAATCATAAAATATACTTTTTATTGACAACAATAATAAAATATAACAACATTATTTCCTACCTTGACTTCTTTCAATCAATTTGTAAACCAATGAATGTGCCTCGTCGTAATAGGGATTCATTTGTTCCCTCACTCGTTCCAGCCACCGCGAAATTTTGGGGAAATCAGTCCTGGGATCAAATCCAGCAATTCCTAACCATAAAAAATAATTAGTAACTCAAAAATAATTTTAAAGCTTGCCTTACTTGTTTGTTCCAATTCGCAAGCCGCTAGCAAATCTGCAATCGAAATTTCATCTCCAGCGATGTATCTTCTGTCTTCTAACCAAATTTCTTGGATCTTTTCTAAACAACCCAACATTCGATCTTTGGATTCTTCAATCAAGTCTTCATGGGTTGGTTTGCCAGTTCGTAACGGCATTAAATACTGGTACAAAATAAATGGTTATGCATTATTATACAACAAATAATTTATTTACCTTTCGTTGAAAAAAGAAGTTGCATAAAAACCTGGTATTATGATGCTGCCATTCAAGATACTCGTCAACTTTGGCTTGTTTTTGGCTGTCATTGGGAAACCAATGATCTGGTACTGATTTTTCACGAGCTATATACCTCATAATTGCAGTACTGTCAACAAAAAACACAATCAGAATCATGAATAATCATTACAATCATTTTGTACCTTTCCATCAATTTAAATCCGTTGTCATCTATAGCAGGCACGGTGTGAAATCTGTTGATTGCTTTGTAATCATCTGTTAATTGCTCTCCTAAAATAATAAATTCGTTATTAGAAGAGTTAATAAATTTAGTCTGTTTGTTTACCTTTTCGGAGTGCAACAGGTTTTGGTTCAAAATGGATGTTGTTAGCTTTTAAAAATATAAATACAGCTCTCGATGGTTGCGAAAGCAAATCATAGTATAGTTTTAAAGACATTATTCTAATAATTAACACAGTTTTCTATTAAAATTATAAAGAAATCACAGGGTTCAAAAGTCGTTGGCTTTACGTCAAAATTAATTCAATTTTGTCTCCGACAGGTGTCTCTTTAGAAAGTTATTTTTGAGCGCCAATTACCTTCTTGTAAATTGCGTTTTAAATTAATTATATTAATTAGTAGAGTAGCAAAAGAGACGCATGACGATTTAAATATTTTCATTTTATTTACTGAAAATCTTGTATAGAAATAAACTAGTAATAATAAGAAAAATATATACATAACAAAAACTTGATTGGTAGCAAAAATATTCGCTAAATAAGCAAACAAAACGAAATAAATATAAAAGGGCAGGTAAAATATAGAAAATAGATACACAAATGCAAATTGTACACAGACAAAAGTCATTATATTTTGCCTCAGGTTACCATTTGTATTTCGGACGCTGGACTTGTCTCAGTCGATACAGCTTGTTGCTTGTTATTTTTTGGTTTTATTTTTTCTTTTTATAAATTGTGTTGTATAAAATACACACTTTGTATTCCATTCATTGCACTTTAAACTTCCGGCAAGTTATAAAATATATTTTGAGAGCAATTTGTATTATTTAAAATTTCACAGTTATTTACTAATAGTATACAAAATTTCAAACAATAAATGGAAACAATTTCTTTCTTGAAAATTATTATATTGCACAGCCTCTATTTGGATTAAAATGAGACTAAAAATCCAAATAAAGAAAAATGCACGCCGTTTACAGGCTCCAACATGGACAATTACATACAAAAGTATAAACATTTTCATTACAAAAAATGACAGCCTGCGTCTCAAAATGCACATTATGTATTGGCCGCTAGTTCAAACCCCGAAAATCGACGTTTTCACTGTCATACGTCCCTTAATTAATTCAGAAACAATTAAATGAGATACTAAGACAGTAATATACTGTTTCCTAATTTTTATACAAGAAAATGTTTCTAACAAAAGTTGTTACTTCTACAAAAACAGTTTTTCTCTAAAATAATTCAGGAACGTTTAGCAGCCGAAAAACGAAGTCAGTTATCTCGGTGTTCGAACCAGCGGTCGTTGTGAGCAGTGTGATCTGTAGTAACAATCACAGAACATCGCAGCAGCATCCGCACATCATAAATCAACTAATTTCTGTTCAAATCAACCTGACAAATCCAAAATACCCGATCTATCGTTTGTACTAAGATTCATTCTTCATTACTCAATGGCAGTGCGGACTTGCGTAAAACAATACTTAGTTTATTACTATTTATTAAAACAGAAATGGTTTATTTTGAACAGAAATTAGTCATGGCGTCATGGAGACAGCGCAAAAATAAATTCGTGATTGTTTAATTTAAAATTTAATAAAGTTGAACGCTATATAAATATTGAAATATATAATCCCAATTAATCTAATAATTTTACTTATTTAAGGTACTTGATTTCGTTAAGTTCAATTTTATTAAAGTTTTAATTGAAGAATTTTGGAAACCATTTTTGTGCTGTCCTGTGTTCCTCAAGTATTTCTATGAAAAATGTTTTACTTGAAGCATTTTTCGCAGAAATATTTCAGAAACGCTTGGGTGAGACGCCATGCGAATTCAAGATGGCGGCATGCAATAAAAGTAGGGTTATGTAAGTGTAACCAGGTACGTAAAACCCTGCGCATCGTTCAAACCTCGAGTTTAAGTACTCGTCAATGTCACACGCTCTCCTAAATCACTTTGACTTACAAGTAACGGATCTCGGCGTGGACATTTCCAACGTTTGCTCCGTTAACAAATTTGTAATGAAAATGATCAGTCTTCTGTGTGAAAGAAGGTCACCGTTTGAGAAATGTCCACGGCTGGTATAATATACATTATCGTATTATATAATATATAAGTTACAATGTCAATAGTTTAAATCACAATAAAAATAAAATATATGTAATATCAGATAAAACACATGCCAAACTGACATATAATTTAAAATATTATTTACAATTCTAAATAATATTGACAATTTTGTACGCAATTTTCAGTATGCGAGTTGTTGAGACAGTCTGCACGAAGCTACCTCAAAATTCGTATCGTTCTGATTGGTTCACAACACTATACACTTGCTCTAGTTGCCAATCAGAATTTGCCTGATGTAAAAAATACAGTTGCTCAGAACAACTGTTTAAAAAATAGTAACAGAATAAATAAATAAAAACTACGGTTTGCAGCCAGTTAAAAAACTAGTAAAACATTTATATAAAAATAGTTGATTTAAAGTGCAAAGTTTGTAAAGCAACTAATAAAAATATTAAAATAGAATCTTTCTAGTGATTTTTACAACGAATGATGAAGTCCCCGTGCACAACTAGAATATGTACATTAACAATGACAATGAAATACGCGGGTGTATTAAGAGTTGAAGATGGCCACGTACCTCAGAGCAGGTGGCGGCCATCCTGCTTGGAAAAGAGCAAGCTGTCTAATGGAAGTTGTCGACTGGAAGAGAATGTTGACTGGGTTTGGAGCGCGCAGTTGCGGATCAGGGAGAATGAGATCAGTTTAGAAATAAGTGGAGACGTCCGCGAGAGAATTTACAAAATGAGAGAGTGGTGCTCTGTAAATAAATGCAGGTGTAGCAAAGCGTGGTGGTCCGCTCCGAATCGTTTCTCATTATTATTTATTTTGTAGTAAATGTAAACTTTGTTTTCAATCTCATAATAATAATTATTATTCAATTAATCTACATAGTAGCTCTGTACAGATTTCAAATATATCATGATTCTCAATGTACTTTTTACAAAAGTGAAAATGAATACAACAACAGCAACAATGCGCGACAAAGTGGATTGCGCTCTGCCGGAATTGTTGGGAATTGAGAGAGACACTTCTACGCACGCGCACACACACAGCCGCTGGCCACGAACTATGATAACCTGTGTCCAAAATCAATGAGTCTCCGATGTCGACAAAATACTCGTTTATGTTCTATAGACAATATCACTTTGTGGACGAAACTGAACCGTTGCGTCGTCACTACCACTGCCACTGCCACTGTGTTCTTTCGTTCAGTTCAGGTCGCGGTCTTCTAAGTACTTGTATTCGAACGTGAAGCCTTCCTTCTTCCGCTGGCCCCACTTTTCGTAATCAAAGTATATGTATGTGCCCTGCAAGTTACAGTTTCGTTATTGTCAACTCATTCGGCTCGGTGCTCACTAGGGTGTTCCTTATTTTGCAAAACTACGAATTTTTCAGGTCGCTCCCCTTAAAAGTTTTAAGTTTGAGGAGAAAAAAATTGTGGAATTTTTTCAGTTGAACTAACCCGTTCCCACCAAGGGGTCCAAGTTTAAATGATATTTAACATGGGATTTGGTGGTGTTCATGATCAAAATTGTATAACTTAGCCAAATTTCAATAAAAAAATCTGAAACTTTGGAATAATATGTTTTTCTACGACCACTTAGAAATCTGCTCATTGTATGTTTGTTGTTGCTAGGAATATGAGGTACATTGCCAGCATCGTGCGAAATGAATTTGTTTTGTGAGATCAGTTCATTTAAGTACAGGTGCCATTGCTAGGATACATATTTCGAATTGTTAAATATTCTAATGGTAAAAGCGGGACAAATTTATTATTAAAATTATATTAATTAGGAAATATTATCGTGGTCTTAGAAAAAGTATAGTGTACAACACGCATGGAATGTCCATTTCATACTCGTATGATTGCAGCATGAGCCGAACTTTCATACTCGTAGGAAATGAGTATCATTCCATGCTCGTTGTACAATATACTATTTTCTACGACCACTGAGAAATCTGCTCATTGTATGTTTGTTGTTGCTAGGGATATGAGGTACATTGCAAGCATCGTGCGAAATGAATTTGTTTTGTGAGTATTTCAATACAGATCAGTTCATTTCAGTACAGGTGCCATTGCTAGGATACTTATTTAGAATTGTCAAATATTGGAATGATGAAAACGAGACAATTTTTTTATTAATATTAAATGAATTAGGAAATAATATCGTGGTCGTAGAAAAAGTATAGTGTACAACTCGCATTGAATGTCCATTTCATACTCGTAGGAAATAAGTACCATTCCATGCTCGTTGTACAATATACTATTTTCTACGACCACTGAGAAATCTGCTCATTGTATGTTTGTTGTTGCTAGGGATATGAGGTACATTGGAAGCATCGTGCGAAATGAATTTGTTTTGTGAGTATTTCAATACAGATCAGTTCATTTAAGTACAGATACCATTGCTAGGATACTTATTTAGAATTGTCAAATATTGGAATGATGAAAAGGGGTCAATTTTTTTATTAATATTAAATGAATTAGGAAATAATATCGTGGTCGTAGAAAAAGTATAGTGTACAACTCGCATGGAATGTCCATTTCATACTCGTAGGAAATAAGTACCATTCCATGCTCGTTGTACTATATACTATTTTGACATCGCTGAATTCAAATTTAATGTCAAAATTGACATATAAGTATTACTTATATATGTGAAAATGAGCATTATCTGTCGAAAATGAAAATTTGACAGCGAATTTTACAGCTGTCATTTATTCAAATGTCAATATTGACATTATATTTGGCTAAGTTATACAATTTTGATCATGAACACCACCAAATCCCATGTTAAATGTCATTTAAACTTGGACCCCTTGGTGGCACGGGTTAGTTCAACTGAAAAAATCTGACAAAATTCCACAATTTTTTCTCCTCAAACTTAAAACTTTTAAGGGGAGCGACCTGAAAAATTCGTAGTTTTGCAAAATAAGGGTCACTGAACGTTTACCTGCTCATATTCCTCGTTGATGACTTTGGGCTCCTCGTGGCGCTGGAACCACATCATGTACTTGGTGTGGAAGCGCCAGCTTTGCTTCTTGAGCGCCTTGGCGGCCAGGTACTGCGCCTTCGTGCCCTCCATGTAGTAGAACACGAAGAACAACGTCTCCGTCGACAACCGCTGGTAGAATTCCACGGTGTCTGAGTGCGGCAATTGAGTCTATCCCCACACACAAATATTCATTTCTTTCCACTCTAAATTTCACTAGTTTTATTCTTTATTCTCGCTAAGATTTTCTACATTCCAGTGGGGGTATGTTCGCATTTCACGCGCAAAAAATATTACCGGATCATTCATCGGCCTGTCCTTTTTGACTCTTTTGGCTGCTACCACGAGCTCTGTTTTTGGGTGTTTTAAGAGCAGTGTTTTCAGCTCGGTTTTAACGTTGTTCAATGTTCTAATAGTTATTTACATTACAAGCAAGATAAAACAGTTTTTACTGCTGAATGGAGGAAATGATCGACGAGCCTGTCACCTCCTTGAAGCAGTAAAAACAGTTACCTTGCGTGTATTGTACAACATTTTACTTGTTACTCATTTGTAAATAAAATAAAAGTCCTGTCAGTTACACACAACTGTTCTGTCAAAAATTATTTCAAATGATTTTGTATAAGCCTTGTAAGCATTATTGTGGCAACGTGCATTGTTTACCTTGTTTACTAACTTGTAAAATTTTTACAATGCAGCTGTCAAATAGTAACTTGTAAAGATTCATTTTCAAAGGCATTAGAGGGCTTGGGTAAATGGTGTTTACAAGTGAGTAACAAGTAAAATTATTTTACAAATAAATACTTCAAATAAACGTGGTAGATAATACATTTCTCTGTAGCTGCTATTTGAAGCATTTTTTATAAAATCATTTTAGAACATTGTACAGCGCTAAAACTGAGCTTAAAACATCCAAAAACAGAGATCATGGTACCAGCCTTTAAGTAAGTAAAACCCTTCACATTAAATCTATTTGATATTGTATACAGGATGCTCCATTTCAGCGCAGCAATATGCAACTCCAGGTTAAAATTATTACACTTTATTATATTATATTAGTTCTAGTTGAAGAGAATTTAATTTAAAGGATGTTCTATTAATGCCCGGTTGAACCAACGTTAGTTAAATTTTAAACTTGGTTTAAATAAATATAAGCGCATCTAATTTTTGACATCAATGTCAATTACTCCAGATGACTTTATAACTTCGATTTGCTTTTATTTATTTAAACCAAGTTTAAAATTTAACTAACGTTGGTGCAACCAGGCATTAAAAATATAAATGAAGCATCTTGTGTACAAAAGTGTATGATAATTGATATGTAAATTATTTTATTTATTACGAAGAAGGTAAGCGGACTAACTAAAATGCTCTTCATTGGGATTCGAACTCACGACCTCTAGCGTGAGTTTAGTAGATAGACAATGATATATCAAATAGACTTTATGTTGTAAATAACAATTTCCTGAATATTTAGGTCCTTACGAAACAAGGTATTTTAATACCACTTTGTACTGTTCTAACTAAAAAACAAATTGAGATACGATTCTGCAACCTTAACGAATGGATTCAGCGAGGATTTCTGTATAAATATGTATATTTTTATTGAATTAATTGCAGAGATAAATATTTTAGAACAAAAATTCTGAATAGGTGTAAAATTCAAAAAAATCGGTAATATCTCAACTTTGAGAGGCCATATCTCAAAAACTAAAAGAGATATCGAAGTGCGGTCTTCACCATTGAGTTTCTCGTGGTTTAAATAGCTTATAAACAAATATTCAGGAAAATCTATTTTTTCGATTTTCCTATTTTCCAAACTTTCCCTAAATGAAAACTCGAAAACTATTAAAGATACAGACTTGAAACCTTCACCAATTGATTCAGCTCGTCGAAATCATTAAGTATGCAAAATTTCATTGAAATATTCGAACGTCCGGAAAAGTTATAGCAAAAAATCTGAAAATTGGCCAAAAACGGTAAAAACCCAAAGGGTTAGTATTAAGATTTTGACGATTTTGAGCCATTTTCAGTTTTTTTGCTATAACTTTTCGGTACGTTCGAATATTTTAATGAAACTTTGCATACCTATAGATTTTGATGCGCTGAATCGATTGGTGAAGGTTTCATTTTTGTATCTTTGATAGTTTTCCAGATTTCCTCGATATAAAATTTGGGAAATCGGAAAATCAAAAAAATAGATTTTCCTCAAAATTTGGTTATTTAGTAATTGAAGCACGAGAAACTCAATGGTGAAGACCGCACTTCGATATCTTATCTAGTTTTTGAGATATTGCCACTCAAAGTTGAGATTTTGATGGATTTTGGCTTTTTACATTTTTGACTGTTAAAATTTTATTCTCACATAAAAATCGTTACAAATATTCTCAGTAATACACAAAACTACGCTGAATCCAAAAAAGTCCTCAAAAAAATTCTACCTTTTAAATTACACCCAAAAAAAATTCCAAAACTAACAAAAAAATTTGTTCAGGGAGACGGTACAGAAATATCTCAATGCCAATCTACTTATTCTCTACACAAAAAAATCAGTTCTTTCTGTAACATTTACCGGGTCATTACAGAGCGACTGTAATTGAAAATTTTTATTAATTTCTGAAAAATGTAATTAATTACGTAATTTAATTACTAGTAAATAATTACTGCCCATCTCTGGGAGAGATGTACTCTACATCTTAAAATAAGAGTTAACAAAAAGAACAGACTGATGAATCACCCGGTATATAGTTCTAGATTAACGCACAAACTAACAAGGCACTTTCTTTCGGGCCCCAAAAATATATTTTTGTTATTTTAAATACACAATTATTCTGAATCGTAACCTGTTAAAAATGGAGTATAAGAAAGTGTAAAGCATATTGATATATATAAAGATACAAAATCGGAAACGTACCTATGTAAAAAAAAATGTCTAGGTATATAAATGTTTGCTTCAAAAAATCACAAAATACAAAGGAGTACGCGATATTTCCAATCGAAAAATCAATCAACAAATTAATTAAAATGGCCAATCTCTTACCTGCGTGTAGTACGGAGGCGTGTGATACTGATTCCTCGGCAGATACGTCCTCAGCCGTTCAGAGTCCGCAGGCTGGGGCATATGGTAATACGCGGCCTCCATCATCTGGAACTGACACTGATGCTCCTTCTGCAGCGGCACGGCCCCGAGGGGCGCTACACCCAGCAGAGGAGGTATCAGCGCTTCGGACGTCGTCCCCGAGGGAGGTTTACTAGCCGATGACTCGAAGAGAGTGCGGCTGTCGTTCGGGAGCTCTAGACCCGCGCGGTCGATCACTTGCTGGGCGATGGTTTTGAGTGACGACATTCCTTCAGGAACCTGAAGAGATTTTTTTGTTAATTTCAGTCACACTTACACAGACGTCACACTGGAAGAAACCCAAGAAAAGAAACACTACTTTCACATAACCGGATGTAATTTTTCTAGGGATTTTACCTAAGAAATATTTGTTTATGTTTATAGAAAGACATTAAACTGTTAATAACCTTTCTGAGCCATATATTTTATTTAAAACTTTACCTATTACCTCCCGTCACATCCTGTAAGGGAGGTACAGGAATCATGCTAAAATTCGGTAGTGAGTTTTCAGTGCATCAGCACGTTTTAGGGTCACTAGAATACGATTTTAATAGATTCGCGATGATGTCTGTGTGTGTGTCTATCTGTCAGTCTGGAGTTACGGTTTCTCAAAAACTACTAAACTGAAACTTTTGATATTTTGTGTATATCAATTGTATACCCTTTGGAAGAGCTGATTAGTTTTTGGCGATAATCCAATAACCGGAAGTGGTAGTTTACTTGAAGCCCTATCAAGTTATTTTGAAATATCACAATAAATTATGGTTTAATGAAAATTTTGTTATTAGAATGATGTTTCAAATATTATTTTCTACAATTATTGTTTGAAACATTTTCCTCTTACTGTCACCATTTACGAATTACAACACGTTAAAGAAAAATTATATTTTGATATTTTTGTTTAAATCTGTTAACCTGTATTTTTTACAAAAACAAAACGATTGCAAAATGTTATTTTTGCCATGTGTCATAATTTTTTTTGAAATGAACGTTTCTTGATATTAGTGATCCATATTCCTGCATTGTCTGATAAGAAATTTATGGCGGGAGATATTGAGAACAAACACATAGGGATTTTACATATTAAATATTTGTTTAGGTTTATAGAAACTGAATTAATAACGAAGTAGCATCGAAGATATAAGAGTGCTGTGCTGTGGAAAGTTAGATGAGAATCGTGGGGTTATTTAGACCTCAGTGTAACATTCCAGGGTTAAATATTTTCTGGAGTATATCAAGTAGATTCACAAAAGAGATTAGCGCTAACTCAATTTTTATTATTAGCCGAAATTTCGTTTTCTTTCTCAGAATATATTTATTTTAACTAAGATTGTAATTGTAGTTAAAATTGGTTAGCATAAAATTTGACAATTTAATTAATTTAGAAACAAAGTCACAGATGTTGAAAAAAAAACGGATTCCTTTTGTGAATCTGCCAGTAAAAAATCGTCAGGTTAAAAGATAAATATTTCTTACCTTGTTGGTGGGAAGGGGCCCATTCATGACAACCTGCGCAGGCGAAGGCGTCGTGTTCCCTTGACTGGGGGGCGGACTCGCTCTGCTACTCACACTCGAAGGTGGACTCGCGCAGTTGTTGTGCGTGAGGTGCTCGATGTTGTTCACTGGGGCCCCTATAGGCGCTGCTGGAGGTTTACCACCCACGCTAGGCGCTGTGGTACTCACAGGGGGTGGAGGCGCCACTAGGTTATGGTGGGGTGGAGGGATGGGGCCGTTCTCCGAACTATGTGCTGTACGAAAAATGAAGTTAGTAATTAGTAAGTCGGGTGTACTAACGCTAAATTACTAATGCCTTAGTATGATTAATTAGGCTAATTAAGATTTGTAATAAATGTAACTATAAACTCTTCCTCACATGTGTTATGTTTTCCAGGCAGAGTACTATTGTGCGCATTGGCCGCTGCAACCGAGGCGAAGTTCCCGCTTCCTGGAGGAGGCTGGTGGTTCGCCGGCGACCCTGACGTGCTGTTCTGCTGCTGCTGCTGCGAGGAAGGCTTGCTCGGCGTGCTGGACACCAACGTCGGCGCTTTGCTTCCTGGTGTTGAGCCCGTACTCGAGTTTAGTGACACCTGAGTGCCCGAGGTGTTGAGGATGGAGGGTGTGCTGTTGTTGAGGTTGTTACTTGTTGCTCGCACCTGCACAAAAAATATTTATTAACACATTTAACACTAATTAATTCAAAGAGAATTTAATTAATATCAAACTAAAATAATGATAATTTATTTCATAAATTCACAATAATTCAATTTAAAAGATATCTATATAAATAAATCAACAACTTCAATAATAAATTAAATTTGAGGCCGAATAGATGAAAAATATCGCATCCAAATCATAGCTCAAACGTTTATTCGTAGATTTAAAGACTGGTCCATATAAATTAACCGGAAGTGGTAGTTTAATTGAAGGCCTATAAGGTATTTTGAGAGCATGTCAATAAATTGAAAAAATTGAATTATCATCCGAATAAAAAAAAATACGTTACGCCAATCGTTCGAAGCCAGGTTTTTAAATATCACTTTATACTGCTTCTAACTAAAAAACAAATTGAGATACGATTCTGTAACCTTAACGAATGGATTCAGCGAGGATTTCTGTATAAACATGTATATTTTTATTGAATTAATTGGAGAGATAAATATTTTAGAACAAAAATTCTGAATAGGTGTAAAATTCAAAAAAATCGGTAATATATCAACTTTGAGAGGCCATATCTCAAAAACTAAAAGAGATATCGAAGTGCGGTCTTCACCATTGAGTTTCTCGTGGTTTAAATAGCTTATAAACAAATTTTGAGGAAAATCTATTTTTTTCGATTTTCCAATTTTCCAAACTTTTCCTAAATGAAAACTCGAAAACTATTAAAGATACAGACTTGAAACCTTCACCAATTGATTCAGCTCGTCGAAATCTATAAGTATGCAAAATTTCATTGAAATATTCGAACGTGCAGAAAAGTTATAGCACAAAATCTGAAAATTGGCCAAAAACGGCAAAAAATCAAGGTGTTAGTATTAAGATTTTGACGATTTTGAGCCATTTTCAGTTTTTTTGCTATAACTTTTCGGTATGTCCGAATATTTTAATGAAACTTTGCATACTTATAGATTTCGATGCGCTGAATCGATTGGTGAAGGTTTCATTTTTGTATCTTTAATAGTTTTCCAGATTTCCTCGAAGGAAAATTTGGGAAATCGGAAAATCAAAAAAATAGATTTTTCTCAAAATTTGGTAATTTATTAATTGAAACACGAGAAACTCAATGGTGAAGACCGCACTTCGATATTTTTTCTAGTTTTTGAAATATTGCCACTCAAAGTTGCTATTTTGATGGATTTTGGCTTTTTACATTTTTGACGGTTAAAATTTTATTCCCACATAAAAATCGTTACAAATATTCTCAATTATACACAAAACTCCGCTGAAACCAAAAAAGTCCTCAAACGCCAATCGTCAACGCTACAAAATAATGAAATAAAAACTTTTTAACGAAAAATTAAACCACGAAAGAAGAAACTGAAAATCTAGAAAAATTATTCTTTCAATATTCTGAATCGAATACCTACTATTATTACGAGTTTCTAGTGGTAAAGAATGCTTTACGGGCTCGCGCGTAAAGTTAATGAATGTGGAAGAAAAGTTATTCTTTTTACGATATTAGTTTGAAATTATATTTGAAACATTTTCTACTTTGTACCATTTTAAAAGACGTTTAAGATTATTGTTTGACTTACCGCCGTGGGCTTGACAGGCTTGGGAAGCTCATCCTTCTTCTTCTTGTCGCATTCGTTGGAGGAATCACTGGAATGGTTGATGAGGGGCGCCGAGAGCGCCGGACTGGGCGACGGCGCCGGCGACGTCCCCGAGGTGATGCTGGTGGGCGTGCCGCCCGTCTCGTTGCTGTTGTTGCTGTCCGTCGTCGCCGAGGACGGCAGCCCCACGCCCGACAGCTCTACCTCGTCCAAACCGATAATGTCGTCGTAGATGTACTCGTTCTCCTCAAAGTCGGGATCTTGGGATGATTCGATGTAGTACTCGACGTCATCTTTTATTCTTCTTATCTGCAGACAAAACAAACACATCCAGATAAAATTCATTCCAATTGTTTACAGAAAAAATACAGTTTAAAATAGTTTTGAATCGACTAGTTTATTATCACTTGTTTAAAAACCCAAGAAAAGTTGACAAACAGTTAACAGAATATTTGTAAAACAAAAATTTTATTAAAAAAACGTGTGAAAAAGTTTAGAAAAATGTTAAATCTAACCTGGTTAACTTCAACAGACATGTTGTCGAGCATTCGTAAAAGTGTCTCCAATTTCCTTATGTGAAACCTATGTTTGTCCAATTTTGATTTAAGTTCTTCCATTCTGTCCTGTTTATCTTTGTCTAGTCTTTTCTTTTTACCGGCTAACAAAGATTCTATTTCAGATTCAAAAAGATCAATCTAAAAAACCATCAACACTGAAAACTGCACTTTTCAACACTTGTCACTGGAAATACCTGTAGATTTAAAGCACCTATTGACGTAACTAACCAACCGGCGATTTCTTCCCGCTCTTTCTGCGCTGGATCTAACTTTTGTGCTGCACCGAGGCCCTCCTTAGAGTACGCTTTCGTTTTTGTTTCTCGTTCGACCACTTTAAACCTTTCCATTTGCTAAAAATTACCACAATTAACACTGAGAGCTTCGCGAAGGGCAAAAGCACAAAAGCTTACTGTTTCTATAAGTTTTCGATAGTCCAATAACGTGCTTTTGTCTTTGATCTCGCCGGACGCAATCCAGCTTTTAATCTGGTCACGTAACCTCTGGAGCTTTTTAATCTCCTTCTTGAGATCCGCCTCGTACTTCTCCTTTTGATTGCTGTTGGTGGCATTGTGGACTTTTTGCCAAATGTCTTCAAACGTTTCTACTCCTTCCGTTACTTTTTTTAAACATCGATCAATTTCACCTGCAAAGCAACATCACATTAGTAAGCTAACCCTAAATTTACAGAACCATGAACAAAGAAAACTTCAACTTTTAACACATTAATGTTGGACATTTCAGTAAGCAGGTTACTCTATGACAGGTACATTTGATAGTGTAACTTAATAACAATCAAAGTTAATAAATAAAAGTAGCAAATGATATCTTATCTCCCTGGAAACGAAACAATAACAATCAATGATGTGTATTTAAGGTTAAAACGAATCATCTTTCCAGTTGGATACGTAACAATTATCAGTGACAAATGTACTTTTGTTTAAAAATATTCCTGAATATGTCAACAACCTCAATGTTTATTGCAAAAAATTGGAGCCATTTTCGGAAAATCTAAAAGGAAAATCGGAATGCTGTAAGTCTATGGATAAATTGATGGTTTATATTTACACTAGTTAGTTGATTTTTAACCTAAATCAAAAATTGCAACCCTAAATAACTGTAAACAGGTCGTATGAGGTCAAAAATTCATGGTAGTCATAAAATGCATGTTTCCTCACCTTGCAACTTTCTCGTCGCAGCCATGGCTATGTAAACATGTGTATTAATAATTCGTGCATAGTCTAAACATACAAATTATGAACACAACTCGAAATTATACAACTTTATTTTCATAAATCTCTTTACAGCTGAAGCTTTGTCTTTCTCAAGATGGCTGCCACTGAACATACAACCGCTGCGCGACTGGTGATCGCAATCGACGCTTCCGCTACACAAAGCAGTTTATTATCAATTTTATAATTTACGTTTTCATTCAGTATTATCCATTTTACGATTAAAAATCGAACAAGGAAAATTTAATAATTATTTCTGTATGTGTAACGATAAAACTCTCATTCAAAAAAATTAAGTAAACTGCGAAAAACGTTTGATGTTTTCTTGACGAAAAAAGTAGTATTCGTTCGCCTAAATACGACAATTGCGCATTCGAATTTGTAATAAACTTGACAGCCCGATTCGTATCAGCTGTTCATTCGAAATTTTTATATTCATGACATAAACTAACAATTTATTATCGATTATTTATCGCCCATCAATATTTACAAATCAACAAAACAATATTTATAAACAAATGTACATATCTGCAACAATTTTTTAAGTAAACTAATAAACAACTTATTATGCGAATAAATTTTAATATATTCAAGTTTTTTATAGCTCTCTGCTATCTGATAAAGTAAACAAATAAAAAATATTTGGGAATTGTAAATGACGCATATCTTTTATTACGCACAAAAATATTACAAGTTTTCTTCTTTATTGCATCGTCATTAAAAATCTATACCTCTTCAGCACATTGTTCTTGTAATTTCTTAAACTTTAAATATGTTTAACACATACTGGTTTATTTTGATCCAGCTGACAAAATATTGTTACTAAAATAACACGTATTTAAATATTTCTTTGCTTTACTGCAAAAATACTTAACATTTATTTAATTTACACAACCATTTCCTACATTTATCTTTAAAATATTTCTTATTTTTCTTCAGTACGACAATTTTGCCACAAAATATTATTTCTCAAAAATAATACATCATTAATTAGTTTGACTTTAACTTACACCAAATACTAAAACTGTTTAAAAGAATTTTCTTTCGAGATTTGTAAAAAGAATAAATTCTTGACTACGTAAAACAAACTACACATTTTACATTTAATATAAAATATCTTAATAAATTAAAAGAGTATAATAATGAATATGAAATTTGTTTAAACAGCATGAGATCATCTGGATGGACAGGAACTGGCAAAGGACCGAGTACTGAGTGCGGAAAAGCCGCTATGACCTGACTGAAGACTTGTCATGGATCCTCTGCAAAATATAATTATTTTATAATTAATTTATTTGAAATAAAAATATTTATTTTACCTGTAGTCTGCGGAACAGAGTATTTCATAAAAGTACATGATTTGAGCTTTATGTGATGTAAGGGAATCTATAAGATCCAGTTGATGATCACAATAAAACTTCCATTGTAAAATGTATGTTCCGCAATGTCCCATAACATGAGAACCCTGTACAAATTGAATAAATATAATATTTATATTAAAATGTGTTGAATTAATTATTTATTTACCTGTATACTCTCTCCATCGTGGCAAATAATTGCTGGTTCAACTTTATAGTAATCTTGATTTTCTTTCCAACTTTTCTCAATAATAGATTTGTGTTCATGATCCATAATGTGTTGAATTGTATGCAGAGCTCCTGAAAATATAATAAATAATTAAAAACAATCAATAACACTTAATTGAATCAATTATTTGTACCGGAATTGACGTCTTTCTCTGGAATGGGAGCGCTGGTCCTATAAACAGTAAATGCAATATCCTGTCTCATAACATCGAAATCCCAAGTCAAAACGCTTCCAGGATCTTCGTTCGAGACCAACACTTCATGGATTTGTCCTTTTCCAAGACTTACTGACTGATATATTGAGTCTTCAACCAATGAGCATCCTTCTTTTTCTAGCCAGGAATCGCTCATGTACAAAGATTTTGGCACTAGACCTCCCTCAACTATTTGAGCCTGTCAAACGATTTAAAAATGTTAAATGGAATTAAAACTGAAGGAAAAGTACAAATAGCAGTTTTACAAAGGTAAGGGTACGATACAAATGATTAATTTCATTCAATTACTGAGATATTTTACTTATGATACACTAGAAGAAAACTGACTGTACAACTGACTGTAAGACGGTGAAACGGTTCAAATGATCAAGATCTTATTAGGAAAATCGAGGGACAACCACTTGTTAGTTTTTACTTCATAAACTAATCAGAATGCTTTATTTGCATCATTTTACAGCACTGAAATATAATAATACTGGAACGCCAACTGACGCTGAAAGTGCGAGTCGAAAAAGACAGCTATCTGTCTTTGTTGAACAATGTTTTTACATTCAACAAACGCTTAGTAACCGATCCACAAACAAAGAAGGGTTGCTTTACAATACCTATCTGTCTCAACACTGAAATATAATAAAACAGGAACGCTTACTGACGTTGAAAATGTGAGCCGAGATAGACAGCTAGTTGAGGGCTATCTGTCTTTGTTGTACAATGTTTTTAGGTAGCAAACGCTCAATAAACGCATTGCAACCGTTCTACAAACAAGTGTTAAAAAAAGAAGAGTAGCCCATGACATCTTTCTGTCTCAGGCTTGTTTTTTGTTGTCATAAAAGCCTACAAGTACGGGTTCCAGTATTACTACATTTCAGTGATCTCAGGCTAATTTTTTGTTGTTTTAATAAAGGCCGACAAGTATTATTATATTTCAGTGTTTTGCAGTGACAAAATTTTGATAAACGTTACTGATTTGAAATTTAAACAATAAGTTTGTTTATTTTTAATAAATTGAAAAAAAAGTTAGTTCTCAACTAGCTGTGTCTCTTTGCTCGTATTATCAACGTCAGTGAGCGTTCCAGTATTATTATATTTCAGTGGAATATTCCCTATGAAACATTTTTGAATACGATATTTGTACAAATACCTATAGCTTCTCTCTGAATTTCTGGCAAAACGGTTGATTGTACAAAAAAAAATATAAAGAAAGAAATTATTCCTTTTTTAATTCTCTGCAACTTTCATTTGGATATTTTTTTGATAAAATTGATGAATTCTAAGTTATAGTGGTTGAACCTTGAGGGAAAGCCAAGCGGGTAACATTATACAAACATTCACGGATGACCTGACTGTGGGACATTCACATTAAACAGATTAACAAATACATTGCAACTGGACGGTTTAGACGACATTTAACAGTTGGAAATGTGGAGTTTGGTTACTAGATGGCGCGAAGAATCCACTCAAAATTTAATGATAGATTTCCCTAGCAAACTGATAATCTTTCGAACGATCTAGTAACTCCCCAACTGTGTCCCACTGACAATCGCTACATTGAGTGATCAGAACATCTGAACAGTACAAGTGGATGTCTCTAATCTACTTGGCCGGGTGCGTTCTTACACATCTGCAGCCGTCACGACAGGTCAAATAAAAGTGATGGGGGATCAACCCGATCGTCGAGACCACGTCAGGCTGTTGAAAACGCAAACTGCTGTAAATCCACCGTTATACGTTGCTAGGGCGGGCTGGGGCGAAGCCCGAGGGACACTTACCGTGCAGGGCCCACCGAGGAAGTCGGGGACTACGTTCTCCGGGATGTAGTCGATTACTCCTCCAGGAGACTGCATGTAATCGTTGCCTCCGTAGAAGAGGAACTTGCTACGTGTGTTTTCATCTGGAGGGAAAAAACTCACTTTATTTTTAGTTGCCAAACGTTCCTAAATTATTTTAAACATCCAGTAGTCTGGTGGGGTCTGATAGGCCAAGAGATACGCAACTGAATCAGTCTGTCAAGTATTTATAACAATTTCTGTTAAATGAAAGAAAACGTTTCTTAACTCATTTTTCCGTTTGTGGTACTATTTAAGAACTAATGTATCTACATAAAATATCATTCATTGCTTTCGTATTAGCACAGTATAAGTAAAATAAGTTGAGTGGGGGGTTTTGTGCTGTCCACATCAGATTTTTCATTTAAGTTTGAGGCATTTTCTCTTCTTTAACAATTTATTAAGCAAATTTTAATACAGTGTATTGTTGAGACTAATCAAATTCACGTAGTCGTTCGGCTTACCGGACGGCATAGTAAAATAATTTTTGACGGCTAGCTAGTTTTAGCTCTGCTATTTGTTAACTAATTATTTTAGAGAAAAATGTATCAAATAAAAATTGTAGAAAATTAAATGCTCTACAACTTTTATATAAAATATTTTTCTCTAAAGTGTTCCATACACGAGATACAACTAAAAATATGTAGTATTACATATTGTTGATAAAATTAAATTCAAGTAGCCGTGTGATTACCCGGACGGCATAGTAACACAATTTTTGACGGGTAGCTAGTTTCACTGCTGCTATTATTTAAGTAATTAGTTTACAGAAAAATGCTTCAAATAAAAATTGTAGAAAATTAAATGCTCTATAACTTCTATATAAAACATTTTTCTCTAAAGTGTTCCATACACGAGTTACAACTAAAAATATGTGGTATTACATATTGTTGACAGAATTAAATTCAAGTAGTCGTGCAATTACCCGGACGGCATAGTAACACAATTTTTGATGGGTAGCTAGTTTTACTGCTGCTATTATTTATGTAATCATTTAAGAGAAAAATGCTTCAAATAAATATTGTAGAGAATTAAATGATCTATCTTAGAAATATATTTTTTTGTCAAAATAAAGTCGATTAGGTTAACACATAAGTACATTTATTACACACACTCAAATTACATGTGATAAAAATGATAAACGTGAATGAAAAATAGTTTAGACGTTATTTTTATTGTTAATTGCTGCAATTTTGTTCATAATAAAATAAAATATACCAATCTGCAAAGCTTTGCAAATATTTCAGGCATTTTATACTCCATCAGACTAATATTGACAATTCAAACTACCAGAGACTTCCAGAAAGTTCAAAGACGAATAAAATAATTTAAAAACTTTTAAAAGTGTAAAAATAAATAAAATAACTTATAAACACTCACGTATAAAGGTGCTGACAAGCGTCCACAAAATCGGGAACACTCTTGGAGCACGAATAACCAGTACCCGTCCCATAGTTTCCGGATAATTTGCTTCAACGATCTCAATGATTCTTAGAAGAGCTCTAATTCCAGGACGCCAGAGATGACGCATATTTAAGCCTTCCAGGTCTACGAGAAGGGTCCAGGTAGACACGGGACGACCTTCGGTTTGTGTGGCTTCCTCCATTTGTCTGAGACCTTCTTCGCAAACGTGGAGTGTCTTGAAATAATAACATTTCATTTGATACTTTCCAGTTGTTATTTGTAAAAAAAACTTACAAGTTTTAGTAAACCATCTTCTCCAATAGATTTTAACAATCCTTTCACATCCATTTGTCCTAATCGTAACAAATAAAGCGGTCTTCCATCTGTTGATAAATTAAAATTACTTTCAAGTGAAATACATTCTAAGATAAGTTAGTCACCTCTATCCTGATGATGCCAGCCACCAGGAAAATAGTTCTGCACAACTTCCGGCATTTCATACTCCGATAAAATCTTATCAACTTGATGTTTTTTCCTCCACAGCAGCGATTCCGAAATCATTTCTCTGGCTTTTTCTACGTTGAAATCTCTTGCACGAAGAAATCGCAGCAATGTTGCATCACTAGGTACCTTGCCTTTCAAAAGATCTGTCACCCATTTTCTCAATTGCACAAGACGAGATTCTTGTAGAACTGTTAGCTCGCCCAAATAGCGTTGGATGTAATCGGTTTCCAGTTGAAATTGTACGATTTTCTCTGGAAACAAAAATACAAAATAGATTAAAATCAGTTTGGGAAATAGTTCATTATGAACTTGTACGTTACGGAAAACAGTCGTCTAATGTTATCTGAAGAAATGGAAAGAAAGCGTCATATATTTATATGTATTTATTTATATATTGTGTTCTAATTATATACATGGTAGTTACTTACAAAATTGGGGAATACCAGGATTATAATAATATAATATATTACCTTTCTTCACAGGTGACATATTCTTCCCGTTTGTAAGATTACTAGCTGAAGCTCCTAAAGTAAGATCGCCGGAATTTTGACTGTCTTCGATATGTGATTGTCTTCGTACGGAATCTTCTGGTTCTGTCCATTGAGGTACTTGAGTAATGCCATCTTTTTCCAGCTCTTTTATAAAGTATTCTATAATTTCTTTTCCTAAAAAAACACACACACTTCCATTCTGTACCTAATAACAACATGTTAACTGTATACGTCAACATGATCAATTATATTTTCAATCTTAATCTTTATTGAGTAAATATAACAGTTTTCGTTAGTAATTTTGTTAAATATATGAATATTAAAGCCTTCAGAACATTTATAATATAGTATTACGTTATATCAGTACCTAAAATATCTCATAAAATATGTACTATTCATTTCTGGTAATGCAGTTCGTAAATCGAACAACAATTACGTGTTTCTAAATACCAGAGCTTAAAATGTGACTGAACGAACCCTAACTAATAGATAATATAGTTTTCAACCCCCTACTGTTAAGAAATAAGTATTTAATTTACTCTTTTACAAGATTATCCGCCAAGCTAATTGTATACGTAAACATGTTCAATTGTATTTTCAATCTTAACCTTATTGGTTAACAATGACAGTTTTCGTACGTAATTTTGTGAAATATATTAATATTAAAGCTTTCAGAACATGTATACAATAATATTACGTTGTATCTGTACCTAAAATATCATAAAAACATATAATAATCATTCCTTGTATTGCACTTCGTGAAACGAACAACAGTTACGTATTCCTATATATGACAGCTTCATGTGTTTTGTGTGTTAAAAAATGCTAGATGTGGATAGTCTACGCAGAGTTTCCCTGCGCTCCCATTGGCTGACTGGTGTTCCAACTCCCTACTACTGGCTGACCGGGGTATATATACGAAACTTTGAAATTTTTTTAAGTGACAGGACGAGTTGAATGTTCTACATGTAATATATGTTTGATAACGAATTGTATGCATCTTTTTTTCAGGTTAAAAATATACAATAACTATTTATCGGTCCTTTTCAGGGCCATTAAATTATTCCGAAAAGGATTTTATTCATTTCATGCTATGATAAATAAAACATAAGTTACCTTTAGAAATATTCTGCGAGTATTGTTTCATGGCTAACTTCTCCATCGTGTGTTCAAATCCAAAGAAATTCTTGATGTCCAAACTCGCGGATTGTTCAAAACAGGTCCAATTAGAGTTTTCCGGATGAACCTACATCAAAAATGCATTGAATTCACCTCAGCAACTCTACGAATGATGCAAGAACTTACGAAATATCTGCACTTTTCTAAAACAATGACACGATTTGCAAAACTTTCGTTAAACGCTTCAATGTTAAGCGAGCGTTCTCGACGATTGAGTTCGTTAGTTTGGATAAAATACACAAAGTCGACGCCGATTAACTGCAACAGAATTGAGAATGAAGGTTTGGGTTGATGGGCGACAGGTTTTTAAAGTTGTACATGACGTGTTTCGTAAATATTTTAATAGTGACAAAAAATTGGTGGATCATGCAACTTAATATGTTAATAATTTAGACAATTTTATGGTGTTTATTTAATGTAGAGATTATTTCGTACTTTTTTGAGGATGTAAGGGGCCTCAACGTTCAATTTGCATTTCCTCGTCGTGGTTCTGAGGGCTCCATCTTGACTCGATTCATCTTCAGTTATTTCACAATCTACAACAACTGGAATTTGCGGACACCGTGGAAACCGTCTTTCGTATGCCTGTTAAACATATCAAATACAAAATTAATTCAAGAATTACATAAAGATTGTTGTTCTTTCTAAAAACATTTCCATACTCAGAAAACAATATGTTTTAGTAGTGTTTGTCCACTAATTAGATTTTTGTTTATTTGAAGCATTGTTTTCAAAAATAAAACAGAAATGTGCGGCAATTGAAAATGTTGTTTTCTACCGGAAATTAAGGTTTAATTTGATAGGGTTATATTTTAGAGAAAAATTCTTTGATTAAAAATTATAGAGGAGTAAAAGTTCTATAAGGGCTGTTTATAAAATTTTGGTTATAATAATTAGGGAACGAATACGAGTGCTAAAACCAACTTAGTGGACGAACAAAATCTCATAGTAATAGGAACTACAATTGAGGTGTAAATTATCAAGTTGTATTACTCCAAAAATTATGAAAAAAATTACAGTTATAGAATAAAACACACCTTATCAATTGGTGAAGAGCGTGTGTCAATATCTTATCTACAAATCGATTTATTGGCAAGTGATTGATAAAACATTTTCTTAAATAGTAATTCAATCATAAACAGTAGACCACTGATATTATACTGTGTTATAAAGAAAATTTTGCTTAATTTATTGGTGAAAACCGCATTTTCTTATCTTTTTTCATATATGAGTTATTGAATTTCAAAATTATTTAATTTTAATCAAAACTACGAAAACTACACCTGCAGAATAGGTGAAAGTAGTGGGGGCGACGGCTCGGCGAATCAGAGCGCGGCCAGGATTTTTTGACGCTTGCCAAGAGTATATAAGATGGATTGCAACCCTTTCTCGTGTTGTTCAGTTTCTTCGTTGATTAGTGGTGTGTGGTAAACTGGGGCGTAATAGACGACATTGTTTTGGCTTTTAAATGATTGTTGTACGCGTATGCACCTATGAATGTAACTTCATTTGCAAATGTCCGCATCAGCGCGGGCCGGCGATGGATTTCGGTACACAGGTTTTATTCCTCTGCTGGCACCCCCTCCCTAAACGACAGGGACAGACGGAACCAGTACGAATAAGGACGTCCTGTCGGGAACATACAGTTCGACCGGGGGATGAGGTCTTCAGTCGGTGGCAGGTGCATTTATGTACCTGGGTGCGGCAGGCTAGGCGCTCAGTCCTTCGGCTGTATTCGCGTAACTAGGCGTAACATAGCGGGCCCGCGGAAATGGCCACCGTTTTATCTTTGTTCTGCTATACATGCGACATCGGTTGCTTGTTAGGTGCATACATTTTCTAAATTCTGGAACTGGATGTGTACGCGTAGGTACACAGACGGAACCACGCGTAAAGTCGGGAATATGCAGTTTGACAGGGGGGAGGTCTCCAGTCGAGTCGCTGGTAGGTAGCATAGCACCTCGGTGTGACGAGATGGGCGCCCAGCCCTGCGGCTGTGTTCGCGGAACTTAAGGGGAACACTTCGGGTCCGGAATGGCCACGACTTTTTTAATTTTGCAAAACAAACAACATCGGTTGTTTGTAGTAGAATCAAATAGGGAAAGTACCACATGTCACTAGTCACCATGAAACCCGGCTCTTTTCAGAGCCCCCAAAATATTTAGGAAAAAGAATTGTATCAATCCTGCTATACTCTACAAATTGAAAAGTCAGAGCCACAAGATTTTATAAGAATATTTATTGCAATAATATTTAAGATTGTTCAGCAAGAAATCAGTTAAATCTCTAAATATATTTAATAAAAACATATTTTTCTTGGTGATTTCTATGAATACACAACTAATTAAATACTTAAAAGATAATAGTCTCTTGGACATATCGGGTCAATAAACAAATAATGTATTGTAAATAAATCAGCACTTATCCAATAAGTAGGAAGTGATAATACCAGCTGATAGCCAACTAGATTTTGCTGAATTTGGCTATAAAATTAAACAGGACATGTGATCGAATCACGTGAACAAACCGTGGAAATTTTCTGTGTCTAGGAAACCACTTTGGATAATAACAAAGATTACAGTAATGTAAAACAGTAATTTGCATAAAAGTTAATGTGGTGTTACTTAATTAATTATGATTTTGGTTTACGTATGTTCTACGTAACGTGCTAATTTCGAATTTGTATTTGCGGAAAACATTTACGCATGATTTGCTCATTAAATAAACAGCAAAACAACAAGATCATTTGATACTTTGAATCCATGCCATTGCAAAACTGATAAATATGTCGATAATATCTTTGTCTAGAAATTAAATCTGATTCATTGTTGATTAGTAAAGCTATTTTAAAGTAGGAACGATACGAAAACATCACAAAAATAATGTCTTGAGGTAGCCGTTCAGCTACTCGGACGGCATAGTAAGATATTTTACTTCGCCCAGCTAGTTTTAGCGCTTTTACAAGTTTACTAATAATTTTAGAGATAAATGTTTCAAATAAAAACTGTAGAAAATTAAATTCTCTATAATTTTTATTTGAAGCATTTTTCTCTAAAGTAATTCGTACACGTTGTACAGCTTCTTTTCTTTTTATTTCTATACACAACAAATATTTCTTTATATTTTATGTATTTACTACAAGTTTACATATAAATAAAACACTAAAAACAAGTATGTTTATAATATTTTGGTGATTATACAATCAGCAAACTTTTGAAAGATCAGCGGTCAAGGTTAAAAAAAATCTACCTTCCTAAAACTGCAAAAAACGTCACAATCACGATTCTGAGCACTGACAGACTGTTCAAGAACAAATATTGTTCAATGTAACTCTACATTCGATTTATTCTCAGTTTGCAAGGCCAAAACTGCAAATTGCAGTCTAGAAGGAAAATAACACTTATTATGCTTAATAATGTACTGCAATTTTGATATTAAGTCGTGTTCTAAACCTAAACAAAGATATTGCATGATGAACATTAGTTGAGTATGAAGATTAGAAATAGAATAACACAATGTTCAAGTACATCACAAGTGCGGAGGTTTCTCATTGAGTTTACTAATGCATGGAAGGCTGCTTCACTTTGATGTTTAATCTAGTTTAGAATATCGAATTTTCATTAATATTCATTGACCGGTTGAATATTGACGTTTTCAAAATTAAATACGGACGGTTGACGGTGTTTTGAGCTGTCAAACGTCTCGAAATTGTTTTTAAGCGAAAAATGACACATAATTATACTATTTTTACCTCCCGCGGGATTCAATAAACCCTTAAAACTTATATGTACTATTTTCACGAGGATGGGTGTGCTAAATTTCGTTCAGACGTATTTTCTCCAGTACTGATGAACAGAAAATTATAAAAATTTGTATTTTACATTTGTACACCATAGGGAAAATCCTAGTTGATTATGGTGAAAAATTTCCAATGAGAAATGGTACTTTATTTATAGAGCGATAATGTTTTTCTTAAATATATCAATAATATAAATATTTATGACAATTTTTGTTAATATAAATAAAAGAAATTGTTATTATCTACAAACGATTCTCAACATATTTTTTCGTATCTGACACCATTTAAAAACTACAGTATAATTCATAATTTAGTGGTATCTTTTAGTCCATTATTATGATAATGACAGTAAGTTGACATCATTTATTGCTTTCACCTTAGTTTAGTTGTGGTTTACACAAAACTATTAAATTTATTTGTTAGTAGTTTATTAAGCAACTCTTGATACAGTGAAAAGTATTTATTTATTGTTGATAGCAAATTCACGTAGTCGTTCGGTTCACCGGACTGCATAGTAAAACAATTTTCGTCGGCTAGCTAATTTTAGCTTTGCTACTAGTTAACTAATTATTTTAGAGAAAAATGTTTCAAATAAAAATTGTAGAAAATTAAGTGCTCTATAATTACTCTATGAAACATTTTTCTCTAAAATGTTCCAGACACGAAATACAGCTACAATAATGTAGCATAACATATTGTTGGCAGAAATCAATTAAAGTAGTTGTTCCACGTCCCGAACGGCATAGTAACACAATTTACGTTGGCTTGCTAGTTTTGGCTCTGCTACTATTAAACTAATTATTTTAGAAAAAAATGTTTCAAATAAAGATTGTAGAAAATTAAATGCTCTACAATTTATCTCTATAGAATTTTTCTCTGAAGTGCTCCAGGCACGAGATACAGCTACAAATATAGACAACTTTACAAACAGTAAATACTTAATACATTGAAATTAGATTAAAATAAATATTTAATTAATATCAAAGGACAAACTAGATAACTACAAGATGACCTGAATATAGATGGCCTACTTATACACACACTACTAAATGCGCACAAATGCAAATCTAATTTTCACCCAAAACATTCACGAAATTCGCAACAATTTCGATTTCTAAATTGATTTTCTTGTAAACTTATATTATAAATATTTAATCCAATGCCCTTGGCAAAACGCTGACCATCTTTCTATAGAAATAATAATTTATTTACATGAGAATGTATCACAGATGTTCCATCAATTCTTAAAAGAAAATAACGTTTTCTCTTGTGAATTTTAAAGGTTTCGATATTCTCTGACAGTGATAACAACTTCTAGAAAGTTTTGGAATATTTTATCGCTTATTTTATGTACTTAAACTATTGAAAATATTATTACGTTTGACAATGCGTCGATATTTATCGAGCACTGTTTTTGTGGAGCTTCTTTAGTTGTAATTATTGTCAATTTACAGGTAATTAGGTAAACCAACTATTGACAATGTGATTTGATGAAGGACACATTCATATTTCAAGTATAAATGACAGATGTTATTATTTATCTTTCAGTTCATATATTTAATTCAATTATTCTAATAGTATTATTATTATATTACTAATAACAAAAGCATTTTATGTGAATAATAATTTAGCAGTTTGCAATATTAAGCAGAATTTTATGACTAATAATGACGGACGAAATAGGAAATGCTGTTCATTCGCTTTGTTAGTTTTTGTGGTACTGTTAATTTACTAATTATTTTAAAGAAAAATGCTTCAAATAAAAATTGTTGTAAATTAAATTCTCTATAATTTTTATTTGAAACATTTTTCTGTAGAATTATTCTTTACGGCTATACAGCTAAACTAATAATCCCAATATTATAATGAACAATAAACCTTTGAATAAATCAACTTTTTAATTTCAAGGTACAAGGTAAACTTGATTTCGGCCATAAATATTTGTAAATTGTAAATAAATATTCCACATTTCTAGAATGTAAAAGTGGAACAAAAAAATTGTTATTAATATTAATGTACAAATATATGCGTACTAACATAAATTTACATTCTTTTCTATATGTGTACCTATTTTTACCTCTAACAGCAAATCAGATAAAAGTTATTTATAAAAGGGGTGTGAGCCACCCCGCTTTAAAAATACAAAACATTGACAGGTACAAAATAAAAACATTGAAACGCAACATTACCTACCTCCATTACAAGTTCAAAGGGATATTTGTAAACCCTGACGGGCGACTGATATTGTTGAACCATTTTGCAGGAGAATTTCGCGATCACTAATTAATTAAAAACTAAAATATCATTATTGACAGTTGACACATACACACAGCACTAGCATGGCGGTCGACATCACAGAAATGAAGCAAAGCGTAGCCGACAAATGCGCGGGGACAAGAAAGAGGAATTGTGTGGGTAGGGGAAATCCGTCGAGGGCATGGTTCGATTACGGTTTAAAATTTCCCGCCAGAAAGTATAAACAAAACACATGACTGTAGAAATGACAAATTTATTACAAGTTATAAATCATACAGTATAAAACGCTATAATTATTAGTTTATCTTCGTTTGAATCCATACTTCTTTCGTTCGTAAAACAAGTCCGTTTTTGAGCTGCCAAGATTCACAATTTTCGGACATCCATCTCTCTGAAAAACAAGAAATCAAACACAATTAAATACAACATTTCCCACGTAGTACAATCATGATAATACTTACATCTTTCTCTTGAATTGTGCATTCTTTACAGTAGTAAGCATCAGAAACTCCTGGACCTCCGCAAATCACACATCTACCTTGATACGAACCATAATTACATTCATCACATATTCGAACGAGGGTACAGGGCCTTACATATGAATCGCAAATCACACATTTACCATCACATTTTTCACAAAGCCTTCCGATAGCTAAAATCAAAATATTTAGTACATGAACATTATCGTTTTATGTAAAACTTACCAACTCCAGGTTGCTTTCTGCAGAAAATCAAATCAGGATGATGCTTTGCCATTGCAAAAGCAGAATTTCTTACTATAAATGTTAATAAAAACTTATTTTACTTCAATAATAACCTACAAACGTCAAAATTCGTTCTGTCTTGAATTAGTTCGGGACACTACTGCCACTGCGCGGCGCTTCGCTGAACTATCTTCGAAAGCGCTCATTTTTAAACTGTGAAATATCAAAATAATACAGCAATAATGCTTTGGTTACAAAGCTTAATATATTTTGCAATATAAGTTGCTTAACAATTAACAATACAAAAGAGCAATCATCTCATGTCATCACCAACAAAACAAATGTTGCAATTAACTTTTAAAGGTGTAAAAATTAAGTAATAAACATTAATTTGTCAACTTGGTTTAGATGTCAATACCAAAGTACATCTTTACGTAAAATTGCGACACTCATTACATAGTAGCTACTTGAAATATTTTATAACACAACTGAATACACATCCTTGCAAGCGAAAGTCGACCTCGATAAATATTTGTGTTTTGCGTTTGTATTCGTTGATATGTGACTGCTTGATATCGTACTATTTATAATTAAGAATTCGGCATTGTTTTGCAGAAAGTGAAATCTCATTTTTTGTACTAAAAACGGAATATTTACCAACATTTCAGACGCGTTTATATAATTTATACGAAAGTATTTAAACTGAAGTAATGTTGAGACATTTTGAGATGTCCTGACTATAATAAAAGTTCCACTTGTTGCATAGGAAATCGAACGAACAAAATTTGACGTTAATAAAATAAGATACAGACTCAATTTCACTCAGTTTACTTCTTGTTGGGCATCAAAGAAAAAAATTGATTCCATTTGATATCTTTTCCGCAGAATTTTCCTCAACGTCAACAATTTAACTTCATTTGTACCACATAATATACGAATTATATCTTCTTTATTGTTTTAGGTTAAAATATAATTAAAATCCGGGAATTGTTCACAGTTTTATATCGTTTCTAACAATTAGAAATAGTTTTCTAATATATGCAAAATCTACAGAAGTATGAAGAAAATAAAATAACTAAGACAGCAACTAAAACTAAAAATGTTTACTATCTTCAGATTTCTATGGAGAAAATAAATAATAAATATATAATTATTTAGGTTAATTTCTATACATTTAATTCAATATAATATATCTGTATTTTCATGCTGTCAACAAAAAGATTTGAGTCAAAATTAATATGTTTTATTTCTATAGGAATATAATATGGAATTTTGATTCGTATCAAAAAATGTCAATAGCGCAGAATCCAATTTATTGATTTATGCACCAGTATTATTGAATTTTTGAGAGATAGATCCTGCTGCCACCTAAAGGAATATCTGGAATTATGATCCATTTAGGGAACTCAGCTGTTCATATAAAAAATAATCTTTAAATGAAAAAAAATTATGTAAAAACTTTTGGTTGTTTATTTAATTTTTGTTTTGGATCTCGGAAATTAAGGCCTAAATAAAAAAAAGTTTCAAATAAAAAAGTTTTGCAATTAAAAAATAAATATTTTTTATTTGAAACATTTTTTTATCGAGGTCCTAGTTTTCAAAATAATCCACATAATACAAAACGACTTCCATCTTGGGTGTGTTAAGTAGATTATAATGAAAACTAGGACCTTAATCAAAAAATGTTTCAAATAAAAAATATTTCTTTTATAATTCTAAAACTTTTTTATTTGAAGCATTTTTTCATGTAGGCCCTATACATACTGGAAAAAACGGAAATAAATTCAACTGTTTTCGACTCAATGATCGAGCAGAGCTATAAGAATAAAATTCTGTATATCCTGTAGAAATATCTGCAATTGCAGAGCCGTCGCGTCCTCTAGAAATCTTCGAGGTTTACAATTAAACCTATGATCGACTTAATCCGCAATTACAGATCAATTACTCGAACAACTAGGTCAAACTCGTGATCTTCACCATACCATTTCAATTACAGTGATTATGGGCTGTATTAAGTAACATTTCCTCGTGATTTCTGCTGGAGGGGCACAGCAACAACCAGCGAAGAAAGCGTAGGAATTCGGTTAAGAAAACAGCTGCCTTAGGCAAAGCATCAGTCAGTGTGCAGGAACCACAAGAACAGAGAGTGCTGTGGTTTGATCAGTGTTGTTTTGGTTGTCGATTGTTGGATGTTTTTGTTTCAGGATAAAAACAAAAATAAGTGAGTAACAGTTGGTTGTTAATTGATTTTGTGCGTGTGGTTTAAAATAACATTATTTTGTATTTTTAAATTATTTAAATCGTGGGATCCTCAATTTCCGAGTACCTGATTTGACGGCTAGTAATTATTTACAAGGAATTAAATTAAAATTTTCAATTACAGTCGCTCTGTAATGACGCTAACACAAAACGCGGTAACTCATAGAGATTCCAAAAATGTTACAGAAAGAACTGATTTTTTGTGTAGAGAAAAAGTTGATTGGCATTGAGATATTTCTGTAGCGTCCCCTGAACAAAAATTTTTGTTAGTTTTGAAATTTTTTTTGGGTGTAATTAAAATGGTAGAATTTTTTTGAGGATTTTTTTGAATTCAGCGGAGTTTTGTGTATAATTGAGAATATTTGTAACGATTTTTATGTGGGATTAAAATTTTAACAGTCAAAAATGTAAAAAACCAAAATCCATCAAAATCACAACTTTGAGTGGCAATATCTCAAGAACTAGATAAGGTATCGAAGTGCGGTCTTCACCATTGAGTTTCTCGTGCTTCAATTACTAAATAACAAAATTTTGAGGAAAATCTATTTTTTCGATTTTCCGATTTTCCAAAACTTCCTCCGAGGAAATCTGGAAAACTATCAAAGATACGAAAGTGAAACCTTCACCAATCGCTTCAGCGCATCGAAATCTATAAGTATGCAAAGTTTCATTAAAATATTTAAACATACCGAAAAGTTATAGCAAAAAAACTGAAAATGGCTTAAAATCGTTAAAATCTTAATTGAGTTTTTACCGTTTTTGGCAAATTTTCAGATTTTTTGCTATAACGTTTCCGCACGTTCGAATATTTCAATAAAATTTTGCATACCTATAGATTTCGACGCGCTGAATCGATTGGTGAAGGTTTCATTTTTGTATCTTTGATAGTTTTCGAGTTTTCATTTAGGGAAACTTTGGAAAATAGGAAAATCGAAAAAAATAGATTTTCCTGAAAATTTGTTTATAAGCTATTTAAACTACGAGAAACTCAATGGTGAAGACCGCACTTCGATATCTCTTTTAGTTTTTGAGATATGGCCTCTCAAATTTGATATATTGCCGATTTTTTTGAATTTTACACCTATTCAGAATATTTGTTTAAACAATTAGATTTGTTGCTGTTAAACTTTTATTAATCATTATTTGAATCTTTCACTTAGTTCATCAACATTTTGTTGTCATATATTATTTACATTTAATTTATTTAATTTTATTGCAAACTTTCTGTGTGTAATTCTTCAACAGAATAATTATTGTGCTGATCATTTTTGGACTATAATGAATAACAATAAGAGAAGATTTTTAAAATATATAATGCTTCATTAACAAATATAAAGTTGCATATCATTGCGCAAAAATGGTACACTTGCTAGAAAACATTTAGCATTGAAAATATTTTTGCTACTATTTAAAATAATCGAGTGAAATAAAAATACACTCGGTATATTATAATGATTAATTTTCCTGGGCCAAGAGAGTATAACGGTTATAGTTTGTCGAAAGTATTAATAATATAATACTTGCATTTATTACAGTAAAAAAACAGTTTAGTTTTCATGTTTCAAATACTGTTTAAATATTCATAAACATAAATCAAAATACTTTTAAAAAGTTCTAAAGTGTTCTGTTTACAAGTATAGTAGATCTTTCGTGACGAGGAAATGTTTATTTATATATTTAATAATAACAATTTTATAATTTCATCATTCAATGTAACTTTCGCAGTGTTCTTAGGCCCGCTGATAACGTATTGAAGAAAGTTTATTTATCCATAGATTTCACTTTCAAATCTTACAATAACTTTACGTTATTTTACGTGCATTTTAGTTCCGTATTGGTATCTGGTTCAATGCAGTTACAACCGCGGTAATTAAAATTCAAATGACCCGTGATTATTGTTTATAAAAGTTGTAAGATATTCAGAGAATCGTTCAAGACAGAATTTCTTTTTTATGTGATTTGTAATACTTTCACAAAAAACGTATTATTGGAGAAACTATTGCTTTGTTCTAATTCTGCACGTGCTTTTGGAATTTGTATTCGTATTGTACTATTTTCAATAATTTTGTTGATGTGGAATTTACCTGCTCGACAAACTCGAATCACAGAACTAATTTTTAATGAAACTTATCTGAAGATAAACTCGTTTTTACGTTCCACGTTGAGCGAATAAAGTGACCCATTAAACTGTGTTTTCAAGGTCATCTGAGTATGGCCGTCACTTAATGCTATTTTTAATTTAATTGGGAGTAAAGTAGGATACAAATCAAAAGGAACCATTCAAATCGGAGATGAAGCAGTACGTCTCAATTTATTGGAATGAACTTTAATACACACCTAGCAGATTGTTTTCATAAACAATCAAAACTTATAATTTAAACCAAGACAGCTGAAATATGATTTGATTGTTCTTTAATTTGATTGTACAAATGTCAAATAATTTCATAATAACAATAGGTAAAACTACGAAGAATGTTTGGCAAAGAAGAACACAAAATTCATTCGTTGAGTTATACGAGCTCAGATTATTTAAAAAAAAATGTTCTGATCTTACAAAAGGAAAATTGTACTCATTTTGTTTATATCCTAAATTCTGTTATATTTAAGAATATTTTAAGGATAAATAATAAATGAAATATTAACAAATTAACAAAAATCACTAACATACACATTTCATTTGGTCCAAAGGTATTGATTGATAACACGAACATTGCTTTTAATATATTGACATAACAAAATATAGAAAAATGTTTCAAATCAAGATTGTACATCTTTTTGATTCCAGTGAAATTTACTCTATCTCATTTATTTACTAAGATATGGCCAAAAACTCTGATAAGCCTTCAAATAATCTTCCACTTACTGTTGATGAATTGTTCCCAAAATATAATTAATTCGTAACATAAACATAATACCTCCCTTATATATATGTATGTGCGGGAGGTAAACAGATATAAATATGGTGAATTAATAGTTATTTATTTTACAAGTGAGTAATTCCACTATGCCTATGTGTGAAGTATAACGTTTTATCCAACACCTCTTAATAAATGCAAAATTTATTAAAGAAATATTATTTGACAGTGACATATGCTTTAAATTTTTTAATTACAATGTCAATCGAAGTTGTTACCAAGGTGTTGTGTGTTATTATTATTGTTATAAATAAAAAATTACTCACTAGAGACTTTTCTCAAAATTATACCCAGTAGTGTGTAATCTGTTACTTTCCTTGTTTAAAATCGCCATAGTTATAGAGCATTTATTAAGAGGTGTTGGATAATCAGGGCCGGATTTACGTACAAGCGGAACAAGCACGGGGCCCCATCCCTTCCTCGTGCTTGGGGCCCCGCAAGCTGTAAATCCGGCCCTGTGGATAATACCTAGTTATTTATTTTACAAGTGGACAAAGTAAGGAATTACCCACGAGAGAAATTTTAGCACACGAAGTCGAAGGCTGAGTGTGATAATTTTATCGAGTGGGTAATTCCACTTTGCCCACGTGTGAAGTATAACATTTTATCCAAACCTCTTATTAAATGAAAAATGTATTAAAGAAATATTATTAGACAGTGACATATGCTATAAATTTTTAAATTACAGTCAATCGAAGTACTTACCAAGGTGTTGTATATTATTATTATTGTTATAAATAAAAAAATATTCACTAGAGACTTTTCTCAAAATTATACCCACTAGTGGGTAATCTATTACTTTCCCTGTTTAAAACCGCCATATTTATAGGGCATTTATTGAGAGGTGTTGGATAAACAATTTTTCCTTGTATGATTTTAACTGGACCAAATGATATGATTCTAGGCTCGTAGATGTAAAAATATAATTATTAGCTATCAGTCTCTTCATCTATTTAAAACAGAAACAAGAAACCTACTTCGAATCCCTGCTCTATCTCTCTCCGCCCGCCGGTCCGGAGTCCCGGAGTTTATTTCACACGGCGGTGATTTATTCTCCGGGCCGGTTCGATTCCGGTAACCCGAAGCGGTAAATTTAGTTTTAAGTCCGATTCAATGATAGCTGGACAGTAGCAGAGTGTCAACCGACAGCTGTTACAAGTTGTATAACTGTACTAGGGACTTTTAGGGTGTTTGACATGGTTGGGTTGTTATACTACATTTGAAAATGAGAGAGAGAGTAATAAATATAAATTTGCAAGAGTAGTATTGTATTTTTGTTAGCGGTAAATAAATCCAGCAGAAAAATGAGATATAACTTTACTAGAATGCTAGTACTTCTCGAAGAACAAAAACACCGTTATAAACATCTCGATTAGTCTCTTTTGGACCTTTACTTGTGCCTATTCGTAACTGAAATCGCCGATGGCGGCAGCACTGTACCTATAAATGTCAAAAAAATAAAACAAATATAAATAATGGTTTGTATTGATATAACTAACTAGAACAATACATTAAAAAATACAATTTTGTATTAAAATTATTCAATATCACTGCTTAAATAACTTATTCCATAAACTTATCCTCACTGAAAATTGGTAACGAAAGGTTAGGTTAGGTATCACACAAGC
This sequence comes from Poecilus cupreus, assembly GCA_963942605.1. Classification (NCBI taxonomy): domain Eukaryota; kingdom Metazoa; phylum Arthropoda; class Insecta; order Coleoptera; family Carabidae; genus Poecilus; species Poecilus cupreus. The sequence continues at coordinate 26,121,421 of OZ012724.1, read as the reverse complement.
TATTATAAAAAAACCTAGTAATATAAAATTCTTATATATTCGGTCAATCCAAGTTCTCCATATTTGATTAATATTTACACTTTACTCGCACCCTTTCTTGAAAATAAATATAAACTAAATCACATAGTTTTGCTAGCACGAAAATGGCAGCCATGTATGTACACAGCAGTTTTTGTTGTGATTTTTTCTTGATTGTGGAACTCTTTATTAAACGAATCAAATTTAATACGATAGGTGAAGAACAAATTAATTAAATGGAATAATATTGCACTAAACAACTACACAAAGATCACTTTTATTAACATTGCGTTAAACGCGTCATACACACCATTACTCCTCATAGCATTTTATATTTTTACCACCAGATGGATACGGGTCCATTTCAGTTGCGAATACTAATTTAGTTGGATAGATTTGTGACAAGGCGGTTAACGCGATTTGCTACCATATTGTCAATAACATATATACATACATAACATCACGCTATATCCCACTCAGTGGGGTAGCACGAACCCAGAAACAGTCAACCAACAATCAGTCTTCTGTAAACATTCCACCACTTTCGCCTCGTCCACATTCATACATCATTCGTTCACGCAACAAACCATCTATCATACCCAACCACTTATTCCTCGGTCGCCCACACAATCGTTCACCCGCTTATATTAGCTTCACCAACTTTTCAAGATACCCAAACCACCTCAACTGACTCACTCCCACTTTCTTAACAACATTCTTCTCAATCTCACACTCACCATATACCAATGTGTACACGATCACTCTCCTCTCAAATACCTCCACAGCAATTATACATCGTTCAAGCTTTTTCATCCACACCCAACATTCAAAACCATACAACAATGTCAATATCATTATGAACATATTTATGTTTAAGTAATAAAAGAACTAACATAATTTTATTTTTCAGCGCACAATGATCTACCTCCTAATATTCCTCATTGTTATTTCTGCATCATCCTCTCAGAACATCTTCCCCGTGGCTGGCCTCAATCCTCCCCCAGCTCCAGTCGCTTCTTTCGCTCCTCTAGGTCTTCTTCCTCATCGGGCAGTTCTTCAAGCAGCTGAAGACGAAGCCAGGCTACCTCCACATCTCACCAACCGTCATTATAAGGACCCCAGGATCAGGGAGGCTTTAGCTAGGACCTCCTGGTTGGGACCTGGTGAACAACCGGTCTTTGAGAGAGAAGCGGAGAAGATTGATAGAAGAGAGATTTATAATGTGTTGAACCATGCTGGATTTGTTCGGACTAATAGAGTGTAACAATTTTGACATTAATTTTTAAATAAGGTGACTGTTAATGCGGACGCCATTTTATAAAAAGATTCTTCAGATGTTAAGGTAGACAATTGAATTGTTTACCAATTTTGCTTGAAGCATTTTTCTCTGAAATAATTAGGAAACATATTATTTTATTTTAACTATTTTTTCATGACAACTATTGTATATAATATTTAATAAATTAGTGTAGTATTTAATTAATTAATATTTATGTAACAAATACATAATTTAGGGTTTTAAAGACAGGACGAGTCAATAATAACTTATTATGTACGTGTTACATACAATATTTTATGTTCGATTGCATTGCAGATTATTTCTTAGCTCAAAATGAAAATAATATTTTCCGACGACCACTACGAAAAGTACATAAATTCACACTCTAAACTATTACTGAAAATTGGTCATTGCATATCACTAGCAATGCTGTGTAATATGAAAGCTCGTTAGCCAATCAGATGCGTCCACAACAGTGTGATATAATTTTATCACACGCTGCAATAACTGAGCAAACTAACCTAAAAATTTGTTTTTAAAAGTTTGACAGTTGCAGATAATCTGCTGAATTTACACGGATTAAGAATGTTGGACCCAAATTTATCAATTTTTAACATAGATTTTGGTGAATTCTGATAGCAATGATGATAACATAATCTGTTTTAATATTTTTTTGTAAATTTTATACGAGTATTGTTTTTTTTTACTTAATTGTGGTCGTTGGAAAAGTATCGTGTACAACACGTGCTGAAAGGGTATTTCACACTCGTGTGAAATATATAACTTTCAGCACTAGTTATGCAATATACTATTGACACATAACATAGATATGAAGTGTGCTTTTTTCTGTTATTTATTATATATTACTTGAAGTATTTTTCTCTAAAATAATTGGTGAACCTATAATTTATATATGAAATCATAAACGTATAACTATTTTATTGGTAACAACTATATTGTACATAATATTTAATAAACTAATTCAGTATTTAAATAATACTTTAAAATAGCTTAGAAAATGTAAGTAGCTTTATATTAATTTTAAATAAAATAAAAGTACCATTACAAATTATGAATTGTTTTATTATTGTGAAAGCAAAAGAATCTGTTTTTGCAGATACGTTTCATTCCTTTGGGTCAAGTAAAAACTAAGAAAATAAAACATAAAAGTTGCTTGTTTTCTGCCCTAAGTTTTAAACAAGTTTTAAAGAAACTTCTCTGGGAGTTTGACGCAGTATTGGCCATTTTACAACACATACAGATTGGGCGCAAATTTCAACTTATTTTTCATAAGAAATATTTAACGAAATAGGATGTTAATGTTAAATATTTTATCCAACAACTATCAATAAATGTTCTATAACTATGGCGATTTTAAACAAAGAAAGTAACAGATTACCCACTAGTGGGTATAATTTTGAGAAAAGTCACCAGTGAGTATTTTTTTATTTATAACAATAATAATAACACACAACACCTTGGTAACTACTTCGATTGATATTTTAATTTAATAATTTAAAGCATGTGTCACTGTCAAATAATATTTCTTTAATAAATTTTTCATTTATTAAGAGGTGTTGGATAAAACGTTATACTTCACACGTGGGCAAAGTGGAATTACCCTCTCCATAAAATTATCACACTCAGCTTTCGGCTTCGTGTGCTAAAATTTCTCTTGTGGGTAATTCCTTACTTTGCCCACTTGTAAACTAAATAACTATTATAACATAACTTATATTTATGTAAAATTTAAAAAATTAAAGTTATACAATATAACATAATTTAAAATGGCTTCGATCTTTGATGAATTATGTAGATTATTTTGAAAAGTAGGATCTAAATCAAAAAGTGATTCATGCAAGAAAAGTTCGATAATAATTTCAATTTATATATTCCGCCTTAGTTTTAAAAATAATTTAACAAAACTTTTTACACCGTACACCTTACGGTAGAAGAGTTCTTGACTATTTATACATGAATATTTCCAGTAATCACAACCAGTTTCATTTCCATAATTAAAGTAAATTAATTACTGAAGTATCACAATAAATTAATGATCATTTATGCCCAGAACTCGCATATTAAATCAGCATTATTTACCCCCTAATCCAAAGCCAAACCTACCCTATCCTATCTTCTAATGAACACTCACAACACGAAGATAAATTAGACTATTTAGCGCAACGTTTCAAACATCCAGTATAACTGCGAATAAATTTCAGTTTGTACCAAGTTGCTGTCTTCCTGAAATTTGATTACAATTCAGTCTTAGGGGTGGAAGGGTTGCTTGAAAGGATGCAAGGGTTGTATGTCAACCTCGGGATAGATAACGTATGGTTAATTACTTTACAGCCTAATTATGCCGTCTGTTGTTTACAAGGAAGGATAATTGTTACGAAAAACTTTTTACTAAAAAATAAACCGACTAAAAAAACTGAACAACGAAAAATATAATAAACCTATATAGTTTTAATAAGTAAGTTACTTACATTAATTTAGGAGCATAGTTATGAAGACTAAAAAGGTTTATTTTATTTTTCGTTTTTAAGTTTCATTTTTCGTTCGTTTAATTTTTTGCTAAAAAGTTTTAATTTTTTTATTTTTTGTGGCTGCCTATTTTTCTACTCTTTAGGGTGAAATTTTTTTTACAAATTCAAACGAAACCTACTTCAAAGTATGCCCTATTCAATAAAAAAAGATTCATCTAAATCAGATTACCCAGTACAAAGTTATGCGTAGTAGAATCGGTTAACACGTTCAATTAGTGATCAATCAATTATCCCCTATTTTTCTATCCTTAATTGTGCTGGAATTTTTTCAAATTTAATTGGGAGTAACTTCGAGGTATACCCTATCCAATAAAAAAAGAATCATCAAAATCTGACAACTCTATAAAAAGTTATGAGTGGTCATATATAATAAAAAATATACGCGTCAATTTAAGCACCTCCTCCATTTTTCGTCGGTTAAAAAATGCGAAAATGTTTGACAATTTCATAAAGTTAAGATCCGTGTAATTATTACAACTAAAACATAATTAATTTGTCCTCAAAACAAATGAATCCGAACGTTCATGACAACTCAAATAATTAATAACAAAACTTCTTAGCACTGAAATATAATTTTACTGGAACGCTATCTGACGTTGAAAATGCGAGCCAACAGAGACAAGCGGACTGTCTTTGTAGTACAGTCCAATTAGAAAGTTGCAATGATTTTGAAATAAAATGTTTATTGTAAAATTAAATATAGTATTGTTAAATATTACTTATCATTATTAGACAAGACTGTGTATTATACTTTTACTTAGCAATCGTTTTATAAACTAGTGTTAGACAAAGAAGGGTGGCCTTACAACATCTGTCTCAAATTGCGTGGCCGTACGAGGAATGAGTGGTTAGGTGTGATTGATGGCAGAGCTGGGAAAGATACTTTTAATAAATATCTAGATACTTTTCTAAGATACTTACATAAATTTGTTAAAGATACTTAAGTATCTAGATACTTTTTTTTCTAAGTATCTTAAGATACAAATATTTCTAAAAGTATATAATATAAATACTTAAGATACTTTTAAATATTTTAAATACTTTTTAATATTTTAGATACTTTGAGATGTTTTAGATACTTTTAAATATACTTTAAAATATCTTAGGTACTTTTAAGAAATATTTGAGTAAATTTTAAATATTTATACCAACTGTAAGCTTAAACATTAAAAAATATATCAGATAGTTCAAAATATTTCACTGGCACATACCTACCTTAAATATTTGCAAATAAGATACTTTTTTGTAATATAAGATACTTTTTAAGATAAAAAATACTTTTTATAACAAAATATACTTTTTTTAAGATAAAGTATCTTTTATCGAGGCGAAAGTGGTGGAATGTTTGTAGGAAATTGATTATCAGTTTACTGTGTTTCTGGGTTCATGCTACCCCACTGAGTGGGATATGATATAGCATGACTTGATGTATATATGTAAAAATGCTTCAAATAAAACTTATAGAAATTAAAATTTTCTACAACTTTTATTTGAAGGATTTCTCTGTAAAATAATTAATAAATAATTTTTCCTCCAGTATATTTCTAAGGGAAAACGGGGTGGTCAACGGCGCCACATAAGGGTAGAAAGAAGTCGAGGGGTGCGGGAGGTAAGGTGGTTATTCGCGAGCGCAGATGGGGGACATCGATCCGCATGCGCAGGGAAAGGGGAGGGTATTAGGGCACGGGGTCGTCGAAAGCTAAACTGGCTTCCACCCTGACTGGGAAGGGCTAATGTAATAATAAGTCATTATGATAATATGATGGGGTTACTCAGAATAATTAAAAATAATGTAATTTGTACATTGAGGGGAATAATAGAGGTAGAAAAATTAATTATTTATATGATTGTATAGGGCAGTCTTCTCTTAATAATTAATAAATATTTTACATTCATTTGTGTTAGTAAAATCGTTACAAAACATTAATATTAGTTTAAATGTTCTTGAACTATTATTATGTGCTCTGCTGTTGCAGATTTCAATGTTATTGCCTCATAAATTTAAAAGAATATCATGGGTACTGGGACTTCTATTTTTGGGTGTTTTAAAGGAAACGTTTTAGCGCTGTACAATATTAATATTATTTAAAAAAAAAGATACTTAAAATAAAATTGGTAATGTAAATATGTTTTCCTACGACCACTGAGAAATCTGCTCATTGTATGTTTGTTGTTGCTAGGAATATGAGGTACATTGCAAGCATCGTGCGAAATGAATTTGTTTTGTGAGTATTTCAATACAGGTCAGCTCATTTAAGTACAGGTGTCATTGCTAGGATACTTATTTAGAATTGTCAGATATTAGAATGGTGAAAGCGACAATTTTTTTTATTAATATTAAATGAATTAGGAAATAATATGGTGGTCGTAGAAAAAGTATAGTGTACAACTCGCATGGAATGTCCATTTCGTACTCGTATGAATTTTCACACTCGTAGGAAATGAGTACCATTCCATGCTCGTTGTACAATATATTATTATTTAACGCAAATTAATTATTTATGAATCGCGCATAAAATATTTTTATAACGAGATATTTTTAATAAATAATATTTTCCGAAAGCGATAATAAAGTATACGATATTACTATGCAAAGTTAAACTTTAGAGACTCTTATGTCAAATTTTACTTCACATACTCTTATGTCAAACTTTAATTACAAACTTAAAATAACAAACAATTTATGCTATAATACTATTGTTGAATTTATTTATTATTTACCTTAAACAATAATTTATCGGATTTATTGCAAATCACATGCAGAACACTTTGAAGAATATATAAAAAATAATGAAATTTGTAACAAAATTTGACACTTTAAAAGTACTTTTGTTATCACAGCCATCCCCGTCGCAATAGCTAGCTGACGTTTTACAAATACATAATGCTATTTTTTTTTTTATTTAATAATGATGTGATTTATTCGTAATAAAAAATTATACTTAAATATTGTTTTTAATCATTACACATTCAATATTACAAATATGGCTGAAAAATATTATCCTTTTGGTCCGTAGAATTCCTTTAGGTGCAGATTTATGAAAATGTATTGTGATCCCATTAAGACAATAAATCTTATAAATATCTATCGTAAAATTATCATTTGCTTAAGAGTACAGTACAATACATAGATACCATAATAATTTAGACTTGTCTAGCAACAATAACAGCTTGAAAAATATTATAATTATAGCATATCTTTCAAGTGTTACGAATATATTTCAAAAAGTCAATCTCAAGACCAAAAAAACATTTTTGAAAACTAATTTCCACCTCATCAGGAAACGTAGTCTACCTCCTCGCAACCACGCATGCGCTGAATCCTGCTTCTGCCCTGTTTGCAGTCAGTCACAACTAACCATTCCTGCAACACGGTCTCCTGCTGAAGCGCCTGAAACCGCGGAACGTGAGCAACCGTAACCGAACATCGTGGTGACACTTAGTGCTGTTCGATTAATTAAACCAATCTGTAACGCGGTTACTGGAAGGACGTTGGTGACAGCCCTGCGTTTGTCTTTTGTTGAGGAGGACCCCGGATGGAGGGATTGTGAGGATATTGTTTTTGTTGACATGCGATATGGATAATGATAGCGGGTGCTTAAAAATCAGGAAGACTTTTGGAATTTAGGTAAGATAATAAATATTCTGAACATGTTGTCATTAATGCTTTAATTACAATAATTGTTCATGATTGCAATGTACTACGACTAATTATTTTTGAAGGTCATGTTCATATGTTGGGGACAACATATTTTATTACAAATAGGTATTTATGTATCGTATAGAAATATTGATTTTATAATCGATAACTCAATGACATTAGCTTTATCGTTTAGATAAAACTTTCATAGAAATAATAATTCCAAACGTTGAATTTAAATAAACTTGTATCTACAGAACTACAGAGTGTTCAAAAAAGTGCTGACAAGAACGTTTATTTGATTCATTTTGAGTTGACAATCCTAAAAAAAAAAAAAAAATTGTACGGCCCTTTGTAAAGGCACATGAATCCATCAAACTTGTAAATGTGCGATTACAATTAAACGAAATTTATAAATTAATATATGAAATATCATTTCTGGCTGTGCCAAATTCTGTTGTGGGCAGCACAATACCTCCCGCCATAGATTTCTTATCAAAAGATGCAGGAACACGGACCACCACTATTAAGAAACATTCATCCCTTCAAAAAATTTCGACACATGTCAAAATATGACATTTTGCAACCGTTTTGTTTTTTAAATAACAGGTTAGCAGATTTAAACTAAAATCTAAATATAACTTTTCTTTAACGTATTGTATTGTAAATGGTGACAGAAACAGGAAAATGTTTCAAACATAATTGTAGATAATATTTGAAACATTATTCTAATAACAAAATTTTCATTAAACCATAATTTACTGAGATATTACAAAATTACTTGATAGGGCTTCAAGTAAACTACCACTTCCGGTTATTGGATTATCACCAAAAACTAATCAGCTCTTTCAAAGGGGATACAATTAATATATACAAAATATCAAAATTTTCAGTTTAGTAGTTTTTGAGAAACCGTAACTCCAGAGATCCACACAGATTGACAGACTGACACAGACATCATCGCGAAACTAATTGTATTCTAGGGTCCCTAAAACGTGCTCATCCACTGAAAACTACCTTCCGAATTTTTAGGATGATTCCTATATCTCCCTTACAGGATGTGGTGGGAGGTAAAAACGTTTTTGTTTGAAAAATAAATGACAAATATTTTGTTAAATTTTTACATTTAACTTTTGACATTGTAACATTGGTACTGATTTGCCTAGATACCTGATGACAGCTATAACAATTGTTTGATACAGTGTTGCCAAATGTACATTTGTTTTAAGTAGCTTGTATGACTTTACCAAAGGCTGTATAAATTTTTTGCATTAGGATAATCAATTAATAGTTCTATTTTTTCTGAACAGCCTGTATATCAACAAATCTTATTATTTCTATGAGTTCTGAAACTCTATTCCACTTATTAAAACATGTACAGTTTAGTTTCAAAAGGAACTTGTTTGAACCAAAACTGTAACTATACAAAAATACAATCATTTGTTCATAGAATTTCAAATACTAATGTTGAAAAGGTTAAATAATACGAGTGAAAAGATTTACGAAGTAATAATTATAAAACAAACAACAGTAATTATATGTAAGTACTTATTCTATTTTGACAATGTTATATCTTTTAGTATAGGTGTTATAATGACTGACCAATGTTACTAAATATTATAGCAAAACGCTTCAAATATACAATATATATATAATTATAATATCAATCGGCAAAGAAGATTATTGTTTGCTAGTTTCGCACAGAAATTTTCATCTACTAATATTTAAATAACATGACAGAGTAAAATTAATATTTATCTTGTATTTGAAGTACTTTTTTATGGCAAAACGATTCACTATTAAAAACGTCATCATGTTGAAAATATATGAAAGAGTATATGTAAATATTATTACATTTGCGTGTACGTGAAATATCGTGCTACACAAAAATCAAAGCATTCAGCAAAATAAAATTCCTGTTTCGAAATTATTTAAATTTTCCCTCACACCATCATTTTTATCTGCTCTCCTCTAAAACCAGGTGGCTTACAAAAACAAAACGCATTCAAAACAATAAAACAAAATACAGAAGATAACAAAAACAATTCCCCAAAGCTGGTTTTACGCTGGAAAATAAAAACATGAAACAGAATTATTATTCACGAGATGTACAGAGTTTTAGCAGTTTAAATAATAAAGACAGGGGTCTTTTTTACCCTTATTTGCATCCCAAATTTGATTAAAGGGATGAAACTTCATCAGAAATGGTTAATTGGGGTGTAGGTAACCGAGACAATATGACAAATATTAAATTTGGGCTGAGTTCATAATTAAATACATTTTGCTGCGTCAAACGCATACAAATGATTTTACCGAAAAATGCCTCAAGTAAAAGTTAGAGAAAATTAAATTTATTGTAAGTTTTATTTAATGAATTTCTCTCTAAAATAATTCAGAAACCTTTAATTGTTGTAATCAATACATTGTTGTAATCAATACATTGTTGTAATCAGCGTTTCTGAATTCACTTTGAGAACATTTTCTAACAATTTCAAATTGATAAATAATATAATCTCATTGTAATCATATGCGTTCCTAGAATACTGTAAGCCCATTGGGGATGTCTGTTTTATAATTGAAAACGAACAACGCATTCGTTTTGTGATAAAATTTCCAACAATACAAACGTCATGCTTAATCCCTATAAAAGCAACATTATTCCCTGGGAAATAAAACGAAAGAGCTGGCAATTCACATTATAATTCTCTTCTTGCATTTGCATTAAAATCGTATAGAACGCCGAGTTTTCTGTACCGCTATACTCGACGATTATACTGGATGCGTCAAATTTTAAAATGATTTGAAGTTGTTGACAAATTTGTATCAAAGTCGTGTAACACTTACGGAATAATTAGTAGTAAAGTATTTGTTTCTTTTAAATATTTTGCAGTAAAGCGATATAACGAATTGAACATATTTTAACGTCACGGGTACTCGCATTGATTCTATTGGCCAGAAATATGAAACGTGCAAGTCGCGCGTCTGCCGTTGCGTCCAACGCCAATTGTGGGCTAAAATAGAACTTCGAAATGTCATTTCATTTATTTTGTTTGTTGGAATTTAAGATTATATTTGTTGGGCTTCTATTAATTGTTTCATAATTTCACTGTTTTATTGTGCTATGTTGAAAATCTATTGAATAAAATTGTATGTTGAGGTTAGGTTACATCACTACTAGCGCCACTGTTCTCAAACTTTCGTATAAATCGTATGATGTTTATTCGAATATAATAAAGCAAAATATTCTAAAATTGCCAAAGGAATTTTATCTTTATTTATATTAAGTTTAATCGTTGTAAATTAATATTTATAATAAGTAAATATTATTTTTACATTAAAAAATATATAATATCTACAATCATGAAAAATCGTTGTTTTAGTGCCACTGGAGTAATACCAGTGACGTCACACAAACTTTGAAAAATCATATCTCCGGCAATATATGAAATTTTCGCGTCGGGTTTTCACTGATCGTCATATTATTCTAATAAAAAAAAATCTGATGTGGCCAGCACATAACCTCCCGCCCAATACTACTCTTAAATGGTACAAAATAGTATTTGATGATACAGAAACATACCTTCTTATTTGTTTATTTTCTATTTATATTTGATAATTTTAATTTTCTTTCGTATATTTATTTAATTTTTTGACATATTTCACTAAGAAAACAGCTTCACAATCACAATGACATGTGTCACATTTCGTAAAAAATTGAAAATTTTCCATGGTGTACTAGGAATGCAAGATTTGTGAAATCTAATTTCTTTATATTTTATTATCTCTAAATCTAATGAAAATTATTAAAATTAGTGTAATCAAAACAAATGTAGAATTAAATATTCTTCAACTTTCAAAATAACATAAATTGTTGAAAAAGGAAATTTAACCGTGTTTTTCACGAAAAACTGTTAAGGGCTTCAAGTAAACTGCTACTTCCGGTCGACCAATTTTATCCAAAATCTAATCAGCTCTTCATTTAAATATAAGAAGCAATAATTCAAAAAATTGTATTTTTTGGTATTATAGTATTTGAGTTATGCGAGACGAAAAAATTGCCACAGACTACACACACACACACATACATACATACATACATACATACATACAGACATCATCGCGAAAATAGTAAAATCGTATTGTAGGGACCCTAAAACGTGCTTATTCATTGAAAACTCACTACCCAATTTTCTGACCAAAAACAATACCTCCCTTACCTAGAGGTAAAAATTGGTTTATGGGTCCATTAAAAATGTATGAAACAGATTTAGATTTATATATTATTGTGTTGTTTTATTTTCTGTAGAAATTTCGTAGAAGATTGTAATGATATAATGTTGAATTTTAGATTTCATTTCTGCAAAATAAATAAATCAAAATCTGTTTTATTAAATGATATTATTCGTTTATGTGTAATTTTTATATGGAGTAAATAGCTCTGTGGTAACGCATCGGACTGTGGATCATAAGATACTCGGTTCGAACCTCATAGCCAACAAATTTTCGAAAATAATTTCCGAAAATTTTCACTATATAAAATTACTTCTGTGGCGCCTCCACCATTACCAACATTGGAGGCCGTTATTTGACGGCCGGTAACTGCATTTTACGCTCTAAAATATAACATAATACCGAGATCTGCATTGAACAGTGCCACTTATATTTATTTATTTGTTTAATTTTCCAAATAAATATTGATTTTGTATACCTATATAAATTGATGACGATAACTTTCAAAACAAGTATTAAAAATAATAACTGTATTAATATTAAATGCAAATCGACAAAAAATTATGTGTTCAACACGGCAACAAATAACTATTAAAAATTAATATTGAAAGTACAAAAAAAGTCTTGTTTATCTGAAATTCATTTGGGACATAAAAACATAACACGAACTAAATACAAACAATTACACATATTTTTCTCTCTAAAAAAGTAAAAACAAAACAAACAGTTCCCAAAATCATTACAAATTCAAATGAGCCCTGGAGAATGTCACATACAAACATACATCCATATACAATATTCCAGTGAAGCCCAAAATTTATATTCAACTTTTTTACAATATTTTTTGCAGTACACAATTTTTTCTTATCTGAAATGTGTTGCAATATATTATGTCATATATACACATTAAGTACGATATATACGATCATAAAAATTGTACCAGGGGTACTAAAAAGTTCTTGGGGCAACAATAAATGCGAGATCTGCACGGAACAAAATCGAACTTTATTTTTTTAAACGTTATTATTAATTTTATTCACATATTTTTCCATTTTGCGAAGCAGACGGATTGTTTTATTTAAAATGGTCTTTAAGATGTGTGATGCATTTGTTTTGATGTCATAATAGTCTGAAAACGGCGTCCTTTCAGCACTGATTAAGGAGTTAGGCGAGTTAGGAGGTTGAGAGCAAAATGAATTGACAAAGCTGAATATTAAATATGTTACAAATGACAATATCACGAAACATAAAAATATTATCACGCCAGTTGCAATTTGCGCACTTTCAACGAGCAGACTTTGATTTATATTTTGTGTTGTCAAGTGTTCCTGTATAATTTTAGAGAAAAACGCTTCAAATAAAAATTGTGGACAATTAAATTTCCTACAATTATTATTTGAAGCATTTTTCTCTAAAATAATTCAGGGAAATGTTACAAGCTGGAATATCTTTACAACATTTTTACTGTTATCTGCGCAGATATATCCTCGTACAAATTGTGCTATCGTCGGCGTCCGTGTATCTATGTACGTATGTGTGTAATATGTACAGAGCCCCAGCACTCTAGATCCGTGATTATCTTATCTCTACCACGTACGAAGGGCTGTCACAGCCAACTAATTTATGAGGCGCTACTAACAAAGGTTAAAATTCACCCGTTTGATACGCTAGGTTTTTGCATGATGTGTGATTGCTTTATGGAATATTTTAACAGGAGATTTTGTGCTGGCAATTGTTTCAGAGATGTTCAAATAAATAAATATAATTAAGGAGAACAATTTGAATTTTTACTCACAAAAATTGGTTAAGTTTAAATGATCATATCTCGAGAACAACAAAAGATATTCGAATTCTGTTTTAATATTTGGAATCTGCTACCTTTTCTTATTAAAATAAATATACCGTGTATCCCACGTAAAGGTTGGCATAGGCAAATAACATGTAAAATCAGTTTTTTGTAAATAAAAAGTGTCCGGCAAAAAAGTATGCATCCAAATTTTATATCACAATACTGCCAATATCCCTACATCTTATTTAATACAGATTACTTTAATTTAATACCGCAATTTAATGAAATTAATAATAATAATTCCTAATTTTCCGCCTACTCTTTTTATTGCTACTGACGTGTAGTGTTTGCAATTTGTTTTAAATATTTTAATCTGTCACTGTCATCAAGAATACATTAAATGTCGAGAACCGTGTAAATATTATTAGAATGTATTATGGGGGCGCAGTACAAGATAAATATCTGAATACACCACAGGAATGAACGCTGAATGGTTTCCATCGCCAGAAATTGGCAGTGACAGATAAAAATATTTAAAACAAATTGCTGGCACTATACGTCAGTAGCAATAAAAAGAGTAGGCGGAAAATTAGGAATTATTATTATTAATTTCATTAAATTGCGGTATTAAAATAAAGTAATCTGTATTAAATAAGATGTAGGGATATTGGCAGTACTGTGATATAAAATTTTTGCCGGACACTTTTTATTTACAAAAAACTGATTTTACATATTATTTGCCTATGCCAACACACGGTATACACGAGGTAGAATTGTAACGTAATGTATAGGGGTTAAAATGCTATTTTTTATATAGCTGTATTTTTTTACCTATTCACTGTACAGCAACCACTGAAATACAGTAATACTGGAATGCTAACTTGTAGGTTTTTACGAAAGCGAAAAACGAGTCTGAGACAGATAAGGCCATTCTTCTTTGTCTAACTCTTGTTTGTAGAGTGGTTGCCATGTAAAAACATTGTACAACTAAGACAGAGAGCCCAACAACTAGCTGTCACATTTTCAATGTTAATTTGCGTTCCAGTATTATTATATTTCAGTGACAGCAATAGTACAAATAAAAAAGCTGGTTAGAATTTAAATGCATGTAATATGACCCATATGGTTTATTTTCTAACACCTCTCAATAAATGCTCTATAACTATGGCGATTTTAAAGAAGGAAAGTAACAGATTACCCACTAGTGGGTATAATTTTGAGGAAAGTCACTACTGAGTATTTTTTAATTTATAACAATAATAATAGCACACAACACCTTGGTAACTACTTCGATTTACATTTTAATTTAAAATTTAAAGCATATGTCACTGTCAAATAATATTTCTTTATTAAATTTTTCATTTATTAAGAGGTGTTGGATAAAACGTTATACTTCACACGTGGGCAAAGTGGATGTACCCACTCGATAAAATTATCACACTCAGCCTCCGGCTTCGTGTGCTAAAATTTCTCTAAAGGGTAATTCCTTACTTTGTCCACTTGTAAAGTAAATAACTATTAGGAAATTGTAATACGAACATGGAAAATTAAACGAAACAAAAAATATTTGACATTTCATGAAACATATATAGATTTGAAATAAAAGAATTTTGGGAGCTTTTTCCACTTATATATATTGATTTATTTATTACAGTGTTGTATTGTTTATTGTAGAAATTTCGTTGAAGATTGTGATGAAATAATGCCGAATTATTAAATAAATAATAGTTATTTACTTTACAAGTGAGTAAAGTAAGGAATTACTGATAATTTTATCAAGAGGGTAATTCCACTTTGCTCACGTGTGAAGTATAATGTTTTATCCAACAGTGATAGTGATAAATGCTTTAATTTTTTAAATTTATTATTGTTATAAATAAAAAAAATACACACTAGTGACTTTCTTCAAAATTATACCCACTAGTGGGTAATCTGTTACTTTGGTTGTTCAAAATCGCTATAGTTATAGAGCATTTATTGAGAAATTTAAATAAATTTAAAACTGTTTTATGAAATGATAAATATTTTTCGTTTCCGTTTAATTTGTTATGACCGTGTTAGAATGTTTCTAATAAATATTAATTAATTAATTATTTTAATCAAATAGAGCTTATTGTATGCGTTTTTAAATTCTGAACTACTTTTGTATTTACACTTTTGTTGTAAAGTGAATAGATAGAATGGTACATCAAAATAAAAAATAACATTCATTATAGTTTGTATTTAAATGATCATATCTTAAAAACTGGAAGAGATATTACAGTGCGGTTTTAAAATTTGGATTCTATGTATCTTTCTTGATATTATAGCATATATTGTGTAGCTCATATTTTAGTAGTCTCATGGAAATTAGCCTATTCCTCTAACTCAAATTTCTGGTGGAGGCGATGAAATTTCCACCAAATAAAAATTATCTCCGGCAATATCTTTTCACTAACCTATTTGGGGGGCGCAATTTGACGGACCTGCTCCTCAAAAAAAATATATATTGAGTTCCACTGGTTCCATTTCGAATCCGTTTCCCACTGTCCAATAATTGAGAACGCTTTCTTCTGACTCAGCTAAATAAATAAAAAAATTCTTTCATTTGACATGTCTCCTTGTGACGTACAGTGTTGACATCTCCACGATAGGGGATGAAATAAATAGGGTTGTGCTTCTACGACGGAGGGTGAAGAGAGACGTAGAGGGTTATCTTCTCTCGCGGAGAAGGAGAGAATCTTTCGGCCTCTTCCGGTTCCGGTTGCACAAAGATGATTTGTCGAAACTTCCGCTGAGAGTTGAGCGACGGAACTGATGCTTTGATTATTGTGCAGAACTGGAGGTAATTGTTAGTTGGGACACTGTTAGAAATATCTATTTGTTTAGATAGTTTAACCTATAAATATACATTTTTAAATGTTCAGTTATTGACTTATTAGTGGAAGAGGAACTACAGTAGTAGAAATAAAAATCTTGTGTGGGCACCACACTACTTTCTTATACAAATAAAACCAACTGAATATGTATGACTTGTTCCTTACGTATAACTATTGTGACATTTATTTGACATATGGATATTATATCTGTTTAATTTTGTGTTCTCAGCTATGATGTTATTTTAAAATACTAAACAATATCTAGTCTTTAAAACTTTCTAACTAATAATACAAATACTGTAAGTGACATTTAACTCACGGGCGTAGATAAAATATTTTACACATAATTACAAATTTTGGGCATTATTGGGTTAGGCATATTTAATAATTTAAATTAAGAAAATTATTTAAATTAAAAAAGAATGTATCAAAAGGTTAGTACTAGTAAATTGTTTACTAGAAAATAAATTAAATACTCCTCCAAACTTGAAATTTATTACTCATGTATAATTTAAACATGAATAAACTCATTGCTGTAGTACGCATCGTAATATGTCTTATATTTATCGAAATATGTCGATTTGAATATTTTTCAAAATACGGAAATTTCCCCAAATATGACTTAAAATTGTAAATTTTTTTTACTACATTTCTTTATAATATTCGCGCCAGGAAACCCCTTGCAGCAAAGCGCATCGTCATATCTCTAATATTTTTCTAGATATGACGATTTTTTATATTTTCCGAAGAGCAACTTTGAGGGGCTGTAATTCGAAAACTATACAAGATATCGAAAAATATCTTCAGTTTTGTGTTTTTCGTGTCATTTATAATAAATTAGTAAATTTTAAAAATTTTGAAATTTTTATGAATATTTTTTCAAAATTTCTATTGGAGATATCTCAACAAATATGAAAGATACAGACTTGCAGTGTTCACCAATCGATTCAGCTCAACGAAATACATAAACCCTGAAAATTTCATAAAATTCGGACAACCGGTTAAAATGTTAGAGCAAAAGTCTTAAAATGGCCAAATTCAGGCCAAACGTCAAGGGGTATCTATTGACTTTTTGGACAAAAAACGCCATTTACAGACTTTTTGCTCTAACTTTCCATCCCGTAAAGCGATTTTTATGAAACTTTGCATACTTATGTATTTCGACGAGCTGAATCGATTGGTGAACACTGCAAATCTGTATCTTTAATATTTGTCGAGTTATCGCCGATCGAAATTTTGAACAAAAATACAAAAAAAATTCAAAATTTTAAAAATTTGCTAATTTGTTATATAAGGCACCAGAAACGCTAAACTGAAGAGAATTTTTAGATATCTCGTGTAGTTTTTGAATTACAGGCCCTTAAAGTTGCACTTCGAAAAATACCAAAAATCGACGTATCTCGAAAAATATTAGAGATCTGACGATGCGCTCTGCTACAATGGGTTTCTTAGCGCTTATATTATATATATAAAGAAATGTAATAAAAAAATATTACAATTTTAAGTGAGGATATTCTATGAGTCAAATTTTTCTATCGGTATGTGAATCTGTACTGAATGATTAATAATTACAGTTTCTGTTATTTTTTATTCCCATAGCAACTAAAATTAGTTTATTAAACATATAATTCAGTTTTGTCAAAACAAACAAAATCTGGTGGGGGCACCACTCTACTTTCTTATACAAATAAAACCAACTGAACACGTATGACTTGTTCCTTGCGTATGACTTTATTTTAAAATAGAAATCTATTATACTTTGTATAAGAAAGTAAAAATATGCGAAATGTCGAACAAAATTTCTTTGTGTCTTTATAGGTTGTATATAAACACTACCAATAATTTTCATGGGGTTTCTGTTGCAGAAGACGTCCAGCAGGTATCCAGGATGTCAAGTGGATGTGAAGGTACCGGTCTCGTGGCAGAGGTTGGTCGAGATGGTGCACTAAGTCGGTGGGCCCTTGGAAGTGCTGTTCTGGTAGCATTAGCTGCTTCGGAGATCTCTGGAGCTGGGACGATTGCTGCTTTACCCATTGCCTTTCTTACTGTAACCACATCAGGTTAGTCGACATTTTATTTGTTAATAATATATAATAAATTGAAAAAATCTAAGGATAAGAACAATCTAAATAAAATATTAATATATTAAAGAACAAATCTAAATACTTATTTCTATAATTGAGTTATTATGATCAGCAGAAGCAAAGGGGATACAATCAAAATACATAACTTATCAAGATTGAATCCGATAGTATAATTATTTAATTATGTGCCTTGCATTGTGGCCATTTATCAATGTTGGTAATAGTTATTTATGTATCAAGGCACTGAAGTTCAATTTTTTATCATGAATATGGAATTTAGTTGCCGAGGCCCGTAATAAACCATGTGAGTGATAAAAAGGAATTTCAGTGCCGAGGTACATATTAATTTTTATTTGAAATCTAAAATTCGTAAAAACTGTAAAAAAAATTACAATATAGGTTAAGTTTATACATCTGTCAGTTGTCAATTGAAACTGCCAGTCAGTGTTGCCAACCTCGAGAAGTGATGTTATCGTAAATAACACTCAAAATTATGTGATTTGTCCTCAATTTCGTCATCGGAATTAATTAGTTAATTCTTCTTGTAAATTTTGTTTTAAGTTACGACCAAATTTACTATAGTACGTCAAATTTATTCTAATTGTACAATAATTATTTAACGGTTGCCAACACTGGGATGTTCAAAATCGTCGTATAATGGGTTACTTTAGTGCCGGTTTCTGAGCTTTTAATGACGATTTTTGAACACTTTAGTGCCGATTTCAAATAAAGTTCTTTTATCGCATATAGTTTTTATTATTTAAATCTGGTTCAATTTTATAAAACCATTCGTAAATTAATTATATCTTTGTGCTTTGATAGGCTGAAAATTTCCATGGAACACATTTTCTTATAATATTTTCTTCCCTTTATACCCCCGTTGGGTATATTTTGATATCTCATTTATTTGTTAACATATTTGAAGAATAAAATATGAGTGACAACAAATAGTTCAATCGAATCCTATATCTAAGTCTTGCCGTTGTATAACTGCTTTTAAATAACTCAAAGACACATTTTCTTACAGTATTTTCTTTCCTTAACATGGCTTCGTTGAGTATATTTTGATATCTCATTTATTTCTTAACACATTTGAAGAATAAAATATAAATATCAACAAATAGTTCAAATGAATCATATATCCAAGCTTTGCCGTTATATAGTTGCTGAAAAATAGCTGAAAAGTACATTTTCTTGTAGCATTTTCTTTCCTTAACACTACCCCGTTGAGTATATTTTTATATCTCATTTATTTGTTAACATATTTAAAGAATAAAATATAAATGTCAACAAATAGTTCAATCGATTCCTATATACAAATCTTGTCGTTATATAGTTGCTGAAAAATAATTGAAAGAAACATATTCTTATAGAATTTTCTTTTCTTAACACAGCCTAACTATCAGTTATTATGTTTTAAAAAATATTGAAAGATATTGAAAGACCTGATGATGTATTTATTTGTACAAATATATATTTATTTGTTATAAAGTTTCCAGAAGAAGAGCAGTAATAAATAAAATATTCTGAACGTCTAAAACAATTTTAGTTTCCATTGGTGTAGCGAATACAATATAAATAATGGCTGTCGAATATACGAGAGGAAAGGCAGTAGCGAGTAGGAAAGAAACTGTTAAAATGAAATTTTTTGTTCCGTTTTGCGGTTATATTGAAGTAGAGGCCACATAGAATGCCCTGGAATTTCTTCAAGATGCTACAGAGAAGAATGTTTCTTTAAAACGAACGCGGTGCTCTACATAGTTACTGCAGAATTTTATACTAAATACAAACAATATAACTAAACATCTCCTTTGACGTGTAACTCAAAATGTTCAATTATTTTCTGGACACACCTTTTACAATCCTATGAACGTCATTGTGTAGTGTTGCCGCGACAATTTTAATCTGCTCTTCACAAAAACCGTTATCCCCAGAAAAGGGGCGCGCGACCAACGGGTGAGGTTATATGAAATGATTACTTGCTCTGTGGCAAATTTAGTTTTTGTAGGTTTTACTCGCGATGGTTTTTACTTGGGTATAATTACAGCAAAAGAAATAAAGGTTATTAAATTATGTAGACGAGTGGATAATTTTTCCATAATGAGCTTAAGGATGCTTTCGTTACTTTTAGGGTAATTGTGACAAATTTCCACGCCCTTATTACTTCACATCATGCATTTTTTTGGGGGGTTGTTGTTTGACGGCACGTGTAAATATACCGTGTGTCCCACGTAAATGTTGGCATAGGCAGTTAACGTGTAAAATCAGTTTTTTGTAAATAAAAAGTGCCCGGCAAAAAATTATGCATCCAAATTTTGTATCATAGTACTGTAAATATCCCTACATCTTATTTAATACAGATTACTTTATTTTGATACCGCAATTTAATGAAATTAATAATAATAATTCCTAATTTTCCGCCTTCTTTTTTCATTGCTACTGACGTATAGTGCCTGCAATTTGTTTGAAATATTTTAATGTCACTATCAATTTCTGGCGATGGAAACCATTCAGCGTTTTATTCCTGTGAATTATTCAGATATTTGTCTTGCACTGCGCCCCCATAATACATTCTAATAATATATACACGGTTCTCGACATTTAATGTATTCATGATGACAGTGACAGATTCAAATATTTAAAACAAATTGCAAGCACTATACGTCAGTAGCAATAAAAAGAGTAGGCGTAAAATTAGGAATTTATTATTAATTACATTAAATTGCGGTATCAAAATAAATTAATCTGTATAAAATAAGATGTAGGGATATTGGCAGCATAGTGATATAAAATTTGGATGCATAATTTTTTGCCGGACACTTTTTATTTAAAAAAAATGATTTTACATGTTATTTGCCTATAACAACATTTACGAGGGACACACGGTATACCGAAAACTGTTAAAGCATCTTAAAAACTGTTGACATATTATAGATTTTTTGTATGTAGTAGTGAGTCAGTTCTGCAATTGCAGATCCTAGCAATTATATATTTGAGAAGCAAAGTACCCAGTCGTCAATTGTGCCTCAAAAAATTCTAGTTTATACAGTACAGCAAAATTTTGAAATGACTCAAGTTCGATTACGGGGCATTTAGGGCTATAACCTATCGTTTAATTTAGCTAAATTATATATGTGTCGATTCCTCAATCATTCTTCTATACTTGATTAAATTTTCAAATAATTTTATTAGCTGGTTTAAGAAATACAGCATTATTAGTTATATGTACCATATGTTGTAATGTTAATCTGCTTAGCACCTCCACCAAAATTTTCTTCAAAATATTTAGATAATTTTTTATTCAAAATCTATACAAGATACGAAAAAATTGTATATGACCGGAAATATTCTATTTAATTAGCTCTATTACACAGTATTTTTTTGAGTCCATTTCAACCACTCCCAATTCTACCTATTTTTAAGTCATTTGTAAAAATTATTTATTTTTTGCGAAAAACTATTTTATTCTTGTACTCTCTCATTATTCACTTGAACATAATGCTTTTATGAATGAAATAGTTAAGTAAGTGATGTATATCTGCAATTGCGTAACCGGTTAATTATACATTTGCGATTTCGAAATAGTGATTTGTAAATAGAATAGTTATTTACTTTACAAGTGGGCAAAGTAAGGAATTACCCACGAGAGAAATTTTAGCACACGAAGTTGAATCCTAAGTATGATAATTTTATCGAGTAGGTAATTTTACTTCGCCCACATGTGAAGTATAACGGTTTATCCAACATCTCTTAATAAATGAAAAATTTATTGAAGAAATATTATTTGACAGTGACATATACTTTAAATTATGTAAATTAAAATGCCAATCGAAGTAGTTATTATGTTGTTGTGTGTTATTATTATTGATATAAATAGGAAATCAAAATTATACCCACTAGTGGGTAATCTGTTACTTTCTTTGTTTAAAATCGCCATAATTATAGATCACTTATTGAGAGGTGTTGGTTAAGCAATAATATGTAAGCAACAAATCATGATTTATAAAAGGTTTTGTTAAATTCGTAGCCTTGATTCTGATTGATTGTATTCTTCTACTTATATGCTTAAGAGTCTGCTATTGACACATTTTGATCTTGCTATAATTTTTGTTTCCTCCAATTTTTTTTTTTCAAAGACATGACTAGTTACAGCAGATTTCTATGTTTTACAAAACTTAATCCAAAAGTCTTGTATGAATATATTTACTATAAGTTCTGAAAGTTTTTTCAAATTAAAGTTATATATTTGAGTTATCTTTTACTATATCACGAAAAGTACTTCATGCAAAACTTAAATAATTCTACGTCTATTAATAATTCCAACTACATTCAAAAGTATCAAAACAGCTTTGTTAATAATTAAATACTTATCTCAACTCAACAATAACTTACCTCCACTTCAAAGGCCCTATTCTTCACTTTAACTTACCACTTACCTCCCCGCTTTTCCGAGCACAGTTTCCGGGAGGAACTCCGGAACCCCCTTCCCGGAGCTGTTACATTCCGGGTTGTGATATGCTGATGGGTACCGGAACACCGTGGCTCTAATTAAACGGCAGACAGGTTTATTATGGTTATTAGTGCACATTGAGAAGACAAGATATACTGTACTATACATTGTTGCCAGTAGTTCATCCTTCTTAGAAATGAGGAAAGAATAGTATTTTTACTTTCTTATACAAAGTATAAGAAGTATTGGATTCATGAAAAAAAATCGCTGACGAGATTTTTGCGGAAATACATATTTTGACGTCTACTGAATCCGTTAAGACCAATTTCTCAATGATGTGTGTGTGTGAGGATGGATGGATGGATGGATGTCCGTGTGCGCAATGTCTCATGAACAAGACAAGATATGTAAAGTTATAAGTTTCATGAAAATATGAAGAGCTGAATTGATTTTGAATGAAATTGAAAAACCGGAAGAGGAAGTTTACTGGACATACAAAACAATAAATTTCATTTATTTCAAAAATAGAATCAGCTGTAAGGAAAAGTTTCAAATGAAAGATATTAGCAAAAGTATTTGGAATATAAAATGTTATTTACACTTTTCTTGTACATGCTTCTAATTTTGAAAAAAACTAAATTATGTTTTTAATAATATATTTCAGTAATCTTAGTTACACTGGAAACAAAAGCTAAATAGTATATTACGTACCGTGAACTGTAAGTGATAGTTTTTAGGTCGAGAATGTAGTTTGGGATGTCGAGACCCGTACTGTAAGTTACCCATTAATAACAAAATTTAAACACAGTAAGTGGAACTTTTATTGCACAATTGGTTTCCATGGTTACATCATTTACTTACCTTCCACGGTGGATGGTAAGTGAAACTTACCGTTCATGGTGGACGGTAAGTAAATATATATATCATTCAAATTTTATTTTTAACTTCAATCTGACAGCTGTTAATTTTGATATCTATTTTTCTTTTTCTTATATTTACGCAGGTATTGCAAAAAATATCTTACTAACCTCGAACTGTAAGTGATTTTTTAGGTCTCGAATGTTTAGGAAATCTCGACCCTACGGGTCTTGACATCCCAAACTACATTCTCGATCTAAAAACTATCAGTTCACGGTACGTAATATACTATTTTTTCAAAAATAGAATCAAGTGTTAAAAAAAAGTGTCAAATGAAAGATGTTGGCAAGAAAATTTGAAATATAAAATGTTATTTGTACTTTTCTTGTACATGCTTCTAATTTTGAGAAAAACTAAATTGTGTTTTTAATAATATATTTCAGTTATCTTAGTTACACTGGGAACAAAAGCTAAAATAATTTTTTACATCTATGTGTCAAACGCGTCAAATAATTGTGAAGTGTCAAAAATATGTGTCGTTTTAAATATTATAAAAGCAATATTTGTATTATTAGTTAAAAAGTTTTAAGGACTAGATATTAATAAATATTTTAAATTAACATCATAGCTGAGAACACAAAATTGAAGGTAAAATTTCTACATGTCAAATAATTGTCACAATAGTTATATACAAGGAACAAGACATGCATGTTCATTTGAATTTATTTGTATAAGAAAGTATACCAGATTTTTGCATATACGATTTGAAAGTTGTACATTTTTATCTTCCGCTAAACTACAAGTAAGGTATAGAAATCGTTAATAAATTCAATGTCGGAATGTTATTTTCACTGTTTTGCGAAGATGTCTGAATTTATGATACAAATAAATTGAGTACAACAATTTTCCTGTTGTAAGATCAAAACAAATATTTTTAAGTTGTTCTAAATGTCTTAATTGAGCTAAATGATATGATTCTGATAATATATTCTATTTAACAATCTGCGTCGACTAGGTGGACGGTATAAGCTCCGATGTCCAAGCAACAACATTATTAAATTTGAGTCTAATCCCTCACGTGACAGAATTATAATGAAGTCAAACAGGACCTTATCAGGATTCACTCAAGGTTTCGCCTGGTCGATATTTCGTTACCGTAACCACCAGCGGTCGTGGTCTTGCACAGCGGTTACGGTTTACCGGTTATCGGTTACGCATTCGGTTACTGTATAAATTGCTGTAATAAATACAACGGGAAATTCATACCTAAATATATCCATACTGTAATTATAATAAACACTTGCTTTCCACCTTGAGATGTGCTACTTCACCTGCAATTTTCATTATGATCTTTGTGAATACTATGTTGAAAATATGAGTCTTATAAAACTGAAAATCTTCACTAACTTTAAAAATAGAATATACGTACAGCCAAAATAAAATTGTTAAATCTTCTTCTTTGCGGTGTACAACTCTGCATGCAGTAAAAGTCACGTTCCTCAAGACGACGTCTAACATTTATTATTTTCATTATACGTACAAGTTAGAAGGCTTGTGACACCTATATAAAGTTATTTTAACACGACACGAATGGGGACACGGATAGCTCGTGCCCGGAATTTCCAACCGGAGTTTTATAAATTACTTTAAGATACCGGAAGTTTATAACCCATGTGTAGGGCGACGCTAGGAATTAAATTAATTTTTGAGGAAAATATTGCTGGTGAAAATTTATTTTTACTTTATTTGGAAACATTCTTACAAACTTTTTCATCCTTAATGACTGCTGTATATGATTATATGTTCAATAACTTATAACAACAATTGAAGCACGCTTTTGATAATCAGAAACATTCAATTCACACACTCATTCGGTAAAATATACAAAGAAAAACTATGGCTTGTCCCGGGCGTAACACATCAAAAACATTTTAAAAATAATACTATTTAGTTTATAAAATGTTTCGTCTACGACCGTTCTTAAAAGGTGCCCTTTTAACGATTGCTTACCAAGTTAAAAGTATCACTTTCTGACACTAGTATTAAAAGTAGCATAGCAACGTGTTAAAAGTGATTTTATTGTTATTTCTAATAACGATTTGCACCAATAAATCAATAAATATAACCCTGCCTGTCAAAATATCCTTCTAAATTTTTTAGTATTTACTAATACACTAGGAAGATCGTAGATAAAATTTTGTATGATATACGTGTTAACAGTGATTTATTTCGTTCGTAGGGTTGTTTTACTCGACTACTCCTCGTTTTACAAACTTCCCTACTTACTCATAAAATGTCACTTTTAACACTTATATCATAAATAACTATTATCTACGACTGTTGTTAAAAGTTGCCCTTTTAATGATTGCTTACCAAGTTAAAAGTTTCTCCCGTGGGTAATTCCTTACTTTGCC
The DNA here is from genome assembly GCA_963942605.1 of Poecilus cupreus. Classification (NCBI taxonomy): domain Eukaryota; kingdom Metazoa; phylum Arthropoda; class Insecta; order Coleoptera; family Carabidae; genus Poecilus; species Poecilus cupreus. Next base: position 26,095,252 of record OZ012724.1, on the reverse strand, counting down.
AACTTGTAAAGTAAATAACTATTTCCTGCACTTGTTAAAGCTGTGGCAAAAAGTTTAAAATGAAAAATATTCAAATAATTATAGAGGTTATGAGAATCATCAAATAATTGGACAATCAAATACAGATTTGTTGAAGAATTTAGGAATTCCTGGCAATGAAAACATAGAGTATAATTTTTATTCAAACAATAAAATCTGTGTCGGGAAATGAGCAAACAAATTGACACCTTTATTTGCGTTCTCAGTCCTGGGAAATTGTACCAAGTCAAATGTTATCATCAAATATTTGCTTTCGCCCACGACTTTGCCCTGTTGCCCTGATACCGTCGTTAGCTTTACTCCATATGATGACTGTAAAGAATTTAGTTGAATAAAAATTAGTTTATTCCTCTCGTAGTTTCCCGGGTGAAGTTTCGTCGCCCGAGGCGACTTTAAGCTGTGGTTCTCTGTGAAATCCCGCGTGTTTCCTCAGATGTTTTGTGTGTGTTCCGCTTTAGTTGTCTTTGTCTTTACTGAGGGATTTTGCCTGAAACGAGAGGGAAAAAAGATGCGGTGTACCTTTGTGTTTTTGAAGGCAGCCCGAAGGGAGAATGTGGAATGTTTTTGTTGTAGAAATATGTTTTTATTGTGAAATTCCGCGAAATAAAAACGCGGTATAATTTTTTATGTTATTTTAACTTTATGATGGATGTTATTTAGAATTCTTATCAGATTTTCGGGCACATCTGACACTGCAAATATGTTTTGAAGCCTTTTAAATCTGCAATGATATTTGCAAGGAAACAATGACAAGAGTTTTCAACAATTAGTGGTTGAATTCAATTATAATCAAGAAATCTTCTATCATAAGGTATAGGGTGTAAAATGTCTCTTAATCATATACAAATTTCGCCCATTCATTTTGTAGTTTAATATTCTTCTTCTTCAGAATCTTCTTGTTGATGATGGTATTCCAGGTGTCTTTTGGTCTTCCACGATCCCTCTTTATCTTTACGTTTATCATCCAAATTTATTTTTATTATATGGCTCCACTATGCTAGTTGTCCTGTTTCTATGAAGTCTCAATATTTCGTTCTAGTATTATTATTCCTTGTATTTTTCTTAGATATTTCATTCTTTGAGACAGTACCCAAGACTGTATTATACTGGGTGTAGATTTGAAATGTGGAATATGGGGATTTCAATGCTATTTTTTTTATATTGCTGTAAATTTTTACCTATTCACTTTACAACGAAAGTGTAAATACAAAAGTTGTTCAGAATTTAAAAATTCATGCAATCAGGCTCATTTGGTTACCTAAATATTGGTATTTCACGATATAATCAATCAAATTAAAATTGATATTTATTAGAAAAATTGTTAATGTTAACACGGTCATGGAAATACAATACAAATAAAAAAATAAAATAAATATATCATGACGCCTTTTACCCATTATGGGTGTGGCACTCTGCTTGTGCAGATCTCGGTAAGTGATATATTTTTGCGTATGAAATGCGGTTACCAGCTGTCAAGTCATATCCCCCAAAGTTGTTAGTGAAGAAAGAACCACAGGGATAAATTTAAATTGGCAACTGTCGGCAGTGGGATTCGATCTGAGGATCTCACGATCCACAGTCCGATGCGTTATCACGGTGCTATTTACCCCAAAAAAGAAAAATGTTTGACTTTTCCGAGAATGGATTTAGATTTATTTATTAAAGTGTTGCCTTATTTTTTGTATAAATTTCGTAGAAGATTGTAATGATATAAAAGCGAATTTTAGAGTTCATATATTTTCATTTATTTCTGTTAAATAAATAAATTTTATCCAACACCTCCCAATAAATGCTCTATAACTATGGCGATTTTAAACAAGAAAAGTAATAGATTATCCACTAGTGGGTATAATTTTGAGGAAAGTCACTAGTGAGTATTTTTTATTTATAACAATAATAATAACACACAATACCTTGGTAACTACTTCGATTGACATTTTAATTTAGACAATTTAAAGCATATATCACTGTCAAATAATATTTCCTTAATAAATTTTGCATTTATTAAGAGATGTTGGATAAAACGTTATACTTCACACGTGTGCAAAGTGGAATTACCCACTCGATAGAATTAACACACTCAGCCTTCGGCTTCATGTGCTAAAATTTCTCTCGTGGGTAATTCCTTACTTTGCTCACTTCACTTGTAAAGTAAATAACTATTAACCTGCTTTTGAAATGACAAATAATTTTCGTGTTTGCCTAATTTTGAATATTGATTTTAATTTGATTAATATATCGTGGAATACTAACAATTGGTTAACGTATTTTTAAATTCTGAACAATTTTTGTATTTATACTTTTGCTGTAAAGTGAATAGAGAAAAATTTACAGCAATATCAAAAAAATTGTGCTGAAATCCCTATATTCCACATTTCAAATCTACATCCTTTTTTCTTTATATTGTTACTTCTGGTTTCGAACTTATGTTCCAAATCATACTGTTTTGTGATGTCATGCATACTCGTACTATTTATTTGTACCAAGACTTTCAGTAAATTCAATGATAGAATATTATTCTACTTACATATACTTAATTACTACAATTAATAAAGTAAAACTTAATCATAAGGTAAACTATTCATATCAGTCCGGTAAATCTAGAGAGCAGTGACATTTAATCGTTCAAATCATCCTGAGTTAAAATAAAAATTGTATTCAATAAACGACAACAACTATGAAAGCTATAATTCTCCGATTGTACAAAGCGATACAAAAATCGCATTGGCAAAGTTGTAGAAAGTTTATCTACGGAAATCGCTGATTCCTTCCAACCCCAACGTCCGGAGTTCCCCGGAGCCGCCCGGAGTTACACCGGCCGCAACAATGGATCAATACACAAATCATTCCACAGTTCATACATTCGTTCTATTATATACGCATTAGAATTGATTTCAATCTTTTGTGCCTTTGTTGAAACCGAACTCAAACTAGGCGTGGGTGGTAATTATTTCACACTGTAGGAAGAGTTTACTTTACAGGTTTAGTTCTCTGGAAGATTAACTTGCATTACAAGTGTGGACTGTAAAGTATGTATCACCAAAACTTAATAGATCGTAATAAAATGATTAATTATAATAAAATTAGAAAAGATCCTTTCAATTTTTATTCCACAAAGGGAGGTATAGGAATCATGCTAAAAATTGGATAGTGAGTTTTCAGTGGATGAGCACGTTTGAGGGTTCCTAGAAAACGATTTTAATAGTTTCGCAATGATGTCTGTGTGTGTGTGTCTGTCTGATGGTCTATTTGTTAGTCTGTCAGTTTGTTTGTCTGTAAGTCTGTGTGGATCTCTGGAGTTGCAGTTTCTCAAAAACTACTAAACTGAAAATTTTTATATTTTGTATATATCATTTGTATACCCTTTGGAAGAGCTGATTAGTTTTTGGTGATAATCCAATAACCGGAAGTGGTAGTTTACTTGAAATCCTATCAAGTTATTTTAAAATATCTCAGTAAATTATAGTTTAATGAAAATCTTGTTATTAGAATAATGTTTCAAATATTATTATCTACAATTATTGTTGGAAACTTTTTCCTCTTACTGTCACCATTTACGAATTACAACACGTTAAAGAAATAGTATATTGAACTAGTGTTACAATGACCTTTTTTGTAGTACGAGTAAAGTTTGCGCAAACGAGCCGCAGGCGAGTTACGCAAAATACGAGTATTACAATTAGGCATTGTAACACGAGTTGTTCATACTACTTTTCCTATTTCACGTTCATAAATTCAATAAAAATAATAATATAATAAAATTGTACGGCATGTTGAATATACCACTGGTCACCAAGGGGCTTTGCCCGCGGGGCCTATCGGGTCCCAGGTCGCAACCCCGACGCAGGGGTTCCGATTCAATAATTTTACGTGAGCAATGACAGCCCCAAGTTTGACAGACTGTTAATTTTACAAATAATAAATTTCCCAAAAACAGTTGCACAAAATTCAATTTTATAACATTGTTCTTGAGAAAAACAGTGTCGCAAAATTGACTTTGTGTACGTGAAAGAGGAAAAATAATATTTTAATCCTGCGTTTATTGAAAAAACAAAACAACGGTAGAAAAATGTAATTTATTGACATGTGTCATAATTTTTTGAAGGGATGAGTGTTTCTTGATAGTGGTGGTCAGTGTTCCTGCATTGTTCGATAAGAAATCTATAGCGCGAGGTATTGTGATGCCCACAACATATTTTTATTTACGTCAGATACAATTTAAGGTTTTTTTGTAAAGGTAATTAAGGGATGTACTTGCGAAACAAAATCTTAAAATATATAACAACTATTGTTTCCAAGAAACACCAATAAACTTCTTGGTGTCTTTAACCATTTGATCTAAAAAGTTTGATATTTACGAGTTCAAAAGTTTTTTTGTATAATTAAGCATTTTGGTCTTAAAGTAATGATCAGATAGCATGCGCCAGCGTCGGAAACTTTTTCAAAGGTTTTTGTCCTTTTATTTATAGCCAAGTAAATATTTACGAGTCTTCTTTTATATAGATCCTGAACGATATTAATCATTTTGTCGCCAAAATATGTTTACAAATAAATATCTCGTTTAGTCTGTTTTCTAAAATAGACTAACAGAATAATAACAACGATAATTATAGAATATAAACGGACCATTCTTCTCAACGAACCAGAGAAATTTACTGTGGCTAGTCAAGCCATTGGAGAAACAAAATTTTTTGACAGATTTAAACGCCTCAATGGCAGATTCATTAACATATAACAAGAAGAATACTGTGAAAATTTAGAGTTTTCTTTACTAACTTCAGAGCATATATTTACCATTAACAAATGACAGAATATTTTTATTTATATGCTAATTAAATTGTTGAAAGTGTCATAAAAGTAAATCTAATAAATGTTGCAAATACTGTTGACCTTTTCGTGACCTATAGTTTGAAATGTCAGTAAAAAGAACACTTTACTCCTACATATGTCAGTTCAAGTATAATCAATACCGTATTAAGCTCAACTTGAAAGAAAAAGTTTCGGTCACGGAGTACGAAATTGTGCTAGAAAGAGTACAAAAATTATACAATTTCTTAAATATATAACAGTCTTTACTTGATATAAAAGTGTTTATGACAAATCTACGTGTATACAATGTATTTAAATTATATACCTATTATTAATATCTTAAAAATTAGAAGAGATCTGCAACTGCAGACCTCAAAAATCGATTCCACGGACAATTTTACATAGGTATGGAAAAAAATTCAAGTTTCTATGGCTAGTATTAATTTAAATAAAAATTAAATAAATACGCCATATAATCTACATATACTGCTATCTCTCCTTTTTAAATTTTCTGCAATATCTTAAAAACAAGATAAGATCTGCAACTGCGGACCTCAAAAATCAATTCCTTGGACAATTTTACATTGGTATGAAAAAAAATTCCAATTTTCTACGGTTAGTATTAATTAAAATAGATAATTAATTAAATACGACATACTTTATATGTATCTACCCCCTCAATTTTCGGCAATATCTTTAAAACTAAAAAAGATATGCAACTGCTGATCTCAGAAATAGATTCTACGGAAAATTTTACATCGAATTAAAAAAAAAATTGTTAAGATAACTCAACTAGAACGGTTTTTAGGGAAGTCTAATTACACATTTTAATGCATTTGAATGCACTTAATTGCATTTTTAATGTCTTTTCATGTTCGCCGACGATTGTAACGTGATATATCAACCCCTTGAATTATAAACGTCAAAAATCATACTGTTGGATGACTAAATCTATAATAATTTCAAAATAATGAAAATCCTACCTCAAATATTTCAATTATTAGGACATATTTTGGTCAAAATGGGGTTGGTATCGAAAGTTTAGGTGACAAAGACTTTAAAAATACCCCTCCGGGCCGTTTTAAACGTTTTTAAATTAAAAATAACTCATTTTATAGTTAAAAGTGGGGTTAGATTTCCATATTTTAAGATTTTTGCCTGATTTTAGCTGATTTCCAGCCAAACCACTGGCTATAGCACGTTTCAAACAGATTTGCACATGTTAATTAGAAATAATTATTTTTTAATTATATAGAATAATTTTCATTTCCAATAAATTGTTATTTATATGCGTAGAAAATTGGAATTTTTTTCCATACCGATGTAAAATTTTCCGTAGAATCCAAATTTTAAATTTTCAATTGCGTATCTTTTTAGGTTTTTGAGTAATTTTGAAAAATTTGTTAAAATTTTGACTATAACATATTTAATAATTTATATTTTTATATCTGGTCGTAGAAAATTGGATTTTTTTTCAGTACACATGTAGAATTGTCCGTAGAATCCATTTTTGATATCTGCAGTTGCATATATTTTTTCAAATTTGAGAAATTTTGGAAACACTAATCGATTTTTGAATGCACATATCTCGTAAACTAGAAATAATAGAAGGTTGCGGTTTTGAAATTTGAGGTTAGGAAATCAAACAAATTTTTGGAAAAATATTTCGGGAGGCCTAGGAAAATTTAGAAAATTTTGGAAACTTCGGAAAATAAAAATCAGTAAATATTGCCCGAACCCTATCGAGTTTGATATCAAATTAAAGGGCTCGAGGAGGGCGATAGAACAAAAATATCAAAAATTAAATTTGGTTGATAGTCAATTGTTTTTTTCTAAAAGTTGTTAGAATAACATCGAGTTTGGTATCAAATTAAAGGTCTCGGGAAGAAGGATCTAAGTAAAATGTGAAAAATGATTTTTGGCCGATCGTCAATTGTTTTTCCTAAAAGTTCATAGAATTGTATTGAATTTGGTATCAAATTAAAGGGTTTGAAAAGAAGATTCTAACTTATGTGTGAAATATTAATTTTGGGCGATCGTCAATTGTTTTTCCTGAAAGTAGATAGAATTGTATTGAGTTTGGTATCAAATTAATGAATATGAACAGGAGAATCCAAATTAAATGTCAAAAATTAATTTAGATTATTGTCAATTGTTTTTTCCTGAAATCAGATGGAATTTTACTGATTTTGGTATCAAATTAAAGTTCTTAGGATGCAGAGTCTAACTAATATGTTAAAAATTATTTTAGGTCCATTGTCAATTGTTTTTCCTATAAGTTGATAGAATTGTATTGAATTTGGTATCAAATTAAAGATTTTCAGAACGAGAATCTTACTAAAATGTCAAAAATAAATTTTGGCAGATCGTCAATTGTTTTTTCTGATAGTTGTTAGAATTGCTTCGAGTTTGGTATCAAATTAAAGGTCTCAAGAACTAAAATGTAAAAAATTATTTTTTACAGAACTCAGTTATTATACAACACTTTTATATCTAGTATACTCATATATCCCCTGCAATTAATATCTAGATTTATAGATAATCGAAATCCAATTTCACCTCCACCAAAAATCATAGTGGGCTCGGTCAATCGAACATAACATTTTGACTAATGTCTTCCATCCACGAAAATTTCATCCCTTCAGGGTCCTTTCTCACTCCTATTGTCCTTTCGTGCACCTTCGGTTACCCTCGGCACCCTAACCAAAGCTCCCCCCACCCCTCCATTCGTCTTATTTGGTTGGCAGACTGTGACGTCTCATAGAAAACGTTCTACGTTTTTTTAGCTTTTCTTACAAAAGTTACATGTGCGGAAAACATCGAATGTTGGACTGGGTTTTATTGGAAGTTTTCCGAATTGAATGTTTTGTTTATTTTGTGGAAAATGTTGATGCTATTTTGTTTTGAAAGGTTGATTAACATGACGCGATTATAGGATTTTAACATGCAATTGTTAATATGGCTGATTCATTCTTACGTAATGTAATGGAATTAGCAGAAAACTTAACGTTACTGTATTAATAAGAATGACGAATGAAAATGGATAATTCAAGGTGAAACATACCTATAATCACATGGCGGAAAATGTATTGAATTTTCAATAGTTATATCACAAGTGCTAAGAATTTATTCGATTAAATTTGACATGTTTAGCTTATGCATAAAATTTTGCTTAAAAAGTGTTTGAGTACATAATAATTTGAAAAAATCCCGAGACCGCAGGTCGAGCGATTTTATTTTAAATTATTATGTACGATAACACTTTATTAAAAGCAAAATTTTATAAATAAGCTAGACATCAAATTTAATCGATTCAATTCTTTAGCACGAGGGGTATATGTCAAGATTATTTCATGAATTCATATCATAAATTTTAATACTTGCCGAAGAAATTGTACTAAAACGTTGATTTTGACACATTTTTACATAAATAAATCGGTACACAAAAGGCACCATAAAATTTTGTTGTTATATTGTAACTATAGCAAATTGTTTGTTTTTCCTTTATTTGTCAAATAAATGTCAAAAATTAATAAATAAAAATAGCTTGAAATGAATAATTCAGCATGTTTAAAGATATAGAATACCAGTAAAGGTAAAGAACATGTAAGTATCTTGCTTCTGCAACTAATTATCCGGTTAAATATGCCTTCAAAATGTTCAAAATTTGCATATAAGCGAGCTTCAATTTAATCGCGATTAAACAGCATAGTGCTGTTTAATCTAAAATGCACAACAATGGAAAATGAGACATTCTGATTGGTCAGATTTGTAAAGAATGAAATAATCAAAATAATTGGTCTTTTTTATCAATTCACCATTCCTGTTTCTAAGGCGGTATGTTGTTTTTACCGGTTGCTAGGTTAAACAGAACGGTAATGTACTTACCGTTCAGAAAAAAATTTGTTACTATTTTTTCTCGAAATTGCACTTAATCCAAAAGCCTCCAATAAAAATACCAATTTTCATTTAATATTCTTTTACAGCCTATATCACCCTGGAGCACCTTCCGACGTCGACCCCCAGGTCACCGCGAAGTGGGCGTTCCCTCCTCGACTTCCTAGCTCTTTGGCTGCACATGCTGGCATCGTTGGCGGCTGCAGCTACGTGTGCTCGTGTAGCTTCTGCTACTCTGGACTACGTGAGTGCTGGACGATCTAGAGCTTGGCTCCTCGGAATTGACAGCCACTCCTTAGGGGAACCTTGGCCAGATGCTCTAGGTTTGGGCGTCGTCGCCGTGCTTAGCGCTATGTTTATGCTAGGACTAGAGGTAAGAGGTGTTCATAATAATTAATAAAACAATTTGTTGGAAATGCATTCAATATAATTAACCTTATGATTTTCATCTTATTTTCCACATGAGTAGCATTCGTATAACTTCGATGCTACCTCATTGTAAAATAAGTTTTTCTACGATCACTACTAATTACTAAATTACACTTTCTCCTCACTAAAGCAAACTTGAAAATTTTGTATTTCGCACAGTCGTGTGGAATAGCGTGAGCAATTGTTATAACTTACTAATAATATAATACTGTATGATATTAATATGTCATGTATAATTACAATTATATATCATAATAGTTATTTATTTTACAAGTGGGCAAAGTAAGGAATTTGCCAGGAGAGAAATTTTAGCACACGAAGTCGAAGGCTGAGTGTGATAATTTTATCGAGTGGGTAATTCTACTTTGCCCACGTGTGAAGTATAACGTTTTATCCAACACTTTTTAATAAATGAAAAATTTATAAAAGAAATATTATTTGACAGTGACATATGCTTTCAATTTTTTAAATTAAAATGTCAATCGAAGTAGTTACCAAAGTGTTGTGTGTTGTTATTATTGTTATAAATAAAAAAATACTCACTAGTGACTTTCCTCAAAATTATACCCACTAGTGGGTAATCTGTTACTTTGCGTGTTTAAAATCGCCATAATTATAGAGCATTTATTGAGAGGTGTTGGATAAAATAATTAATAACTATTCAGAGTTTATATAAATCTTCGTTTTCAATATTGAGATTACAAAGAAAATATATTTTTCTACGACCACTGAGAAATCAGCTCAT